>OX638075.1:22263304-22863304 GCA_951804385.1 Trifolium dubium | reverse complement strand
TTTTAGTCCTTATTTTTAATTCAACTCATATATAACTTTTGTATTTTTTAATAAAATTATACATAAATATGTAAAATGTTACGAAAATTTCTCCCAAAAAAAAATATAAATTCATAATTAATTTATTTTATATTAAAAAAGTTCTAATTTTTTTTTTGCAGATATTATTATAATTTTATACGTGATTTTACAAAATTTTATTCAAAAATATGAATTTTAGATATAAGCTTACTTAGAAAGAGGGACCAAAAGTGAAATGAAAAATTTTATAAAGATTAAAAGTAATTTTAGAAGAATTAAAACTAAAATTTAGAATATTTATAGAGATCAAAAACATATTTAATACACGTATGACCTATAAATTAATAAAACGTATTGGTTCAAATATATGGATGTATAACTATACCAAAAAAAAAAATATGGATGTATAAGATCAATTTTCTAAGACTAACTCATTTTTTACACTTATGACCTATTTATAAATTAATAAAGCGTATTGGTTCTCATTTTTTCCAATGTCTCTCTTGATAAATTAATAAAACGTATCGGCCATTCTTGAAACTTAAAAGCATCTACAAAAACATAAAAATGCATTTAAATCTAAAATGAAGCTTCATGTCTGTTTTAAACATATGGCATAGACTATGGTGATTGATTGAGTTGATTAGTGTGGGATAGTGGCGAAAATTTCTTTTACCCCTCCCCCCCAAGGTCATTTATTATAAATATGAATACATAAATAATAGAATGATGACATCGTCAAATTATGTGAAAAAAAAATGAATATTGTAAAATTTGTAGCATTGTTTATTCAAAAGTTGAAGACATAACATCTAAGGAATATAATTACTCACCATGTATTTTCGTATTTTGAATGTTGATTGTTCAAATATTTTTTTCATTATTTTCAACTCTATCAAATATAATATCGCCTTTCGATTGAATGTTACATTACATTAAAAATTCATCCTCGTAAGGTCTACATATGTTTTGTGTAGAATCAAGTATTCTCTGTGCGTAATTATAAAGACTAATATTTCGAACTGAATAAGGTCACAATGAATGACAAAATTATCACTAAAAAATTTAACATTGTTGTATTCGTAGAGTTTGATTCAAACTCAAAACCTCTGATTAAGTTGAAAAATGATTTTTACCGTTTGATTATTAGTTACATAATAAAATTCTTACATATAAAAAGTTTAATTTTAAAAATATAACTAAAATTATTCTCTTGAACTAAATTAATCAACTTCTTATTATCCATTAATCATTCTCTATTGGAACTACAATATATATTTATTTGTAAATTATTTCATTGATGAGTTGTGTGGGGACAAAACAATATATTAAATGGGGGCAACACATAAAATTGTTTGATTTTAGTTATGAAAAAAAGAAAAGAAGAGTGGGGTCAATTGCCCCCATTTTCTACTATGTAGATACGTCCCTGATTCTCTATAACCCCCAAAAACCCAAAATTACCCTTTAATTCAGGACATAGATCCCGAAATAAGGTTTGAGATATACGTCACGAAGTGTATGCTAAGGGCGGTACATGCACCATTTTGGGATATAGATCTTGAAGTGGTGTCTAGGTTTTGGGGAGTACAGGCAACATTTCGGGATTTAAAACCCAAAATAGTGTCTAGACCTCCAGAACCCAGGCACCACTTCGGAATCTAGATCCCAAAATGGTGCATGTATCCCTAAAACTCAGGATACACATTTCGGGATCTAGATCCCGAATTGATGCTTATACCCCCCCTCCCTCCAAAACTCCCTAAGGGCAAAAATGGTAGTTAGGGGGGAGGGGAAGAGAATGATTGGGGGCAATTGAGAAATTTTCCATAGTGACAATATATAAATAAACTAAGATTTAAAATATGTGACATACCACCTGACCAAGAAAAAAATATGTGACATACCAGATTAAAGGGTTTGCGCATGTAACAAATATTAAAGTGAAAATGTTTTTAGGATTGATGACTGAACTATAACAAGGAAAACATTAGTAAGAGAATAAAATCTTGGGTAAATGGGCTAATATCTCCATGCAAAATATGTAAATTTTGCAATACCTCTTTGCAAAAATTATTTTTTAGAATTCTCTCCCGTGATGTTCAATTTTTTGTAATACCCTCATGGACCCAGTCAACCATAAAAAAAACGCCTCAAAATATAATATTTAGCGGGGGTTTTAAACAGCTGCAAAAAAAACTTTCGCAAAATATAATTTTAGTGAGGGTTTTATTATGGTTGATTGAGTACAGAGGATATTGCAAAAAATCAAACATTACAGAGGAATTCTAAAAAAAAAACAAAATTACAAAAAGATAATACAAAACTTGCATATTTTGCAAGAGAATATTAATCTATTAACCCTAAAATCTTCTTAACAATACCTACATGTCTTAAGTTTTTTTTTTTGACAAACATATCAACTTTGAGCCAGACTTTCCAAAATTAAAATATCAAGCTACAAATTAAATTAAAAGTTAGTCAAAATTATTAATGATAAAAAGTAGGACAACATAAAATAGGCTATAAAATAAGCCATTAACAACTTCTTTTTTTGTTGATAAAAGCCATTAACAACTTATATAGTATATTAATGCCATGTAACAACTTGTGAGTTATTAATATTAAATAAATGATTGAAATTTTACAAATTCTACAGTATAACAAAGAAATTGTATGTATCGATACAACATATTTTAAAATTAATAGATAAATGAGTATTTTTTTGAAAAAAACTAAAATTTATATTTTTTAAAATATTATTCATCAAAGTTGTCAAAAAAAAATAAAATATAATTTTTAATTAGTCGTATAGTGAATATTGAAATTTTTTATGAAAAATTATAAAAAATTGTATAATATTTATAAAAAAAATGAAATTGTGATATTTTTTATGAAATTATATTCTCTAATTTTTTTTTTTGAAAAGGCAAATATTATTAAAACATACCCCATACAAAAAGTACAAAGGTAGCTGACAAAACCAAAGATAAATACAAGCAATCAAACACAACTACAAGAGAAAGGCTAAGCAACTAACACACAAAGCCACACGACACAACTACCAACCACTAGCACAAACCGACCAAAAACACCAAACCACAAAAATTAGCCGGCACCAAACTAGCGCAAAAAGAAATTACTGGGGTTCAAGAACTACTCATAAAACATACAAGGGATAATCTTTAATCTCGCTATGCTCCACTTCCCACTCAACACCTTGATATCATCCACCAGGACATTAGCATCAACTACACTATTTACACAGATTTTCCTATTTCTCCCCTTCCACATAGACCAAATAGTTACATATCAAATCATCAAAAAGCCTCTCCTCATCTTATTATCTCTCGCCACTTCCCACACCACCTCGAATAAAGTAAATATCAATGGCGGTAAAACAATCACCACACCTAATCACCTAAAAATCGCATACCAAACCAACTTAGCACATACACAATGCAAAGATATAATAGTTTGTATGATTTCTTAAGTTTATGATTTAGAAGTTGATACTTGGACTTTGTTGCTTTTTAGATGGTTTTTATTTGTGTAGTTAAAGGATTGATGCCAAATCTATCATGAAACAATTGGTTAAGTGGTGCACGGTGCAAAAGGCATGAATAACACTATAACAGATATAAATTTTATATTAGTGTTAGATTGAAATTTTACATCAAATAGATCATCCATTTCAAATTTTATTGTAATTGAAATTAATTTAATATGTTATTGATGCTTTTCTCCACCTTAATTGTGTTATTTGTGAAACAAATTATACAATAATTGTTTTACTACAATCTCTCATCTCAAACCTCTCTTAGAATATATTTTTAAATTTCTACTCCTTCATGCTATTATTCAACAATGCTTGAGAGAGACCAACTCATGTGCATATTTGTTAGAAAAAAAAAAAAAAAAGAAGATGTTGATGGTCATTTCTCCTCAAGTCCTCACATTTAGTTAATCCTAATTGTACTTTTTTACACGCACTTTAAGTTTTACTAGTATAACTAACCCGTACAAATGTACGAGTTAAAATTCAAAATTATATTAATTTATATAATTAAATTAAAGTAGATTAGTTGAAATATTAATTTTTTTAATTTAATTTTTTTTGTATCTTATGGAAAATTTATTAAGAATTTTTTACATTAAAAGTATCAATCTTAAAAAAAATTATTGTTATTTGTTAGAAATCGGTTTGATTTACTTGTTTTTATCCAAAAGTTTTGTTTGTTTTTGTTTATAACTGACTATTAATCTTAGTTATGCATAATATGTGTCTCAAAAATATCTTTAAGAATAATTCTCATAATTAAAAACGTGTCATGAGTGAGAATCAAAAAAATGATACACTAAGGAATTCTAAAAAATAAAATAAAATGTATCATAATTAAAAAAGTGTCATGAGTGGGAATCGAAGAATGATACATTAAGGAATTCTAAAATATAAAATAAAATGTCTCATAATTGAAAAAGTGTCATGAGTGGGAGTCAAAGAGTGGTACATTAAGGAACTCTAAATAGTTAAATAAAATGTCTCATAATTGAAAAAGTGTCATGAGTGGGAGTCGAAGAGTGGTGCATTAAAGAACTCTAAAAAGTTAAATAAAATGTTTTATAATTGAAAAAGTGTCTTGAGTGGGAGTCGAAGAGTGGTACAGAACTCTAAAAAGTTAAATAAAATGTTTCATAATTGAAAAAATGTCTTGAGTGGGAATTGAAGAGTGATACATCAAGGAAGACTTAGTTTGTTATGTAGATGGTCTCATAGTTTGCCACATAGGTATATGGGTACTTGATAGCTTGCCACATAGGATTATGATCAGGAGAGAGACATCCGTAAATATATTATATAGAGATAGAGATAGAGATATATTCTTTTGGCTTAGTACCGAGTCCAAGTAGTTCCATAAGAAAAGGAACGTTAGTATTCTAGAGTTCAAGGTGAACTTTGACATCAAGTAATTTCACATATTTCCTATCAAATCTTTATATATAAAAAGCCAGAACTTTTTCTAATTCTCTCTCCTCACAAGAATTGCCTATCATTAACTCTCTTCTCTCATTCATTTGACATTAAATGATGTTATTCAAATTCAAAAAATACAATATTTTTATAAAAAAAAATCAAATCAAAATATACATATATAGAATATGTTTCTCAACCAAAAAAAAACTTTCCAGCATTAAATTAATTTGATGGCATTTTTAAGAGCCCTATTCACGTGCATTTACAATAGGTACCAAAATTAGATTAATATTCACACATTTCCCCAAAAAAAAAAATTAATCCTCACTAAAAAAATTAATAAAAAATAATAATTACGTACCAAAAATAAAATAAAGAAAAAATCAAGAATAATCTTCACAAAAAAAAATCAAGAATAATAAAAATGTACCAAAAATAAAATAAATACCAATTCTTTGAATTTATTTATCCTCACATTTCCATAAATTAGTATAGATACCAATACCAAACAGTCCTAAATATCCACGTCTTAAAAAAATTAATAATATGTATCAAAAAAAGAAAATCATAATAGGACACAATTTTTTTTTCATTAAATACTTTTAAAGAATCATAATTGGACAAAATATTTTTTTCAGAAAAATAATTTGTACACCAAATTATTATTATAATAGTCCAACCGTAAAAAACGAATCATAATAAAATAGCTGCTTTTTTTCGGACAAAAAAGAAGGTGTTATTTATATGGAAACAAATCAAGCAATTTAATTTTCCTTAAAAAAATCAAGCAATTTAATAAATTTTTACTAATTCAAATTGAATGCTTACATATTTTATTTCTAATTTAAGCTGCTGGTATTTAATTTTCATCTTTAAATTGTATTGTAATTGTCATTCTCATAACTTTACCTATAAATAACGCTTCTTAGACTCACTTCTTGCAGCAATTTTGAAATACCACCACAATGTTTTTGTAAGTCTTCTATAAACTTCTATTATTCTTTGTTCTCTTATTTCTTATTCACATATATTATTTTCTTGCAATCTATTTTAAATCATGCCAACCTATTTTTAGGTAAATATATGATGCATATCATTTTGTGTTGAATTTAATTATTATTTTTTATATTTCATTTGTAGGTGTGTAAAAGACTATGAAATAGATGACCATCTGCACCCCATTTGCTGAAGAAGAAAAAAAAAGGGATGAATTAAGATCAAAATAGTTGTAATTGAACTTGATGAATTAGCGATATAATCTTTTTACTTTCTTGAACCGATTATATATGTAAGATTGAATATATAAAAAAATGATCTATATGTATGATTGTTGTAATCATAATAGTTACAAATTATTTTATTTTATGAATTTAATTTATATGCACCGACGGTGTAAAATTATTTTACATGTGCATCCAATTAAATCACGCCATGTAAGCATTTATGGAGATATTTTAGGAACTAACCTATAAAAGTGGCATTTTGTTGTGTTTTGATTGGATACATGTGTAAAAAAGTTTTACACTGTCAGTGTACTACAATTAAACTCTTATTTTATTGTATTTTTGTTTTATATTATGAAATCTACCTCGACAAAATTGATAGCAAACTTTGATGTTGATTGAATCACATTGTTTTATTCATAGAAATGATCTAAATTAAATAGAATATTAATATACAAGAAATTTATTGAATACTATGATAAATCATAAAGGTATAATAGAATTACTAATTTTTATAATATTTTTGACCGGTTCTTCATTTGTTAAGTATATGTGTGGTTCTCACAATTTCCCTTTTCTCTCAATGATTTCATATTTATTAGCAATTATAGCATTATTTTATAGCAACATTTAATATCATTACATCATTTTACATTTATTTCATATTCACCTTTATATGTTTTAAAATGTTTCAAAGTACACTTCTTATTTTATTTTTTTGACAAAAGTACTCTACTTATTATTCATTCTATATAGTGCAAAAAAGTATGAGTTTTATAAGCATTAGTATTTCATAGGCGCCAACTTTTTATTATAAGGCAACAAATAATTCTATATTATATTTTTAAATGAGAATTATTTATATATAGTAATTATTTTATGAAGGAAATATTTGTACGTTCAATTAAGTAGATTACTACAAAATTATTATATAGAAATTTATATATTTGTATGTTCTAAATTATTATATTTTAATTTATTTATGAGATTACATAGATTACTACATAAGTTTGCATATTGATTAAATTAAAATAAATAAATAAACCAAAATAAAAAAATAAAAGATAAAAAAAATAGAGCGGGTGGACCATGCATCATGAACGCACTCACCCCACCCATTTTCACCAATTTTTACCGGTGTTTTATAAATTATCTAAATTGGTGGTGATAGATCTGATTCCTAATCCAATTGATTGAATTAGAATATTTGGTTTTAAAACATTGACTTGATAACTCTAACTAAGTAAATAAATTATCATCTCAATTTAAATTTTAACTTAAAAGTACATCAATATTCATAATAATATAGCTTTTAAATTAATTTTATTTTAAATTCCTTTAAAATTTATTTTACAATAGTTAAATATTATTCAAATCTGATGATTTACCCATACTAGTTTAACTTCACTCAGCACTGCACAAACAACACCGTAAGGGTGTTCTCACCACTCATTTAATTCATTAATTAAATCTCCTTATTAACATGACATTCATTTCAACTGCAAGTGATCCGGATCCGTATATAAACACATCTTAAGTTTAATGGGTTTGGATTCCCTCCAATGCAGTCTTCACTGCACTGCAGTAGGTCGTCCTGAAAAAGAAATGTAGCGAAGAGAATCCTCTGCCAAGTTTAACACATGCTGTAACCATGGTAAAGTTTTGAAACAAGAGTGAGTAACCATAGTTAACACCTCGAGAAGAGGATCCAAAATATCTTCACCCGTCATTTACAATTTTAACCCTTCAATGTAAGATATCACCGTCTATATATAACTCCCACCTTCTTCAGTAAAAATCACAATAATTCAAGTTCAATCCTCACCGGTTATCAAATCAATTTTTATCCTAAAAAAATCTAGGGTTTAGTTTAGTTTCTAACAATGGCTTCTGGAGATGTTGAGTACCGGTGCTTCGTCGGCGGTCTTGCATGGGCCACTGACAGTGAAGCTCTAGAGAAAGCCTTCTCTCCCTATGGTGATATCGTTGATTCGAAGGTCCGTTTGTTGCAGCGGATCTGTTACTGTCACACTGTGATCTTTGATCTTTGATCTTGATCTTTTATTCTGTTACTATAATGTTACTATATGATTTGATTGATTCTTTTGTTACTCACTCACTCACCCCTATAGGTACGTTCATCTTCATCTTTTAACAAAAGAAGAAGATCGATCGGTTACTAAATGGTTCTGAATTTGTGTTTATTTGTTCGTAGTTTTTGTGTGTTAATTTGGATCTGAGGTTTTTTTTTTTTGTGTGCAGATTATTAACGATCGTGAGACTGGAAGGTCAAGAGGTTTTGGATTTGTGACATTTGCTGATGAGAAATCGATGAGAGATGCTATTGAAGGAATGAACGGTCAGAACATGGATGGCCGTAACATTACTGTTAATGAAGCTCAGAGCAGATCCGGTGGTGGTGGTGGAGGTGGTGGTGGTTATGGTGGTGGTCGTCGTGAAGGAGGATATAATAGAAGCGGTGGTGGTGGAGGTTATGGTGGAGGTGGTGGTGGTTATGGAGGTGGTGGCAGGGACCGTGGTTATGGTGGTGATGACGGTGGTTCACGCTATTCTCGTGGTGGCGGTGGCGGTGGTGATCGTGAACGTAGCTGGAGAGAGTAGTGTTGTGACTTATGATTATGATTAATAATGTTGTTTGTTAGATTATATGTTGGGATCTAATGTTATGGTTTATGGTTCTGTGTTTTTATGGTTTCTTAATTAATTCTTCTATGTTTACCTCTGAATCTGGTTGTTGTGTATAAACGATCGATTGAAAGGATAGTGGGATGTTAGTAACCTAATTTCTACTGATAAATTTAATGTGTCCCTTTTCTTAGCATATTTAGATCTGTTAAACTTGAAAATGACTTCCATTATGTCCAATTTATAAGATCATCTTAATCTTAACTTTATAATGAATATAACTTGGTGGATCTTGAAGAACATTTATGCTCAAAAAAAAAATGCAAATGGAATCATGGACTTAATCCAACACCCATGCTCTAAGATGAAATAATGCTTGGAAGATGGAACATTATTTTCTGGATGAAACTTGTACTAATTGTTTCTTTGAACGTCAAATGATATTTGACTTCAAAACGTTGAAATAAATGATTTGAGTGAAATAATTTTTTATCTAACTTTTTTATCTAACTCATTAGTTGAATTCGTTAATGAAAACAATAATAGAATTGATACAAGGATGGATATGATCAAAACACATGCAACTAGACCAAGAATTAGCCGTCTTAGTTAATGTATGCGCTGACATTTTTGGTTATTGCTTAATAAACTTAATCTCAAAGTTTGAAGTACAATTTAGAAGAGACGGAATAGAAGAGACTATTACACTAAATTCATATATACCACTCGTATTGGAATGAATGGCATCGACAACAAGCTAGAATTCACCCTCAAAAACAATGTTGGACCATCCTCTAGACTTAGCATGCCGCATAGCTTCCAAGATTGTCATGGCTTCACCTTCCACTGCTGTAAGTAAGTGATTAATCTTATTTGTCCCTGCACCAAAAAAAGCACCAGCTACATCCAGTAAGCACCAACCCCAACTCGTTTGTCTAGAGCCAAGAGAGAAACTAGCATCAACTTTGCACTTCCACCACCCATGTAGGGGACGCTGCCATCGAATCTGACCTGAACCATTTACTGTCATGCGCGGGCTGGAAGAAAGAGGGATGTCAGAATGGGTAGCAGCATTGGCTAGCGCACTGCTTGTTTTATGCACCTCATTGACAACTCTCCACTCACCAAACACATGACCAACTTTAATCGTCACGCTCTTCGCCGTGTCCTTTATTTCGTTCCAGACCTGATTATTTTGGTTCTGCCAAATATGCCAAGCAATGGTGGCAATTATCCCTGCAACTTCAGCTGTCTCATTTCTGCATTTATCAAAAAATAAAGCACTAACATTGATAAACTGTTCGCAATCTAGGATAGGTAATTCTATCCATACCAGCTTCCGGCCAAACTTGCTTACTCTCACTAACCCAAAAAACACGTGCCAATCATCTTCCAATTCATTAGAACACATCAGACATTCACTCGGGCATGGCGTATCGTTCCTTTAATCGAACTCTGGTTGGTAAGCACTCGCGACAAACTCGCCTTAGAAAGTGTTTTATCTAACTTTATTTATGTTGTGGTTGAACTTTAAATTATTAGGGGTCTTTAAATTGTGGTTGAACTTTAAATTATTAAAGACCAAAAATGCAATATAGTCTATCAAAATTATTAGGGTCTTTAAATTGTGCACCTTTATTTTCTTTACTTCCTCTGCATCATGAAAATTATCCTCGCAGAGTCGCAGTGTGATGGATTTTGGTTCTTTCATGTTCAATTATGAAAATGGGTTTTCAATGTTGGAACTCTGCTACATTGGTTGAGCGGTGAATTTTTGTTTTCCATCTCATTACATTTGAGAGAACTTATCAGAGTCTATAGACCAAGAGTGCCCAACTTCTTAGCCTTATGAATAGTAGTAACATTTGTTCTCCACTTCTCAAGAAGACTCCTCATGATTTTCTGGACATGATATGCAGTGGTGTAACTTTTCCTTAAGAGCTCCAGACCAAATGCAAGAGTTTGAAATCTAAAGAACAGTTTTAATGTCCTCATCCTCCTTCATTATGATCACCTTGTTGGATGTGGAGATTAGCCTTGGTCTCTTCACTTGTTGATTCTCTTCATAAGTGATACAATCATTCAAAGGGAATCATACATACTCTTAGCAGTAGACTTGTCTTGTTAATATATATATGAGTATATACTTAGCAAAAGAAATTTAGTTAATCAAAATATACTACAAGAAAAACCAATTTTTCTAACAAAATTCGTTGAAGGGTTAAGTTCGATTTAGTGCATGCAGATTCAATAAATGATTTTGGTGTCATAAATGCTACAAATTCGGAGGCATTTCGGACATTACAATATGGTTAAATATTTAGGTTTCAGCAATTTGTCGTTTTATGTTATTAACATGATGATGTGAGTTGATTCATAGATTATTTTTGTTTTTCGGGATTTTGAATTTATATTACATCGATATATTCTATCATTTTGAATGAATAAATATTGCTTATTTATTTATAAAAAAACAATTGTAAAACTGATTTGTGTCAACTCATTCAAAATTTAATCCATGTGACAGTATAATTTTTTTAAGGGTCTTGGTAACTAGTGCCCCATGACACTAGTTAAGGTTGCAAAAAAAAAAAATACATGCATTGAAAATTGTGTTTTATTATTTTAATAAAGTAGATTATACAAATTCCAAGAGTTTTTTTTATTTCTTTTGTTTCTTTAACCATTACTCTAAGGGCAATGTTTATCATTTTCCTTTTTTAATTTCATGTCATATTTTTATAGTAATTTGTAATACTGTAATTATATTACTCATATAATTTGCTATCACATCAAAATTACATACAAATCCTAAAATATATCTATTATTAGTCATTTTAATCTTTAGATTCTTTTGGTAAGTTTAAATCTTGAGATTTGTTATTGTATAGTTAGTTTGGTTATCAAATGTATTTTTTATTAGACATTTTAAAATTATAAACAAAAAAAGCATTAAACACGTATTTATAATTTTAATACACTCAAATATAAATATGATATATTAAATGTTTTTTAGTCTGATGATTGATACTAAACTTGATAAAAAAAATTACAAACACAACTGTGTTTAAAATGAGATTGAAATTAATTAAGAAAAAATGTTAAACAATACTCTAGAGCACTAGTTAAACTTATTTAAAAAGAAATTATATCTTGGAACTTGTGTATTCAATACTTCAAATAAATTAACCGGTGGTAAAATCTAAAGTAAAAAGAATTCTGAATGTAGTGACATAAACATTGTGTCCTCCGCTTCCTTTTTTGTGTTGGCCTCCGTCTGTTTTTGACAATCGGCATCTGCTTTTGCTAACTACTCTTCTGGAAGTACTACCAAAGAAAAATATTCTCTCCAATATCGGATAAATTTAGTCAATAAATATTGTGTACTATATGAGTATATTAATTTTAATTTTTATTCGTATTGATTTTTTCCTTTTATTTCAAGACACAAGAAAATTGTTAAGACTCTGATAATATGTTTATAAATAAAAGGATTGTCACTTCATAAGTTAGTTAAATAGGATTGAAATAGGTCTGTTTAATCTGCAAAATAAAAGTACTGAACAAAACATCACATGACACTATGACAGTACATAGAGTCGGCCCAGTGTTTTTAGAGGCCTTGTTCAAAAATTAAAAATAGGCCTTTAATAAAAAAATGTATGTAATTTTTTAAAAAAAAATAACTAATCTTTAATTTAAATTATAAATAACATAAAAAAAATGTAACTAGAATAAAAAGATTCATAATCTAATCAATAACAAAATAATATGCTGTCAAAAAACAACATAATATCTTCTTTAGTAAAAAAAAAACAACATAATATCTTCTAACTTACATAAAACAAGTCATTTTACCGGGACAACTATGACAAAATAGTCAATAACTATGATATACTATTAAACTTTTTGAAAGGCGAGACTTAATTTGTTTTTCTAACATAGTTATTGACTATTTTGTCATAGTTGATCACGCCTTTCAAAAAGTTTAATAGTATATCAATAGATCGAGCCTCGTCTTTATTTCACGTAATATATTGTTTTTTCTTTTGGTTTAATCGTCTAGGGCTAAAAATTTCACTTATAAAATGCAATGTCCCCATGCCAACTAAGTTTAACATATTTAACTAAGTTTAACAACTAAGTTTTCTCAGAATATAATGCAAAATTGGTCAACCAAAGTTAATGTATATAGTTCAATTTTTCATCCAAATACATCAATTTCCTTTGAGAAAATTTTATGCTTAAAAATGAACATGCGATTGTATTTAACTACAAAATATTGTTAGTTTACAGTTTTTTAAAGTGATGTTACGTCTTTTTTACAATAGATCACAAAGTTATTTATCAAATTAAAAATATGTCTACTAAGTCTATTTCTTTGGCAAAAATAAAATATTATTAAGAAATAACAATCATTATTTTTTTATACATATATTTAAATTTTAATAGACACATACAAATATTTAGAGGCCCCTAATTTTTTGAGACCCTGCGCGGTGGCTCAACCGGCACACCCCACAGGGTCGGGTCTGACAGTACAAGGCAGGCCAGTTCATGACAAATATTTACGGTACTAAACAAATTTTGTCTTGTATGATGTTTGATGGAGAAAATGTTATTTTTGTGATTTAGAAAAGTTGTGCTGAGGACAGAAAGTTGTCCCGTGGTTAAGTGGAGGACAAGAATATCTGCAAGAATATCTGATTTTGTCCAGTCCCTTGAGCCCAGTTTGTCCAGTTTCAGTGACAGTTTTCAAATCAAACTTAATGCAACAGAAGTTGTCTTGTCCAATCCTCTATTTTTTAGCAGATCAAACGCACCCGAAACTCTAAAGTGAGCATTAAAACTTCATCAACGATCTATTCAACCATTTTCTATTAGATTTTTTGCTATTCAGTTATCAAATGACTGGTTAATTATCTCAAGTTTAGGAAATGTCAGATCAATGATTTTATATTATTTCTAACACGTCTTTTCACGCAAGAGTTTATTGGGCTTGAAGCGTGGATAATGCATAAGCCACCTACCATATGCTTAAAATTCCATTTTTTAATTAGAAAGTGAGGGAAGCGGAAAACGAACTCTAAACCATTTAATCATAAATGCTTTGATACCATGTTAAATGACCGATTATTCAAAAAACTTAAACTATTAGAAAATACCACATTAATTGTTTTATATTATTTCTAACAGTTATCAACTATTTATATCAATTCAGAAAGTTGAATATTGTTGGTCATAATGACATCCGGCATTGAATAATAGATAAAATACATGTTTATAAGTAGGTGCAATTTCAACTTTACATAAGTTTGGTTTCAATTTTAAATTCTAAGAGAGATATTTATAATTACATTTTTTAAAATTGGATTAAATATTTATTTAGTCTCTATAAAATGCGGACTTTTAACTTTAGTTCTTATTTATTTTTTATTGTACTTTTAGTCCTTAAAATTTATTTCTTGCATATAGTTTTAGTTCTGACACTAAAATTATATTTGTTTAATTATAATTAAACTCTTCAATTTTTGAATGATTTTTTATGAGTGTGTTTAAAATATTATACAAAGTTTATTTATAAAAATTTAGAATTTTTTAATATGATATGAATTAAATGTGAATTTTTTAAATAGCAAAAATTCGAGATAAAACTAACGAAAATCATGATATATAAATCAAATTTTGAACTTATTTTTTTGGAGAAACATTTTACTATAATTTTAATATACCTGCCAAAAAATCATTAAAAATATACATTTTAATTTATAAGTAGAGACCAAAATTGAATGCATAATAATTTTTCAGGGACTTAAAATTAAGTAAAAAATACACTAGAAGACCGTCATTTTGTGAGGACTAAAAACATATTTAACCCTTTAAAATTTTGGTATTCAACTTAAAACCAAGTATTTTGGAAGATCACTCACTACATATTGGGAATCATAATTAATTTAATGTTTATCATTTTCTTAATGAGTCTTGTTAACTAGTGCCTTTGGGGCATTAATTAAGATTACCAAAAAAGATAATACTTGTATTGAGAATTGTGTCTAATTGTTTTATAAATGTAGAATACACAAACTTCAAGAGTTTTTATACTATTTTTGTTTCCTTAACATATACTGTAAAGACATATATTGGAGGCACTTGTTAACATTCCCCGTATATTAATGAAGTATTAGAATGTGATTTTTTTCACCAAAAAAAATGGTGATTTTTATATTCGGCCAATAATAATAATAAAAATAAAAATGTTCTTCTACTCCCTAACTTTTTGAGTTCTTCTTCTTCATTTGTTCTAAGAGGTGATTTTAAGTCATTTTTTGCCTAATATCATCCACTCTTCATCTTTCTTTCTCCTCTTTTTATTTTAAATAAGTGATTTTTCACATAAATTGAGTTTTTATTTGTTTTTTTGTTACGTAAAAAGAAAACTATTTTTTTGTTGTGATTTCGTTGCCGGAGTGAAACGTTTTTATTGTCCATCATCTTGATGCAGCGTTGTTTGTTTTTCCATCTTATTGTAGTGTTCGTTTAGTTCGTATTAAAAAACTTAGTATAACTGGAAGACTGCCAGCTACAAGTAGCTTATAAGTACCAGCATGCTACAACAAATCCTTCTATACAAAAAGAGCATGTATTTACTTTTGTAACCAACTTTACCATTCAATGAAGTTGTTTCTCATTGACTGTCTCTCTTTCTAACATTGTATCATAGAGCACCCGATAGAACCATTAAGAAAACAGAATAGAATCTTAAAAATAGTGCATTCAACATTTTGAAATTTAAAAATAGATATTTTTTTACTTAAAACTTTTATTTTTATTTTCATTTCAGTTTTCTTAATTATTGCATTAACATTTTGCAAGAAATTAAATTATAATTGACCTTGATTCCACTTAGGGTTTGTTTGGCAAAAACAGCGGATAGCTGATAAGCTAGCTGATAGCTGATAGCTTATAGCTGATGGCTGATAGCTGATAGCTTATAGCTGATAACTGATGACTTTTAGTTGATAAGCTAATTAAAGTGTTTGGTAAAATTAACAGTTCAACTAGCTGATAAATGTAAAATTACACAAAAGGACATTCTTAAATTTATTAATGTAATATATCTTTAATAAAAGATTGACTCCAAAAATTATTTTAACAAAAACCTCCATTTTTAACAAAAAGGACATTTTTAATTTATAATAAAATCTATATCAATTTAATATTTAACATATTTAGAATTTATTAATTTAATATAACTAATATATTTTTAAATATGATTTTATTTTCATTTTTTCTTCAGTTTTAGTAATAATTTATAAAAAAATTAAACATAATAGTAGTAGTTTTTATACCATATACATAAATAATAATAAAAATAAGAAAGATACATATATTTATATAAATAAAAAGAAACATGTATCTATATAAACAAATAAAATAAAATAAAGAACTTGTAACAAAAAAAATAAAAAGAAACGATCATGTATCAATATAGAACCACATAGTACAAATATATAGTAAACAAAAGCCCCATACAGTACGACGTCGAAAAAAAAATGATAGTAATAGATATAAAAAAAAAGTTGATATTAATGTATAAATAAAACAAACGTTACAGTAAAAAAAAAATAGTGGGAGAGAGTGTTATTTGATATTCTAAACATTTAATGCAATAAGGGTAAATGTAGATTTTAATTAAAATAGTAAGGGTAAAAGTGGAAAAAAAATGAGAAGCTATAAGCTATAAGCTAAAACGCTATATGAAATAGCGTTTGGAAAATAAGCTAAAAGCTAGTAAAATAAGCTATAAGCTAATGTTAAAAACGTTTTACCAAACAGAGCTTATTTTTTACAAACGAACTTATAAGCTAAAAGCTATAAGCTCATTTTTGAGCTTGCCAAACAGACCCTTAATAAATTTTTTGGATTAATGCTATATTAGACACTCACATATATAAAATGAAGAAATCAGAGTTTGAATCCAATCATGATCATGAACATCTGACGTAATAATTTTCACATTTTATGTAAACTGAATAAAAAGTTAATTTAGTTTTATTGGTCGAGACTAAACTATCCACTGCCGAACGCAATGACTAATCTCCCGCTAAATTGGAGACACATCACTAAGTAAGACAGCTGATTCAAAAATTTAAAATTTTTTCATACTCAAATGACTGAATTTTCGACTCTCAATAAAGAGAAAATAAGACCTCAGACACTCAATCAAGTCCTCGCAATTAGAAAGTTAATTTATTAATCCTGAATACTCCCTCTGTCTCAAAATAAGTGTCATATACTATTTATAACATTAGTTTTTACTATTTTATCCTTTAAAGCAATCATTAGGTAAGAAAAAAAATACACTAAAAAATCTACTTTTTATTATTCCAATGTCTCCTACCAATAAAAATATAGGGTATTTAAATAAAAGTCACATTCGCTCTTCTACCAATAATATGAGTCAAATACATTAATAGTCAAATGTACTTAAAAAGTCAAATTTACTTACATTTTGGAACGGAGGGAGTACATACTTTTCTTAAAGTGTATGATTTGGTGATCTCGCAAAGAGTATATTACTAGCCCAATTGAGAAACGGTGTGAGTTTCCGTGGTTTGACCGCTTTGCTACCTCTCTTCCCTAAATCATTTTTATTTAATTTAATTTTTCCCCATTTTCCTTCTCCATTCAATATTTCTACCTTTGATTGATTTCCACAGCAGCCAGCCATCATCAATTCCCAATACAACAACCTACCTTTACCACTCCCTCTCTTCTCCTCACTCTCACCCTTCCTTCCTTAACAACCCAAACCATGCACTTTCCTCATCACAACAATAACAAACTCTCTGTGTTTTTATGACTTTTTCTCTGTAACACAGTCAGTTCTCTTAGCTGCTTAAGGTTTCACTTTCTCAGAATCACTTTTTCCACACAAAAACAAAAATAGTATAACTACTACGTACTATCTCTCATTCATCACAATCATCCATCATCATGAGTAATACTCAAGAACGTGTTGTTCAGATCCAAACAAATCGGAATAGATTACCAGATTTTCTCCAAAGCGTAAATCTGAAATATGTGAAACTAGGTTACCATTACCTAATCACACACCTATTAACTCTTTGTTTAATCCCTCTTATGTCCGTTATCATTATCCAAGTTTCTCAAATGAACCCAAACGATATTCATCATCTTTGGCTTCATCTCAAATACAATCTCCTCAGTGTTATCACTTGTTCAGCTTTTCTTGTTTTCGGATCCACCGTTTACATCATGACCCGACCCAGATCCATTTACTTACTCGATTTCTCTTGTTACAAACCGCCTTCTAATCTCGCTGTTAAATTCACCAAATTCGTTCAGCATTCCAGACTCAAAGGCGATTTCGATGAATCGTCTTTGGAGTTTCAGCGTAAGATACTTGAACGTTCTGGTCTTGGTGAAGAAACTTATTTGCCTGAAGCTATGCATAAGATTCCACCTACACCTTGTATGGCTTCTGCTAGAGATGAAGCTGAAAAAGTTATGTTTGGTGCTTTGGATAATCTTTTCGCTAATACGAAAATTAAACCTAAAGAGATCGGTATACTTGTTGTTAATTGTAGTTTGTTTAATCCAACGCCTTCGCTTTCTGCCATGATTGTTAACAAGTATAAATTACGCGGTAATATAAGGAGTTTTAATTTGGGTGGTATGGGCTGTAGTGCTGGTGTTATAGCTATTGATCTTGCCAAAGACATGCTTCAAGTTCATAGAAATACTTACGCGGTTGTTGTTAGTACTGAGAATATTACTCAGAATTGGTACTTTGGCAATAAGAAATCTATGTTGATACCGAATTGTTTGTTTCGCGTTGGTGGCGCTGCTGTTCTTCTATCGAACAAAGATTCTGATAGAAGAAAAGCTAAGTATAAGCTAGTTCATGTTGTGCGAACTCATAAAGGCGCGGATGATAAAGCGTTTAAATGTGTTTATCAAGAACAAGATGATGTTGGTAAAACTGGTGTGTCTTTGTCTAAAGATCTTATGGCTATTGCTGGTGGTGCTTTGAAAACAAATATAACAACTTTGGGTCCTTTAGTTTTACCTGTTAGTGAACAGCTTTTGTTTTTTACTACTTTGGTTGTTAAGAAACTGTTTAATGCTAAAACTAAGCCATATATACCTGATTTTAAGCTAGCTTTTGAGCATTTTTGTATACATGCTGGTGGTAGAGCTGTGATTGATGAACTTGAGAAGAATTTACAGCTTTTGCCTAGTCATGTTGAGGCATCTAGAATGACTTTGCATAGATTTGGGAACACTTCATCAAGTTCAATTTGGTATGAGTTGGCTTATATTGAAGCTAAAGGGAGAATGAGGAAAGGTAACAGAATTTGGCAGATTGCATTTGGGAGTGGTTTCAAGTGTAACAGTGCTGTGTGGCAGGCTATGAAACATGTCAAAGCTTCACCTATGAGTCCATGGCAAGATTGCATTGATAGGTACCCTGTTGAGATTGTTACATAAGACTAGTTCTAGTATTATTCTTGCAAATTTATAATCTTCAATTGTTTCCAAATTTATTATTGGGTCAGTGATTTTGTCGTCTGCTTTAGAAGTCAGTGTTACTTGGTCCAAATTAGCTAGGTTGCTTTGAGTTCTAGTTATATTACTATTATTCAACCATTTTCTTGGGTAATTATTTATGCAGAGTAGTGTCAATATGATTGTGTATTTGTTCATTCAAACTACCATGCATACAAAGCAGTACATTATCTATTTGGCATATTTAGATATTCTCAATTATACTAGTTGATTTTAATTTGAAGCTTCTATCTCTACAATTGATTATAGTATAGTGTTGAGGGTTTTTTTTGTACGTAGACGAAATGATAAAATTATTAAAAACTCATACACACAAAGTGGAGTGATTAAGATTCAAACTCCGGTCATAGATGTTCGACTTAACAATTTCAGCATTTTCTGTCAGTTGAACTAGGACTTTCAATCTATAATACATAAATTATTTTACCTTCAACCTATTTTTAATCCAAATCATTAACACAAAATCAAATTTTATCACCATAGAGATAACTTGGTTTGTAGCTTAGCCCTCTTTGGAAAACATAAGTTTGTTGGAACTTTAATAAGGTAGTACTAGTAGTACTATAAAGATGCACAATATTATGGGGATAACAAAAAATTCAAAATTATTTATAGTAATGCCAAATTTATTCATTTAAGCATCATCATGTCTTTTTCCAATTATTAGTATTTAAAAAAGTAAGAAGGTGGTGGAGAAAGTTGTAACAAAGTATCATATTCCCACGTGTTAGCTACGCATTTCTGAGATGCATTTGTGTTAGATACTGCATGACAACAGCACATGGCCAGGCTTTCCATTGCAAAGCATCCATATTCCATTCATTCCTTTATTAAAAGGAAAAAGTGTTATTCATTTCTTTGCTGTGTTGTGTTGTGTAGCACTTGTGCATTCTATTCTACCACAACCAAGTGTTTGTTTGTTTGTACTATATGCTTTTAGGCCATACCATACCAAATGGGGTGTCCTGTTTTTTGTTTGTCATTTCTGCCTATATTTTTTGGTCTAAACTGGAGTGTTATATTTGGTCAAATCCAATATGATAGAAGATATGTGTGCTATAATTAATGTAAGAGTTGAGCATCGTTGCAACTTGCAATGCTTCCAACTTCATTGACTATTTCATTTCATGCGATAGATAATTTCGTCCATTAAAATTTTAATTCTTGCCGGTGTCATTTGAAAACTGACAACAACAAACATTGTAAAATAATTTCGTCCATTAATATTAAGAGATCGGATAAAAACTGAAATTATTGTCCCATACTGAACCACAATCCAATATTTTTTATCTTATACACATAATTTTTGTAAAATTGCAAAATAACTTAGTATATACCAAAAAAAACTTAGTATATACCTGTACCAAAAAAAAAAAAAAAACTTAGTATATACCAAATTGTACAAGTAAAAATTTGTTCAATATTTTAAACCTTGTCTTGTATTGGGATCCTAATCATCTTGTGCATTTTCTGCCGTGGTTTTAGTTCTGCACTAATTTCAACCGTTAGATGTCACACGTTTCTTTCTCTTTCTCTCTAAAACATGAGATGATTCATTTTCCCCTATACTATATTATATTCGATACATATATTTTGCGGATCAAATATACATTTAATATCTTAATCATGTTAACGAGAAATTTTTCCTTCAACAAAATGTAGTACATACAATATGGTCGGTCCCGATAATTTGAAGGTTTATTCAAATATTAAAAATGGACATTAGATAAAAAGTTAAAAAAAATATAAAATTCGCTTACTTAGATCATAAACAATATTAAAAAAATACATATTACAAAAATTAAATTCAAGTAAATTTTATGATAACTAATATATAAGGTACCATTAATTTATTGATACATATATGGTCGCACACCCGGCACACAGACCGTGGCTGGAGCCGGGCCGGCAGACAAACATAAGTGAGTGTTACATTACATAGGACACATAGCTTCTATATTGGACACATGATCAACTAACAAATGCATCATAATGATGTCATTTCGAATTTTGTAGGGATAAAAAATCAAAGAAATTTGTTTGTAAGACCTAAAACAAAAATTCACTTATTAAAATGGAGAAACGCACCTAACCTTTTATTTTTGGAATTTTTTAAGATAACGTCCTAAAAGTAATCAATACTTAACATATATTGAGCTATGCAATTGCTTGCACGTACTATACCATATATTATAGTGCTGTTCAACCAACCATATTTTTGGGTATATTATATTGCCATATTCTTACTTGTAGTAAAGAGAAACATGAATTTCCTTCAATTTCTTTCGTTGATTTTTTCTACTTCTAGCAACTTACAACACAAGTAACAAGTGAAAATGATAGAGAAGAAGAGTTTCCATTAATTTTTAATCATCTCTTAGCACCTTCCTAGCTTGGATTGTTGCTCTGTTTGGTAGGGTGAAGTGAAGCCGTGAACATTATTACTCTCTCCAGCTTTAATTATAAACAACTTTTCACTTTTTAGGTTCATTGAATAATTAATGTATTCAGCATTAATTATAGACCAGATACATTAATTATCTAATGAATTTAAAAAGTGAAAAATTGTTTATAATTAAGGCCGGAGGGAGTATTTGCTTATTATTGGCTAAGTGCTATCTAACAAAATTTGAGGTTAAGTGCTATTTATACCGCACATTCATTTTGATTAGTCTTTATCGATCTAAATTTATTTTTAACTAGTATGTGATCCGTGTCAAGCATGGGTAACTCAAATTTTTTTGAATAATATTTAATTATTGTTAAATAAATTTAACAGAATTAAAACAAAAAATAATTAGAAATTATTAAAAATGTTACATTATTATGAATGTTGATGTGTATTACGTTTAAGTTAAAAATTAAGATGAAATGATAAATTATTTATTTGGTTAGAATTATTAAGTCAATATTTTTAAAATTGAATATCAATCGGTTGGATTGGAAATCAGATTTATCATCAGTTTGTATAATTTAGAGAGCCCAGTATTTAAAAATCGATGAAAACCGATAAAATTAGTGAACTGGTTCCAATTCCACCTAAAAAGTTGGTCCATAAGTTACCTCCCTTAACTTCATATTTTTATTTTGGTTTATTTTGGCTTCATATTGTCATAAAAAAATACCAAAAAGTTAATTGAATGGTGGCAGATAAATCGGAACATAAAAAAACAAATAAACCATAATACGTGACAATATAATAATACACTTATTAATAAAACACTTATTAATACTAAGAAATCAAAAATAAGAAACACTTATTAATAATTAATTTAATAATAAGAAATAAGAAACATCCATAATATGTAGCATGAATACTACAACATTCCACAATGAAAAATTAAAACTAAAATCCATCAAGAATTGTCATGTGGCCAATATTAAGAAACAACACAACTGAATAAAAATAAAATCATTCAAAATAAAATGATAATTTAACTTCACTCTTTCTCTATCTTAATTTGTTTGAGCTTAGGTTGTGTAGCTGCAACATCAGAACCAACTGTGTCAATGAATAAAAAATCTCTTTTGTTTGGCTCAACAACAACATTGTCTATTGTGGGATTTATGTGAGTTTGGTGGTTATAGTATCATCATTGAAATTAGGCAGCAAATTCTGAATAAAATATTAATACATATTAGATGTAAGATGTATAATAGTATAGATAAATATCTTGGTCTTCAAATTAAACACAAACATGTGCAACAAAAAAAAAATATTTAAATGTGTTATCTATACCTTAACAACCACATCATCCGAGATATTCAATTCCCTCTAACTCCATCATCCACATCGCACACGTTATAGGTCAAAGTCTCCGGACAGTAACATGTATGCGATCACCCTAAAAAAATAGCAATATAGAATTAGAATATGTTACAAATTAAACATTTTTTATTGGATGACAATAAATCACAAAAAAAAAAAAAAGTGTCAGTACATAAATTTAAGATATGTTACAAATGTTACAAAATAATAAAAAAATAAAAAATAATAGGTTACAAATTCAACATTTTTTTGGCGATAATCTATACTAAGATGAATAATGGTTTTAGCATAATCCTTTATAAATTAAACTTTACCAAAGGAACAAATACAAAATTTTAAAAAAAACTCACATTAGCATCATTATCTTTTGACATGTCACCGCCTAACCAAAGCCTCTATAGCAACACAAACTTGAATATTCCAATTTTCTTTAAATGGAGAATTAGCAGGGACAAAGTCTATTGAAAAGTGAATGAGATAATTTGTCTGTGAGATTTAGGGTTTATGCACAAAATAATAAAATGTAAATAGGTTGTATCATTTATATATATAAAAAATGATATTTTTGTTTGTCCAAAAAAAAAATCACCTTTTAAATTTCGGGAAAAAATTGGACCTATTTCAATATTTGTCTAAAAAAATGTTTCTTGTAGTACACATTGTTTGTTGTTTAAAAAAAATTCCTATTATGATTCTTTAAATTTAAAAGCATTTATTATGATTTTTTTTTATAACGTGTTAAAAAAAAATGGTATACTTTTGTTTTGAATTTTCCAGAAATGCTTCCTATGAGAGATTTTTTAGGATCATAATTATTAGACTTTATAGTACCTGATTTTTTTCATGATGATGTGAGTATTATTTGTTTGGATTGTGATTATTATTATTGTAAAAAATGCCAAAAATTTGAGGTAATATAGTATTAATTGCCAAATGCACCACTAAAGAGAATGCTTGAGAGGACAATTCTGACGAAGAGAGAGATTTGAAAAAAATTCTGACTTATTATATATTAAGATTTATGTAACAATCACCAACCAAAATTATTTTGAGTAGTCTTTTGTTTTTTTGACAAATCCATGTTTTTAAAAACCGACTTATGGAGAAACGTTTTGTATATAATAATACCTTAAGAAATGTCTCCAAAGCATATTTTTTTGATACATCGGAAAATCTCCAAGGCATATCATTTTGACTAATGTTTTTTGGAAATTTAACGAGTCAAACTTTGTAAGTTACGATTCAATCTATGTTGCTCTTTAGGCTCTCTTAATTACCTTCAAGTCTCTTAAAATGACCAAAAAATATTCTTATAAGTTTTGGATTTCATCTTTTAATAATAATGGCTAATGTTATCTTATCTTTCGAAATGCATTCATTTTTTTATAAAGATATCATCCAATTACAACCTTATTATTGGAGTGTAGGGTTCAAAATCCCGTCAAGCAGAAACTAGAAGTTTTATTTTTTTTCTATCTTTCATGAATTTGTCCATGTCTTACCTGAAATGCTAATTAATCCACAATACATCACACAATTCAATCCACAAACAACACATAATTCTATCGTCAAAATAAATGGTTAATTCAAAAGAATACATAGAAATTGTCCATAAAAATTACATAAAAAAATTGTCCCTAAACAATTCATCGTCACCACCTATAATCCCTGAATGCTAGCTCAATCTAAAAAGCATTCATTGTGTGTTGATGATGGTTTGATATTGAATTGAGAAATTACGAATGAAAAGAATTGGAGAAGAAATTCAAAGATGGCCAAACAACGCAATGATGCAAATGTTCTGATTTTGAACTTATATATAACTATTAATTGGAAGTTATCTTTCAATTCATGCTTAATTGAACGTTACATTCCAAAACCGCTAAAATTTCTCTATTGCCCCCCTATATTTCTCTATTACCCCTCTAAATCTCCAAAATACCTTTGAATTTTGACAAATAAAAGGGGGGGGGGGAAAGAATTTTGGGGGGGGAGATTGAGAAATTTATAAGGACAAATAAGGTAATTAGGAGGGGGAAAAAAGAATATTGGGGGTGATTGAGAAATTTTCCAAAACCGCACATAATTTTGGATTATATCTTCCAATTACTATTTTGCCTTATTTTTTTCCATGTCAGGGCATGTGTTGTGTATAATTTTTGGAGGGCTTGAGAGCAACTTAGAGGCCTATATATAAAAAGGAGCTTTCCAATTCAATTGCTTACACTAATTGTCATGATTCAATTAGCAGTTGAGCTAGCTAGATAATTATTCATTAATTTGGTAGGGGCCAATTCATAACCAATTGGTAAAATTTTAATAGTCTTATTGTTCGGTGCTTTACAATTTACATTTATATGGTGAATTTTTGTTCACATAAAGAATAATTTTTATAACACAAATTGAATTATATCATTTTACTGATTCCCAACCAAAAAAAATAATCTTTATCAATACAAAAAAAATTTTAAAACTGGAATTTACTTAAAAGACTTCAAAATTAACATAAAAAAAATTAAACTTTATTATAAAAAATATAAAATTTAACAATTTTTTTTGGTAGAAGAATTTCTCAAATTTTTTAATAGCTAGGTTTGTGGATTTACAAAATAAATAAAAATCATATACAAACAAGGCCAATATTTCCATGCACAAATTAAACATATTGTGAATTTTGCACAAGTTGTTGATTTTTTTTTTTGACGAACAAGTTGTTGATTATATTATAACGAATACGAATTTCGTAAAATTCACTATTGGATTGAAAATTTTTAATATAAAATTATAGATTATTCATGCAAAATTTAAAAAAAAAATTGAAAATCGTTTGATATGTAATTTAGACCCATACAGATTAACCGTATTCAATAAAATTAAAACTCGTAAATCGTTGATTTTGATATGTCTCAATAATATATCAATTGATTTTCATTTTTGTTAAAGTTTTGCATAAATAATTTATATGTCTCAATAGCAAATATTTTATTAAAAAAGTCAAGTCTCTGCGCAAGATGAGTAGAAACTAACAAATGAAAAGTTACAAAACAATGGCGCAAGCGGAACACCAATTAAAAACTAAAACCTACACTACCTAACGATTGATTTTATAAAATACATATTCGTTATAATTTAAATGACAACTTATACCTCATACACCACTCGTACATATTAAAATTTGTCTACAAACAAAACTATAGACCTATGCTTTATCACCCCGAGTCCCGACTATGAATCCCCTATAATAGATTCCATCACAGAATAATAACAATGTTTTGAGGAGATTATCAACAAAAAAAAAAAACAATGTTTTGAGGAGCAACCATTATTTAGCAATGCTTTTTTTTTTTGGTTTATTTGCATGTTTGTGACTTTGTGGAGTGCAGGTACAATTCATAGAGGGTGGTAATATACAAATATTGCCCCTCAAAGTTCAAATATCCACTTGTTTGTTTTGTGGGCTTATCATGATTCCAATTTTTGTTTTGAATCCGAGTTCTCTCCCGTCAGTCCCGTGGGCAATTATAAGAAAAAATCTCACCATATATAGGCTCTGATGATTGATAAGACCTCCAGCAAGTGTATTGGTTTATAGATCTTGCTCCACCAATTCATTTGTGTTTTAAGTTTTATTAGTCTAAGATTTGGTTCATAGCTCAAAAAATTACACTCTTCGTGATTGAGGGGAGTTGTTGAAAAAATATGAGTATTTTAAAAGTTCAACCATATTTATATGCGTCGCCATCCACATATTGTGTATCTCTCATGTGCCACTCGTATTTAACATGTTTTTTCTATTATGTGCCCTTGTCCATATTGTTTATATCACTCATGTGTTGCGACCAATGATTTATGAACCTTTGACATTGGAATTAACGAGATCCTACTATATATATATACTATCTAAAAAACTCACAAAGATAACACATCTAGTCTCACACCTTCCTCACCTTACTCCACTATTTTTGGACAAAATATTTGAGATTCTCTCTAGTTCTTGAATTCTTTAGTTAATAAAACTAGAATGTGCTGTTTGCCTGTTTAATCCCGGGGGAGTGTTTGAGAATCTACCCGAATAAAACTCTCAAAAATAATGAATCTAATTCACAACTTGCATTGTTGCTTTTTCATGTTTGTTCGTGACTAGATATTCTCTTGTACCTGCTGTTATTGTTCTCTATTTCAAACAAATTTACCTTTTTTCTTTAAAATCCACTTTAATTAATTTTGATCTCCATAGACACCTCAAAGTATTTTTACGACTTAGACTGTTTGGATCCGTCATAAAACCCAGTAATTTTTTTATTAAACTAAACTCAATTTTTTTTAAACTTTGAATTCAAAATACTAGCCAGCCTAATAGAAGATGTCAATGTATATAGAAATCTAGTCATGTCACCTTAGATTTAGAATTTGATGTCTATATATACACATATATTTCCAAGACTTAATCATTTCATGCTCCAAAAAATTCATTAAAGCCTTGTGGACTAAGATATCTAATGTAAATATATTTTCTATCAGCTTTTCTAGCAATCACCTCAAAATGAGCATCTAATCCTGAGAAGTGAGAATATCTGGTGTACTTCCATTACTGGGAGAGCGGTGTACAGGCCAATTTATTCCCATATATGCTATATACTTAATAAATGAATAAATAGAATCATAGAACCAAAAGTTGAGTAAAGTGGAAAGTATTTAGGCTCGAATGAACCAATATTCTAATATTAGTGATACTAATAGTTGGTGGTTCAATCTTTTATCTTGTATAAAGATTAAAATTACCTGAGTCTTAATTCGATATATACATCTTATATGTAATTGATGGATTTGTTTATAAAGTTAATATTTTTTTTAACTTCTTATAAAAAATATATATATATATATATATATATATATATATATTTATAAGTGTCTAACATTAACATATCTCGAATAAAATTATTTTCCTACGTACTCCAGTGACATGAGTGGACCTATGGAGAAAAAAGAATAGAACTTCAGAACCCATCGAATACAGCTGGTACTTTGAAAATCATGTTGATTTTGCTTACACCTAACTAGACATAATCATCATATTATTGAAGGACTTATTTATTCTCCCACCATTTGTGTATGAAGTACACAAAGTTATGCAGCTTGTTAAACCTCGTGATCCTCAAACAACTTACACACCCGTTTAATTGTATCCGACTAGATAGGTATTTGTAAATATTTTTTCACCTGATGTGTGCGAGTTCATGATAATTTTTACATTTTATCTTTATATATCAAAAAGGAAAATGAACACGTGTTTTAGAAAAATAAAATTATAAAAATTATTTAACTGTAACCAAAGAGGGGAAATCATTTTTCATTTCTATATTGCTATATATTTTTGTTTCTGCATTCAGACTATACAATAACAATAATTAATTAAGGGAGCGTTTTTTCTGTCCTTCAAAAAAAAATCTATTTTTTGAAAAAAAAATTACTTTTTTTTTTTAATTTTTATTTTTGATGTGTTTGTTTTATATTTTCATAAAAATCATTTTGCTAAAACAGAAATCATTTTTGGGTCCAAAATGAAAAGCTATTTTTAACTGATTTTCTCAAAATCTATTTTTTTTTAAAAATAAGGATCATGATTTTGTTCTCAAAAATGATTTTTTTAGAATTGTAAACAAAAAGAAAACAGATTTTTTTCAAAGTGGCCGTTTGTTATAGATTTTTTTTAAAAAATAATCACTTATATAAAAATAACATCCGTTTGTGATAACTTTTAAAAATAATCAGAATCTGAAAATAATCTAAAAACTGTTAAAAATCTGAAGTTGATATTAGTAGCTTTTTTTTATAGATTTTTTTTAGAGGAAAGAGAAAACAATTGTCAAAAAATTCTAGACAAAAATATCCTTAAATTTATTCTAATATTCCAATAATATCATCTTTAGAATTTATAGGATTAGTTTGTTATTTTTAGAAGATAAGATTTAGATATTTATTTTATTTGTAGCTCAATATATAGAGTCATATGACCATATTGAAAAACAAGAACTTGAGTATTCTTCATATATTGAGATATATTATACATTTATATGGTATATTACATTTGAATAATTGTGCTTTATAGTAATTTTATGATACAAAATCACTTTTATATAGTTGCATCCAAACAAGTTAAAGATTATTTTTTTATAAAAAGTAATTTTTATATAGGTACACAAACACAAAATAGTTTCTAATTTTTTGTAAGATCTATAAAATATAATCTCTAAATTATTTAATGTTAAAATCACTTATTTTTTAATCTGTAATAAACAGACCCAAAATCTTTACAAAATAAATCTATTTTTTAAAAATAGATTTTCTATTTTATTTTAATCTCAAACAAACGCACCCTAAGTCTTATCCGACTAAGTAGGGTTAGCTACATAAATCAAACAACGACATTGATTCAGTTTGACAAAACATAAAAAGATAACTTATAATTAAGCTAGTTTATAGCAGATGAACTTATATTATTTTGGTATGTATAGTGGATGAACTTATAACTTATAATTTTTAAATTAAAAAAAGTTAAAAAAACCAAACAAACTTTACTCTCTTTGTTTGTTTGGTTTTTTAATTTTTGAAAAGTAAAACTTCCTTTTAATTTTTCATATTACTTAGTTGAGACTTGAGACAAAATTGGTAAGCATATGAACATCACGTGTGTTTGTTGGGGGATAGGGTCCAAGAGAAGGATAATCTTGTGATCTAACGGCAAAAGCAAAACCTAAGGAAATCAATTAAAGAAATGACTTCAAGGGATACTTGCTTAACAATCATAAGTACCTAGTCAACAATTAACCATTTTATTTCATTATTGTGGCTGGCCATATATCATGAGAATTTGTACACGACTTTCTTTTTAGTGTTGGATGGATGATTTGTTAAAGATGATGTTCTTCAAGTTTCAAAAATTATATTATAATATGGAATAAAAAAAAAAACAAAGATTTGTCAAAAAAAAATTGTAAGGAAATCATGTGAAAGATTAATTTAGTTAGTAGGGATATTGTATGTTATAGGTAGTATGATTTAAAGTTTAAATTCTGGTATGGATGTTCACTATAGGAGCACTTAGATATGGATGTTCAATAAACAATTTGACGCATTCGCGCAATTAATGTCAGTGGTCGTTAGGATTAATGTTGGAAAATCTTAATTTTAAATTTGATATTTAATTAAAAATAAATGAAAACATGCACAAAAATTTAGACCATATTGTGTAAAAAAAAAAAGACCGTATGTTGATGATTTGATAGTATGCACAAAATGGACAATCTAACTTCATACATATGAATTCATCATTGTGAAATTCTCTAAGAGAGAGTTAAAAACTCTCTTTTTGATGATTTAGTCGGGATCTATATGTCGTAATATTCTTTTAGTTAGATTATTGTTGTTCAGTATCTTTGTTTTAAATCTTCGGCCCTCTTTCATGAAAAAAAAAAGTGTTGAATTCACTAATTTTTAGTAAATTCAAATTTGAACTTTGTTAATCATAACTTACTAAGGAATAATCGAAGTAAAAAATATATAAGAGGAACAACTTATAAATTAAATAATGCATTAAAATTTTAAACGAAGATACTCCATGAACTTAGCGTAGAACATATTACATGTATATGTAGAGACCGAAATTCAAATTCTAATGCGAAATTCTCCAATAGTATATAATATTCAAATCACATTGGTTAATTATTTAAACATATTTGGAAAATTAAAGTTCCTCTAAAGGAGTGGTTGTCTAAAATGATCCCTTGAAATTTGAAAAGACGATGCATCTACCTTTAGGTTTTTTTGAATTATGAAACACTCGAATTGATATTTGATATATATGATCTTAACTTATAAATTAAGTGGTGCATAACTTATATTATTGGATATAGTATCTATAAGTAATTAATATTATATTATATTTTTATATTAATTTACATTTAAAAATTTATATTTTAAATTAATTTTACCTATAAAATATTATATCCAACAAATTAACAAATCCACTTAACAGCAACCTAAAGAGGGACAGAGTCACGTATATGCAGCTACTTATGTTTAGTAGGTAAAACAAAGGTTTGAATATGAAGAGAAACACAAACGCATAATGAGTTGGTACTAATAAATAAATAAAATGGGTTAGTTTATTAGTAGGGTTGGGAATAGGTCAGGTTGGCTCACAGAGGCCTACAGGCTGGCCTACATAGGTTCAGACCAGGCCGGCCTATTTATTAAAAAGATCAGGCTCATGCTTTAAAAATAACCTCTTTATTTAAATAGGTCAGGTTTAGGCTTTAAAAAAAACCTACAAACAGGCCGGCCTATATACACATAATTGTTTTTTTTGCATATAAAAATATATATAATTATTAAAACTTACTTTTATGTTCTATAATTATAATTTATAGATAAAATAAAAATAATTTAGGACATATAAAATTGTTTGTGAATATGTTTTACTTATTTAAAGTAGCATATATAAGTCTATTGTAAGAAGAAACTTTAGTTATAAATAGTTGTGTACTACATATTTGTATATCAAGTTAATTCAAGTTAAACCAATAGATACAATAGTATTTCACTTTTTTTAAGGTGTCATAAGAGATTTCATATGGTAAGACCCATGAAATTAGTTTAAAATAAAAAAATAGTTCATATAGACTATATAAAAGAAATTGTAATATAGACTTTAAATAGGCTATATTGTCTATTTTAAAAAAATTAGATAATATAGACTAGGTTGAAGTTTTTATATGTTCTCAAAAATAAAATTAAATTTTTTATATGATGTAGGCTTTTATGTAGACTATAAAGCCAGGCCAGGCTTTTAAACAGGCCAGACCAGACCAAAAAATTAACTTTTAATAGGCCATAGGCCATGCTCAGGCCTAAAAAAATTTCGTAGGCCAGGCTCAGGCCTGCCAAAGCCTGACCTGGCCTGGTGTTTACACTGATTTTTGGTAAACAACCGCTAGTTTGCAATGCTTGAGAGACCAACTAGAGAATCTCGGAACATGTTTTGTGCATTCATTGTTTATGTTTGAAAATGACAATGTTCATTAACGCAAATGAACAAGTTTGTTTGAAATAAGACAAGTAAATGAAAATAAATGACTTGATTGACAAGAAATGTAAAAATATTCAAAGTGAGTACGTATTGACAAAGAAAAGTAAATGATTCAATGAATAAAAATGCAAATAATGTAAATGAAAACAGTAAATTGGATAAAAATGATTAATTGCATTGAATTAAAAGAAATTGATCACAAGATCATACATTATTTCCTCTTGTATTCCTTTCGCTCGAACGCTTGGGTACTCAGAATTTGTAAGGATTTTTAGTATGTGAATTTGTGATAGAAATTACATCAAATGAACTAGTATTTATAGATAAATCCTACAACTATCTATTAACGACTAACTAACATCCATTTGTCAGATGTCTTGCCATCTGATCTTCATTTCAAAATGCCACAAGTTGCCACTTTTGAATGAAACGTTGCAATGGTTTGAATTTTGAATCTTCAGAAATGTTGAAAAATGTACTAAGTCCTAAACAGCATTCGAGTTCGAATGATCCTTAGCAGCTACTCGAATGGTGAACAACTCGAACCACATCTTGACTTATCTTCTAGACTTGTGAATATTTTCCATCTTCTGAAATTCTTGAATATTCCCTAATGAGAATATTATTTATATTAAATATATTACTTTTAACCTTTATTTTATCATTTAATAACTCAGAAACATTAATTTCCACAGTTAAAAGGCTCTAGTAATTATATTAAAAGAATAATTAGGGCATATTTTGACTTAACCAAAATATGGGCTAACAAATTGCCCCCAAAAAATGCCAATTTCGAATTGAATTCGAATGAAAGTAGAAATTTGGCGTTTTTTCTTTTAATATTCCACATTAATTGCACGTGACAGTAATCATGAACATAACCGTCAACGCAGTTTCCCACTTCTGTCATGTTTGCACTTTCACAGCTATCATGGCACACGTGGCAACTGAGGAAGTTGAAAGAAATTGCGAATTTCTTTTTCATTTATTTTTATTCAGCAAAACGAACCCTATAAATAGGATTAGGTCATATTTTGCTCATTTTTTCTGCAAACTTACTCAGCTCACTCTTCCTCTTCTCCATTCCAACCTGCCTCTCTCACTTTCGTTCTCCAAATCTTCTTAACCATTTTACAATCTGCTTTGTTAATCACAACACTGAACTAGTATTTGATATTATTGAGCAAATTTTAGATCTATTCAAACTATCAGATCTGTAAACGAATCAATCCAAAAACCAACATTTTCAAAACTGTTCATTCTTTGAAAACGTCTCAATGGCTGAAAATCAAGAACAAGCACAAGTTCCTTTTGCTGGAAAATGGAGTCAAACTATTTTAAAACCTCACCATATTGAAGTAGTTCCAGAACCACATGGAACGGAAGAAGAACAATCACGCTGGGAAGACGAACTGGTCATCCCTTTCTCTGTTGGTCTTGATGTGTTTGTATTTGGAGGCCCTTTTCCAGAAGAGGCAACTCAACTATCTCGAGTAAGTGAATTTTTCCCTATTAAAAAGACCTGTGAACCTAAACTCTTTCTCACTGATCCATTCAATTTCACCTTCATTCGAAAGCCTCATAATATGTGGAGATTTGCACCACATTGTGAAAATCCAACTTATGTTAAGTGGTTAGATCGAATCGAGAAAACGTGGGGATCATACTGGATAAACTTAGGAATTTTTGACATAATTCAACTGTCCAGATATGGTCCTCCTTATAAACAAGAGATGCTCACAACTGCACTCATGTTTTATGAGAGAAGTACTCACACATTCCATTTTCCTTGTGGAATGATGACTCCCACATTGCTGGATGTAGCTGCTATTACTGGCCTAAGGCCAACTAGGGAGACGTTCGATCCCTCGAAGTCCAGCAAGAACGATTACTCCACTCTCAAAGAAAAAACTTTCTACAAGTTTATTCAGGAACATCATGATGAGGGTGAAGTCTCTGCTGAAGAGCATGTGGCCTTCCTTACTCTTTGGCTATCACACTTTGTCTTCTGCTCGAAGTCATTACAGGTAGCCCAAATGTACATTCCTTTAGCAATCCAAATTCATGAAGGTGCTCCCATTGCACTTGGACACTTATTGCTAGGTGTACTCTATGAATCTATGGGGGAATTTTGTGATAATTTAAAGAAAACACAAAATGGAGCACCCTTTCTAGTATCAGGCCCCTTATGGTTACTTCAACTTTGGCTTAACGCCACTTTTACTCGAGAGATGGGATTAACAGTCCCTCCTCAGTTTCAAACAAGGGTAAATCAGCGTTCGATTGAAGGTGTTAGATTGGCTGTATTAGCCCCCAACTCGAATGAAACTGATCCTCAGGAACTCTTCATCAAGTACATGAAGATTTTCTTACACTTCTCCCATTTTCAACCACGTCACGCTCCATTTGTAACAAGATTGGTAGGACCTGTATGGCTGCAGGACGAGTTCCCTGCCTCGAATCCTGACAACACTTATGAAGTCAACGAACTATGGCAACACTATCTACATCCTACCATTCTCTCCTGCAGAATTGGTAGCAAATCGAACCATCTTGTGTTGGTAGGTTACCAACCAAACCTTGTGTCTAGGCAATTTGGACTATCACAAACTCTTCCCAAATGTCTATTCAAAAGAGAGAAGAATATGGTAGATGGTTCAGAGGTTTCAAAAAAAATGTTTACCAAATACCTGAATGTTGCTGCCAATCTTGCATATAATGTGAACCCAATTAAGTTCAACTTCTCCTTTTATTGCACTGAGAAGTATTATGACTGGTGGACACAACATTATACTGTAAATCTGGCTAACAATATCACCACTACCATTTCCAGACTTGAAGGTGGCTTTCTCCTCGAACAGTTTGAAGATTTGCAAGCCCAGCTCAAAAATAAAGGTAAGTATTGAAGCATTAATCCTTTATCTTCTTTTTTACTTGAAAACAAATGTTTAACATAATTTTTCCAATACTTAGGAAAAAATGTAGTGGATGAATCTAGTAAACCAACTGCTCGAGTAAAGCCAAAGAGCACTGGAGGTATTCATCTGGAAGATAATGAAGACAGAAGAAGACATGAAGAAAGGACCGAGACAAAAAATGACAAGGTATGCGTTCATATTAATCTTCTGGCTTTCGAATGCTGTACACGAACTCCTTTTTATGTTTTTTCTTTGAACTTTTATTAGATTCGAAGAGAAAAACATACATTTGTAAAACCTCCAAGGGAACCTAAACTCCCACGCATTATGGTGTTAGAGGATGAAGTTAGTTACTCGAATACTTGTTAAACATTTTTAACTAACTTTTATCTATGTTCTTTTCTCACAATCTTTGATTCTATAGGAAGACGAACCAGAGAGGCCATTAAAAAGAAAACACAAGACAACCACCACAACTGGGAGTGGTGAGAGGACAACTGATCAACCTGCTGCAGACCCCAATCTCCCTAAATCCAAGAAGCACAAGAAGGACATGGAGAAAAAGAAAGTTAGCTCCTCGAACACAACGCTGGCTAGTGAAGATCCTCAGCATCTCGAACAAACAGCGAAGGGTGAGGACAAGAAGAAAAAGAAGCACAAGAAGCACAAAGACAAATCATCTAGATCCTCCAAATCAGATCCTTCCATTGGTACAACACACATGGATTCTGATTTTACCCAGCCTGAAGCACAAGATACAGATGTTGGGGGAAATTCCCCATTTCAAACAGAGCCAATTGTTCAAACTACTGCACATGAGGTATGTATTTTATTGGTTCGAATTATCTTATTCGAATGAATTCTATACTTAACCAATTTTGAATCTTTTGTTTTCAGCAAGAAATTCCTATCCCAGAAGAACATGATAATAATCCTCCTCTTAGAAGGATTGAAGAAACTTCTGAAAATATTCAGGTATGCCATAATGTTGACTCATATTATATTCGAATGAGAATCATATATAGCCTATTTTTCTAACTTAATTCATTTCTGCCAGGCTAAGAATATTTTAGAAGAAACTATGAGCCAAAACAAGCCTCTAAGTCCCACCAAAGAGACAAATGATGAAATGTTCAACAAGTCTCCATCTCCAGTGTTGCAAAACATTCCTGCCCAGGAAAATATCCCTGTCTATGAGGAGCACGCTGATGGGAGAAATGCTGAAGCTCTCTGTGGTGACAAAGAAACTCATGAATCTGAAACAAATAAGGTATGTACCACTCGAATGGTTTTTTAACTTAATTCGAACAACCAACTGTCAATTTCTGATTTCACTCAATTTGTTTCTTTTAGCATGATATTGTTCAAGGTGAACATGTGAAAGAGAAAACTAATAGCCCTACTCATGTGGAGAAATTCATATGGGCAAAATATGGCAAAGTAATTTTACTTAGCCTAATTTTGTTTCCTACATTTAGTATTGAAACATATTTCTTCATGTAGCAACTTTAACTTATTGCCATTTCAACTTATGTTTTCAGGCAAAGTCATCTTCTCCACCAGCCTCCACTCGAACTGCTGCTGGTCCTATTTTTGTGGATCCAAGCCAACAACACCATGTAGTAGAAGAAGAAATTCCACACACTTGGGGGTGGACGGGCGTTGAATATCTTGGTGGATATAAAATGCCAGTTCAGACTAAATTGCCAACTCCTACCCCAAGTGTAGGTTCGAGTGACTCTGATGAAGAAGAAGAAGAGGAATCCATTGAGGAAGGAGATGATGTAGATGGGGATGAGGATGACACCATTATCAGGGAAGCTATAGCTGGTGGTCCAGAAATTTTGTCAGTTTCTTCTACTTCAAAGCTTTCTACAAGCCTTGGGGTTCCAGAAGAAACCTTCCTAGATATGCAAAAGACTAACCCAGCAGCAGCACTTGATCTCCTCCTCCAATCAAGATCACAATCCCAGTCCTCGAGTGAAAAAACTGATGGGGTTTCCTATCCTTCTAGCGCAGAAATTAATGCCAACGTCAAACAAGACTCCTTACTTATGAAGTTAAAAACTGAGTATGGCCTGCAAAATGTGCTGGTTGCACTCGAGGAAAACCCTTCGAAGGCCTTCGAATACTTAGGATTTCTAGCTAAGTTACACAATCCCCTCACTGATCCTCTTACATTCTGCAAAGTAATCCAGCTTGAAGGCGTGATTGATCAATATGCCAAGGTAGTGCAGAAGGAAAGAGAGCTTGATGCCAGGTTGAATGCTCAAAAACATACGCAAGCAGGCTTGTTGGCCAAAGCTCAAGAGGCACAACTCGAAGTGGCCAGGATTCGAAGAGAAGTTGCTGAGGTTCAAACACCAAGACTTGTAACTTGCAGAATTAATATTGCTGCTTGGGAAGCCAACATTGCTGATCTTCAAAGACAAATCAAGGATTACCAGCTCAAAATATCTGAAGAACGCAGAACTCAACTGGCCATAGAAGCTGAAATCAATCAACCTTTCCAAGCTAAGATCGATGCTAAAAGCAGAGAAGGACTTAGGGCTTTTGACACTTCAGTCGCCATTGCAGAAGAGATTCAGAGGCTCGAGGATGACCAACAAACAATTAATACTGAAAAAATATCCCTCAAAGCCTTGTATCAAGATGTGGCGGCTGCTTTGTATTTTATTTTATGCATGAAACAATTTTCTTTTTGGAATTAATTTGGTTGTAATTTTGACAAAGCCCTTCTGTGGCAAATTTATTCTATCTTATTCGCCATTTCTTTTATTTGTTCTAAGTTTTTATTCTGCGCTTATATTCAATTCGAGCAAAGCTGGTTTATATTTTTTCAAATATTTACCATTTATTCCCAACACATGTTTTTCAAGACTTAGCTCCTCAATTTCATAAGCACCATTTGAAAAAACTTGAACAATTTTAAATGGACCTTCCCAATGAGGTGACCATTTGCCTAAAACTCTATCTTTTTTATCCATAGGCAAGACAACTTTCCAAACAAAATCTCCTAAGTTAAAAGCTTTTGACTTAACCTTTTTATTGTAAGCTTTGGCAACTCTATCTTTTTGCCTAGTTATGTATTCTAAAGCTTGTAACCTTTCTTCATCTAAATCAACTAACTCATCTAACATCATTTCCCAATATTTATCATGTGGTATTTCCATCTGCCTTTGTATTCGAAAGGATTGCATATTAATTTCAACAGGCAAGACAACATCATGACCATATGTTAATCGAAATGGTGTAGTATTAGTTGATTCTCTAGGAGAATTTCTACATGCCCATAAAACTTGATCTAAAGTTTTATGCCAATTTCTTGGCTTTTGAGCAATGTGTTTTTTGATCAAATTAATGAGAATTTTATTTGCTGCTTCAACTTGACCATTTGCTTGAGCATAATATGGTGTTGAAGTAAGCAACTTAAATCCAGTTTCATTGGCAAACTCTTGCATTTTTCTACCAGTGAAAACTGAACCTTGATCAGTGGTAATTGTTTCTGGAATACCATATCTATAAATAATATAATTTTGAATGAAATTAATTACTGCTTCTTGATCTACATTAGGTAATGGTATTGCTTCAATCCATTTAGTAAAGTAATCAATACCAACTAGAATATAACGCTGGTTTTTTGATGAAGCAGGTTTAATTTCACTAATTAAATCCAAAGCCCATCCTCGAAATGGCCATGGTTTTATTATAGAATGTAATTCACTTGCAGGGACATGTTGAATTCCTGCATGTATTTGGCATTCTTGACAACCTTTAGCAAATTCTATGCAATTTTTTAACATAGAAGGTCAATATAAGCCTTGTCTAAATAATAACCACTTCATTTTGTGGCCTGCTTGGTGAGCACCACAAACTCCACTATGTATATCAGAAATTGAAATAAAGGCTTCAGATTCACTAAGACATTTTAGTAAAACACCTTCAGTTGTCTTTTTAAACAACTCATTTCCAATAATTACATAGCTTAAAGCCCTGTATTTGACCTTTCTATCTACCTGTTCAACAGGGTTTTGTAAATATTCTACTATTGGTTTTCTCCAATCACCATCTACCAAGTTATCAATGGTAAAAATGTCAGCACATTAATACTCTTCTTTGTTCGAGTAACTATCAACACTTTGTGGTGATTCTGCCCCCACATGTTTTGCCATTGATAATTCTGAGGCTATTGGTTCATGAAAAATAAATTTTTCTTTAATCTCAATCAATTTATTCAAGTTTTCTGGAGAAACTTTATAACCTGAAGCTATTTGAGCCAAGTCATTAGCTTCTTGATTCTGTAGTCTAGGAATATGTTCAAATTCTACAGACTCGAATCGATCCAGTAAGGTACTAGCAATCACAAAATACTTAGCCAAATGTTCTTTAATACATTTGTATTCTTTTGTCAATTGCTTGATCACCAATTCTGAATCACCTCGAATGACAATGTTTTTTGCCCCCAAGTCTATTAAAAGTGCAAGACCTGCAATTAAGGCTTCATATTCTTCCTCATTATTGGAACAAAAACCATTGATTTTATATTTAAACTTAGTTGGAATTTGTATTGGAGATATTATTAAAATCCCAATTCCAGTTCCATGCTTATGTTTGGAACCATCGAAATACAAAATCCAAGGTTGTGTTTCCACATAACTTAGTGGCATTTCAATCACTGAATGATCAACTAGAAAATCTGCCACTATTTGACCTTTTTTATCTCTTAAAGGTTTATATGTTAGTGAGTATTCAGTTAGAGCTAGAGCCCATTTTCTAATTCTACTATGTAAAATAGGTTTCAGAAGCATATGTTTAATGACATCAAAATGAGAATAGACATAAACTTCAACAGGCTTTATATAATGCTTAAGTTTGATACAAGAAAAATATAAACATAAACATAATTTTTCTATAGCACTATATCTAGTTTCAGCATCATTTAATACTCTACTTAAATAATATATAGCTTTTTCAACACCATCTTCATCTTCTTGGGCAAGCATGCTACCAATAGTTGAATCAGATGCTGAAATATACAACTTCATTGCCTTATTTCGAATAGGAGGCATTAGCGTTGGTGGATTAGCCAAGTAAGATTTGATGTCTTCAAACGCTTTTTGTTGATCTTGCCCCCAATGAAATTGATCACCCTTTTGTTTTCTAAGTAGTGGAGAGAAAGGATGAGCCTTCCCACTTAGATTCGAAATGAATCTTCTCAAAAAGTTGATCTTTCCCAATAGGGATTGAAGTTCTTTCTTTGTCTTTGGAGGCTGAGTTTCCATGATAGCCTTCGTTTTATTTTGATTGATTTCTATGCCTTTTTTATGCACCACAAAACCAAGGAAATCCCCTGCATGTACACCAAAAGCACACTTTAGTGGATTCATTTTTAATCCACATTTTCTCATCCTTTCGAATGATTTTCTAAGATGACTCAAATGATCATCACTAGAAGAGGATTTCAAAACAATATCATCAATATATACTTGCATAAAGGCATCAATAAAGTCATGAAAAATTAAATTCATTGCTCTTTGATATGTGGCACCAGCATTTTTTAGACCAAATGGCATAACAACCCATTCATAAGTCCCTAATGCCCCAGGGCATCTAAATGCTGTTTTAGCCACATCTTCTTCAGCAATGAAAATTTGGTTATAACCAGAATAGCCATCAAGCATGCTCAGGTACTCGAACCCTGCTGCTGAATCAACTAGCATTTCTGCCACTAGCATTGGATATTCATCCTTAGGTGTTGCATTATTTAAATCTCTAAAGTCTATGCATACCCTAAGACTACCATTTTTCTTAATAACAGGCACAATATTTGCTAACCATTCAACATACCTTGTAGTTCGAATGAATTTGCTTCTCAGCAATCTTTCAATCTCACTTTTGATCTTTGACAGGATCTCTGGGTTGAATCTCCTTGGTAACTACTTGATTGACTTCTTTCCTGGTTTGAGTGGTAGTCTATGTTCCACCAATTCTCTACTCAATCCTGGCATTTCATTATAGTCCCAGGCAAAACAATCTTTAAATTCTTTGAGTAGATTAACCAGTTTCTGCTTTAACTCGAAATCAATATTGACACTTATATATGTTGGCCTTTTTATGGGGCCATTTCCAATACCAATTTCTTGCAAAGGGTCTTGGGCTTGCATTTTTGGATTCGAACTCAATAAGTCTTTTTCAAATCTTAAGGGTTCATTGATGACTCACTATTTGTGTGTTATTTAGGCCTTTATTCATGAATTATTTATTGCCAATATGGTGATCAAACCATGTTTTAATCCAATTTCATTAGTTTTATTTACTTTTGAGTCTAGAATTATGTATTAGGAATAATTATGTAATTTTGATGAAAAAGAGTTAGTTTAGAGGCAATTTATGTCAAGGCATGTTATTTGGTTCTGGATCGTCATCAAAGGCATCTACTGATAATGACTGTCAAGACATCATGTTCCGTACAAGTCAACACAAGTCAAGCATTGCTAGAAGACAAAACCTGGGAACGTGCTAGAACATAGTGGAAGGCATCTTTGGAGGATAAGGATGACTGGCTGGCTTGCCAGCTGTCAGCATCACAATGAGTGTACTATGATTAAGTGGTCCTTGCAAATGGAATATGCTTTATTCCTTGGGCCTAGTAGTCACAATTAAGGTTGCACCCGATCCAAGAAGGATTGTCCTATAAATACACAACCCTAAACCTAAAAATGCATGCTTGGAAACTCAAAGAAGAGATTTGAGAAGAAGAAGAGCTGCTGCGCCGTTTCAGCTACTCAGTTGCAGGAGGTGACCGGTGATAACGAGAGGCACGACAGTGTCTGTAGGAGTATCTATTGCATTGTAATGGGTATCACTACTTTACTTGTTATTATTGTTGTTTCTATGCTCACTCTGAGCTAAACTCTTTGTAGTTGAGATTATGTGAAGTTTAATATAATGAATGAAGTATTTATGTGAATGAATGATTGTTCTTGTGTCATCTTTAACTTTATGTTTTTATGAAAATACATTTATTTCTTTGACTGATCAACTTAGATTTAAATACAAGTTGCATGTGTAGAGACATCTAGCATGTTAATGGAAATAATAAAGTTAATAAGGTTAAGTGGGAGCAGACATGTAAACCCTACCTTTTCTTATGGATAAGTTAAGGGCCTTAGTGGGAAACCAAACAAGCAAGTGCGTTTCTGAACTCTAATGGGATTAATAGTGACCTCGACAGAGCCAGTCCATTATACCCCGTTTTAATATCTAACGTTGTAGACATACACCACAAGGCAAGCTTGCTCACAGATGACACGACAGTAGTTATCATTCACTATGCTTCGTTCATGCATTAAATGGATCTTAATCACAACTACCCTTTTAATCTTGTTTTCAACCATCACTTTATATAACTGTTATTTTATTTATTGTGTTAAGAATCAACTATGTTTTGTTACCATTACAATAGACTAAACACTTTACTTGAACTTGGAATGTATAACCCTTAGACTATTCCCTGTGGGTTCGACACACTCTTACTTATTACTTGCTACAGTGGACTGCGTATACTGAGACTGCTAAAGCATTGACTAGTGGAGCTGAAGCTTCATGTGTGTATTGTGCTGGTTCTCATTTGTTTGAAGACTGTCCTGCAAATCCTGCAAGTGTAAACTATGTGGCTAGGAACAACAGCCCATATAGCAACACTTACAATCCTAATTGGAAGAACTATCCAAATTTTTCTTGGTCTAACAATCAACAGAAGGCAACACCTCCATTTGCCAACACTAATCAACTGGAAGGTATTTCGAAAGCATTTATGCAAGAGACCAAGAGTTTTGCTGCTGAGACAAAAAATCAAATTACTGCCCAAGGGGTTAGTATAAAGAATTTGGAGACTCAAATGGGGCAGATTGCTACTGCCTTAACTTCAAGAGCTAGTGGTTCACTTCCAAGTACCACTGAATCACCTGCTTCTACTTCAAAAGATAAAGGGAAAGAAACTTTCAAAGTTATTTCATTAAGAAGTGGAACAGAGTATGAAGGCCCCAAGATGCCTGAACTGGCTTCAGAAGGCAAGACACAAGTTGCCTCTGCACCTGTGAATGACGATATTCAACAGACAAGCCAGAAGTTACCTACTGAAGTTATAACCAAACAGAAGACTGAAGTACCACAGAAGAAGACGAGGCCTGATAAGACTATGGCTGACATTGATATGACATTACCTCCAGATCCTTGTCCTATTGATGTTCAGAAGCTAATGAATGAGAGACCACCTCCTCCATTTCCTCAAAGGCTGAGAAAAGCTAAAGAGGTACAACAGTACAACAAGTTCATTGAGATGATGAAGCAGCTGCATATCAACATACCACTCATTGAGGCAATTCAGCAGATGCCTAATTACTAAAAGTTCATGAAGGATGTACTAACAAAGAGGAAGAGGATTGGTGAGTTCGAGACTGTGGCACTTACACAAGAGTGTAGCCAAATGGTTCAGGGTAAGTTACCACCAAAATTGAAAGATCCTGATATCTTTACTATACCCTGCACCATTGGAGATGTACATGTAGGTCAAGCTCTATGTGACCTAGGAGCAAGCATCAATCTGATGCCCTTATCTGTTTTCAACAAATTGGGTATTGGTGCTACTAGACCAACAACCATTACTCTTCAACTAGCTGACAGAAGCATATGCTACCCACAAGGGAAGATTGAAGATGTGCTGGTTAGGGTTGACAAATTTGTCTTCCCTGCTGATTTTATCATTATGGATTTCACTGCTGATGAAGATACTTCCATACTTTTGGGAAGACCATTCCTTGCTACTGGAAGAACATTGATTGATGTAGAGAAAGGAGAAGTAACCATCAGAGTTAACAACCAAGAAGTCAAGTTCAACATTCTCAATGCTATGAAGTTTCCTACTGAGAAGTTGGAGGTTGTATCACAACTGCAAAGTTGGGATTCTCTGGTACACAAGCAATTCATGAAAGATTCTGATCATTTAAAGAGGATTACTTTTTCTCATGAAGACAAGGAATTGGTAGATGATGAAGTTATAAAGGAAAAGTCCATTATCAATTGGGCTGGAAGATATGAAGTATTAGAAATACCACCTGATGCTAAGATGGAGAACATTCCTTCAGTCTTAAAGCCACCTGCTTTAGAATTAAAACAATTACCTTCACATTTGAAGTATGCATTTCTGGAGACAAGTCAACAGTTGCCTGTTATCATTTCTGCTGATTTGACTGTTAAACAAGAAGAGAGCCTAATATTGTTGCTGAGAAGATACAAGAGAGCCATAGCTTGGCAAATGGCTGATATTAAGGGTATAAGTCCCACTGTTTGTATGCACAGAATCTTACTTGAAGAAAATTCCAAGAACAGTGTGGAATGTCAAAGAAGGCTGAACCCCATTATGTAAGAGGTAGTGAAGAAGGAGATAATCAAGTGGTTAGATGCTGGTATTGTTTATCCTATCTCTGATAGTGTGTGGGTTAGTCCTGTTCAATGTGTTCCTAAGAAGGGAGGCATGACAGTAGTTGCCAATGAGAAGAACGAGTTAATCCCCACCAGAGCTGTAACAGGGTGGAGGATATGTATGGACTATAGAAAGCTTAACAAAGCCACAAGGAAAGATCATTTTCCTCTGCCATTCATTGATCAGATGTTGGATAGATTGGCAGGCAAGGAGTTCTATTATTTCTTGATGGATATTCTGGATATAATCAGATAGCTATAGCTCCTGAAGATCAAGAGAAGACTACTTTCACATGTCCCTATGGTACCTTTGCCTTTAGGAGGATGCCATTTGGATTGTGTAATGCCCCTGCTACTTTTCAGAGATGTATGATGGCATTATTCTCTGATTTGATTGAATCTGCTATGGAAGTATTCATGGATGATTTTTCTGTCTTTGGAGAGTCATTTCAAGGATGCTTGGATAACTTGGAATTGGTTTTGACAAGGTGTGAAGAGAGTAATCTGGTGCTGAACTGGGAGAAATGTCACTTCATGGTAAAAGAAGGAATTGTGTTGGGTCATAGGATTTGTAAGAAAGGATTAGAAGTGGATAAAGCTAAAGTGGAAGTGATTGAGAAGTTGCCTCCACCAACAAATGTTAAAGGAGTCAGAAGTTTTCTAGGACATGCTGGATTCTATAGAAGGTTTATCAAGGATTTCTCTAAGATTACAAAGCCTTTATGTCAACTGCTACAGCATGATGTGCCATTTCAATTTTCTGAGGAATGTCACAAGGCCTTTGAAACATTGAAGACTGCTCTGATCACAACACCTGTGATTGTAGCTCCTGACTGGACAAAACCATTTGAACTAATGTGTGATGCTAGTGATTTTGCTATTGGAGCTGTGTTGGGTCAGAGGCATGACAAAGCTTTCCATTCTATCTACTACGCCAGCAGAACATTGACAGAAACTCAGCTGAACTACACTACTACAGAGAAAGAGTTATTGGCAGTTGTGTATGCCTTTGACAAATTCAAATCATATCTTGTTGGTACAAAGGTGGTGGTGTACACAGATCATTCAGCTATCAAGTACCTACTTACAAAGAAGGATGCTAAACCAAGGCTTATCAGATGGGTATTGCTGCTGCAAGAATTTGATCTAGAGATTAGAGACAAGAAGGGTGTTGAAAATCAGGTTGCTGATCATCTGTCTAGACTACCTGAAGAAGTGCAAAGACATGACAGGTATGTAATTAAAGAGCAATTTCCCGATGAACAACTTTTAATGATAACTAATGATAAGACACCTTGGTATGCTGATATCGTAAATTATTTGGTTGGAAAACACTTACCCCCTGATTTTAATTATCAACAAAAGAAAAGATTTTTGTCTCAATTGAAAAATTATTTTTGGGATGAACCATTTTTGTACAAAAAGTGTGCTGACCAAATAATGAGAAGATGTGTAGCAGAAGAAGAGGCAAGACAAATCTTATCACATTGCCATGCTTCACCTTATGGTGGACATTTTGCAAGTGTGAGAACTGCTGCCAAAGTTCTTCAGTGTGGCTATTATTGGCCATCATTGTTTAAAGATGCTTATAATTTTGTGAAACAATGTGATAGATGTCAGAGAACTGGAAATGTGTCTAATAGACAAGAGATGCCTCTTACAAACATTTTAGAAATTGAATTATTTGATGTTTGGGGTATTGATTTTATGGGACCATTTCCTCAGTCCTTTGGTAATCTATACATCTTAGTTGCTGTAGACTATGTGTCTAAATGGGTGGAGGCAATTGCTAGTCCCACCAATGATGCTAGAGTGGTAACCAACTTTTTAAAGAAAAACATCTTCACTAGATTTGGCACTCCAAGAGCAATCATCAGTGATGAAGGCTCACATTTTTGTAACAAAATTTTTGAGGAGTTGCTGGCCAAACATGGTGTAAGACATAGAGTTGCCACTGCTTCATCCACAGACAAGTGGGCAAGCAGAGTTATCAAACAGAGAGATCAAAAGAATTTTAGAAAAAATGGTTAATCCATCAAGGAAAGACTGGTCTAAACTGTTAGATGATGCTCTGTGGGCCTACAGAACTGCTTTTAAAACACCTTTGGGAATGTCCCCATTCAGATTAGTTTTTGGAAAGGCTTGCCACTTACCAATAGAGCTTCAATGTAAAGCCTTTTGGGCTACTAAGAAACTTAATTTTGAGTTTAAGGCTTCTGGTAAGGCAAGACTTTTGCAACTATCTGAGTTGGAGGAACATAGGATGTTTTCTTATGAAAATGCTGAAATGTACAAGGAAAGAACTAAAGCCTGGCATGACAAAAAGATACAAAAGAGAGAGTTGGTAGAAGGTCAAAATGTTTTACTCTACAACTCTAGGCTTAAGTTATTTCCTGGTAAATTGAAATCAAGATGGTCAGGACCATTCAAACTTTTGAAAATTTATCCTTATGGTGCTGTTGACCTTCTTGATGAGACAACTGGTAAAGAATTTAAAGTAAATGGTCAGAGAGTTAAAAGCTATTGGGGTGATGACTCAAGGAAGAGAGTCACCACCACCCTTGATGATTCTTAATCATGATTTTACAAGTCAGGCTGAGGACTTTCTGAAAACCAAGCGCTTGCTGGGAGGCAACCCAGCATTCTAATAAATTTTTGTTGTTTTTAGTTTTGTTAATTTCAGGTAATGTGTGAAAATAGATTGCTGTTGGGAGGAAAGGCACTAGTTATCTCTAGTTGCCTTTGTCTAGTTGGCTGAGTGATGACAGATGCGATGATTGGCACCATTCTTAAGCTCTATGCCAACCAGGTGAACCAAAGAAGAAGATTGAAGTAAATGTGGACTTAACTAAGTCCTGAGGAAAAGGCATGCCAGAGGTTATCAACAGGAAGCTGGAATGATGAGCCAGTAATTATCAGAAGTTACCACGTGGCATTTGGCAGACAAAGTGATATCACGCGCTGAACTAGCCGTTGCATTGATTTAGCGTGTAAACCGGTTTTCCAACGGTTAAACCCACATCATCCGCCATCATTCATCATTATCCCAACGTCCATAAAACTTTTCCATATCTTTTCCATCAATATCCGTACAAAAAAATTATAACCACCCATTACCTTCTATATAAACCTACCCTTATCACTCATAAAACCCTTTTACAAACAAACTTTCTAAACCTACTACTCTCTCTACTTTCTGCAAACAAATTCTACAAACCCTTACCTTTCAAAACACCCACCGTTTCATAAATCCTTATCACGCAATCATGTCAACTGGAAAGAGGCAAGTGATAACTGCTGCCATGTCTGAAGATGAAGAAGATTATGATGTCTTTGTGAATAGCGAAGCTGCTGAACGCTATGAATTTTTTAATCCAAGCAAATCCATACTGAACGTGGATTCATATTCAACGCTGACTTTGAGCGTTTGGAAATCAGAGAAGATCTTGAGATGATCATCCATTCTCTCAAGTGGCAGAAGTTTGTTGCACATCCCTCAAGTTACAACACTCAACTAGTGAAAGAGTTTTACTCTAATCTTACCAACATTCACCAGAAGAGAAGAGAAGTTATGGTGAGAGGCAAAGCAATCCTCTACTCAGAGGCGAACATCAACTGGTTGTATGGCATTGACGTATCAGAGGATGCCTATTCTGCTACCCTCGAATCCATGGACGAAGAACGATTGGAAGAGATCATGCTGAATCTCACTATTTCTGGAACTGAATGGAATCTAGGAGTAGGTGAGTATGAGAAGACTGTTCAGCGGATGAACCTGAAGCCTATACCAAAGGTTCGGTACCAATTTCTGAAGCACAGCATCATCCCAACAACTCACAATGACACTGTGAGTAAAGCAAGACTAGTACTGCTGCACTGCATCATTGAGAAGCGGCCAATCAACATTGGGAGGATCATATCTGATGAGATCCAGAAGTGTTCAACTAGGGAAGGTATGCTATACTTCCCATGTCTCATCACTGCTCTGTGCAAGAAGAACGTAGTTCCTCATAGACAGAGAGATGAAGTGAAGAAGCCTGTGGCTGGTTTTGATGCCAAGGCTATTAATGTGCTGATCAAAGGAAACACAGGGAGAAAGGCAAGCCAAACATTGCCTGCTGCTAAACCTAGCACACCTGGTGCTAGTGTTTCTGGAGAAAAAGACCTGCTATCCGAATTGCGAAGGGATATGCAGAGGTTTTGGAAGTGGAGTGCTGACATGCATGCATGATACATTAGCAACTTGTCCACCCATTTCCCAAACTTTGAATTCATGAGGGCACCTGGTTTTCCAATGGACATCTTGGGTGAGTTCAATCCGGACTTGCCTAAAGAAAAGGAAACCACTGACGTGCCTGAGAGCTCCAGCAAGCAGCAGAAGAAGAAAAAGAAAAAGTTAAGAAAGGCAATTGTTGAGAAGGTGATTGAGGAAGAAGTTGAAGAAGCTGTAGAAGAAGAAAAGAAGAAAGAAAAGAAGAAAAAGAAGAAGAAGCTACCAGCTGAGGTGGTAGTGGAAGACGAGGAGGCCCCTGCAGAATCAACGAAGAAAACTCCTGCCTCACCACCAATTGGTGAGAACCAAGATGTAGCTTTGGAAGATGAGGAAGATGAGTACTATGAGAGGGCTGATAGTGACTACATTGAGGGTGATGCAACTTTTGACCTAAATGAGAATGTGGTCAACTGGTCAGAGGAGAAGAAGAGTGAAGAGGAAGAGATTGGGTCAGACAGACAAGACCCAAACCCAGAGGAAAGTACTGGCACGCCTTTGAAGGGTGCAGATGCTGCAAAGCATACCCCTTTGCAGGAGGGTACTCTGGGAGTGGAGACTGTGCATGAGCCTGATAATGCACCTCCACAGGTTAATTTGGATATGACGGATAAGGCTGCATCTAAGGAGATGGATCAGATCTTGACCACTCCTACTGCAAAAAGAAAGAGAACAACAAAGAAGAAAGATGCACCACAGGCACCCACTGACAAGCCTGATGAAGCTGTTCCTGAGCCAAATCAACCGTCAGAAGAGGAGACTGATGAAGAAGAGAAGAACAGAGAGAGGAAACCAAAATCAAAGAAAGAAGCTGACTCTGCTCTGAGGAGAAGCAAGAGGTTCAAGGCCTGATGGTATGTCTTGACACACTTTGCCTTTAGGATCGAGTCTAGTTTAGGTTTTTATTTTCTGTTCTGTTTTTTTTTAAAAACTTTTTGATGAGTCAGTCGTTGCCTTTCCCATGTGTCAACAGTGAGGTCACTGTTTTGTTTAAGTTTGGGGGAGAGGTAACATCCAATAAAAACTTTTGAAAATGTTTTAAAATAGATCGCTTTTAAGGTGTTCTTGTAAGCATTTTATTGACATGCCAAAACAGAGGTTAGAGTTTTTAGATGTATGACCATAGGTTGGTTTAGAAATTTTTGGAAATTCTTATGTTTGATGCTTGATTTGATGATCTTTGCACGTTAATGCACACTGTTGAATACTGTCAAACTTAAGAGTGGCTAGATAACTCTTTGAAATACACATTCTCTACTCTAAGTTCTCTAAAAATGAATATAATGGAGAGTATAATTAGAACCAAGTTTGGGGGAAAGGACTAGAGTATTGAATTGGTGATCATTGCTACAATAATTCCTAATAGGAGGCTGTTGGTTAGCTAAAAAAAAAAAATGAATGAATAAGTCTCTGTGAGACAAGTGAGTAGGGTGCTTTATTCTTATTAGCAGGTTAGACCTATTACAAGTAGGATCTACTCAGTGAAAAGATGGAGTATCCCCAAAACTAATGTATATATATTTGATAATGAAAAAGCAACCCAGCAGTTCTCCTTGGCTATAACCAAAATGCTTTGGTCACTCTTGAAAAGAAATAGTACCCCTCTTTGCTGAAATTCTAAGTAAATTCAAAATTATAGGAAAAAGAGGATAGCTTAGCCTTTAGAATGAGTATTTTTAGAGTGGGATGTAGTCATTAATCTGGTTGGCAGTACTAAACAGTTCACACACACACGCATGGTCATCATTGATGGTTGACTTTATGAGAATTGTGCCAATTTTTGAAAACTTTCCTAGGGTCTGAGTCTTTTTACTTAAATGTGTTGTTTACATGTCAATATTGTGAGTAGTTGAACACAGTTTTTGCTTTCTACCATTACCTGAGGACAGGCAATAATTCAAGTTTGGGGGTGTGATGACTCACTATTTGTGTGTTATTTAGGCCTTTATTCATGAATTATTTCTTGCCAATATGGTGATCAAACCATGTTTTAATCCAATTTCATTAGTTTTATTTACTTTTGAGTCTAGAATTATGTATTAGGAATAATTATGTAATTTTGATGAAAAAGAGTTAGTTTAGAGGCAATTTATGTCAAGGCATGTTATTTGGTTCTGGATCGTCATCAAAGGCATCTACTGATAATGACTGTCAAGACATCATGTTCCGTACAAGTCAACACAAGTCAAGCATTGCTAGAAGACAAAACCTGGGAACGTGCTAGAACATAGTGGAAGGCATCTTTGGAGGATAAGGATGACTGGCTGGCTTGCCAGCTGTCAGCATCACAATGAGTGTACTATGATTAAGTGGTCCTTGCAAATGGAATATGCTTTATTCCTTGGGCCTAGTAGTCACAATTAAGGTTGCACCCGATCCAAGAAGGATTGTCCTATAAATACACAACCCTAAACCTAAAAATGCATGCTTGGAAACTCAAAGAAGAGATTTGAGAAGAAGAAGAGCTGCTGCGCCGTTTCAGCTACTCAGTTGCAGGAGGTGACCGGTGATAACGAGAGGCACGACAGTGTCTGTAGGAGTATCTATTGCATTGTAATGGGTATCACTACTTTACTTGTTATTATTGTTGTTTCTATGCTCACTCTGAGCTAAACTCTTTGTAGTTGAGATTATGTGAAGTTTAATATAATGAATGAAGTATTTATGTGAATGAATGATTGTTCTTGTGTCATCTTTAACTTTATGTTTTTATGAAAATACATTTATTTCTTTGACTGATCAACTTAGATTTAAATACAAGTTGCATGTGTAGAGACATCTAGCATGTTAATGGAAATAATAAAGTTAATAAGGTTAAGTGGGAGCAGACATGTAAACCCTACCTTTTCTTATGGATAAGTTAAGGGCCTTAGTGGGAAACCAAACAAGCAAGTGCGTTTCTGAACTCTAATGGGATTAATAGTGACCTCGACAGAGCCAGTCCATTATACCCCGTTTTAATATCTAACGTTGTAGACATACACCACAAGGCAAGCTTGCTCACAGATGACACGACAGTAGTTATCATTCACTATGCTTCGTTCATGCATTAAATGGATCTTAATCTCAACTACCCTTTTAATCTTGTTTTCAACCATCACTTTATATAACTGTTATTTTATTTATTGTGTTAAGAATCAACTATGTTTTGTTACCATTACAATAGACTAAACACTTTACTTGAACTTGGAATGTATAACCCTTAGACTATTCCCTGTGGGTTCGACACACTCTTACTTATTACTTGCTACAGTGGACTGCGTATACTTGCGTATAACATTTCACACCACGAACATTCATCATCATAGATGCAATCCAACTTTTGCTCATTTGGCAATAGTTTGCCATTATTTTCATCAATGGTTTCTTCAACCATATTCAGTTTGAGTGCGGCCTCTAAGGCCGTTTCAAGCTTTTTCTTGGCAACATATGCCGTTATCTTGGCCCATGCAGAGGGCTCAGACATTGCTTGACTCTTCATCCTCATCCCAACTAGATGGTGGGATTACTCCATCTTTAGGAGGGAAATCTTCAACTACTTCCCTTTCCCAACAGAATCCATGTGTTGGATGGAGTTTTATGGAATGATACACATTATTACTGGTGGCTCCTCGAAAGCCATTATCTCTCTCCCTACAAGGAGAAATTGAAGCTAAGTTTTTATCAAAAGTTTTGTTAGTAATGTGATCGACTTCACACATATAAAAACTTTGATCAGCTTCAATGTTTTCAACTATTTTATCTTCCCTCCAAAGTATTAACCTTTGGTGAAGGGTGGAGGGTACAACACCCACTCCATGAATCCATTCCCTTCCTAGAAACAAGTTGAAATTAGCTTTTGATGGCACAACTATAAATAAGGTTGGCCTAATGGTGCTGCCTACAGCAACATCCATTTGAATGGCACCCATAGATTTGCCACTTTTTCCCTCATAATTAGAGAGAACAATGTTGTGAGAATGCATATCAGTATCATACATTCCCAACTTACTCAGCATGAAATGGGGCATTAGATTAACTGCAGCACCCCCATCCACTAAGACTTTATTCACACCCACACCACCAACTTTAGCCTTGATGTATAAAGGCTTCAGGTGGTTCCTCATTCCCTCGTGAGGCCATTCGAATGAGGCCTTCTGTTGTTCTATGCATCAATTATTCATTACATAGAAACACACAAGGGTGTAATCATTTAGGTCAGGCTCTTCAAATTCCTCTTCAGGATCAGAGGTTGACCTAAGGTCATATTCACGTGGCAATATAGATACCACATTGACCAATACATCAAAATCTGGTTCAGATCCAGATTCGAGTAGATCCTCATCTACTATATCATCTTCCATATTATCATCAGGAAGTGATATTCTTTCTTTAACAGGTCTCTTCGAGGAAGAGCCTTGATCAGCAATTAAGGCTTTTTCAACCTTGTTGGGAATTTGTTTATTATTCCCATAATTAGCTTTGTTGCCCCCAGCATGAGCAACTTTGTTCTTGTTATCCCCAGCATGGATAACTTTGTTTGTGTTGCCCCCAGCATGGGCAACTTTGTTGATGTTGCCCCCAACATGGGCAACTTTGTTAGAATTGCCCCTAGTTTGGGCAATTGGATGAGATTTGCCCCCAGCTAGGGCCATCTCTCTTTCCAACTTCTTTTGGCGTTGATACCTACGCCATTGTGTTCGAGTCATTGGGTTATTTCCCTTATAATTGTTATTATAAGAGAACCTCTTGGCTTCAGCATTGTTGCTCGAAGCAGAATGACTCGAGTTTCCAATCTTCAACTTCCTTTTCTAGAAGGCTTGGTGTTGGCCAGATGACCATTGATTGATTGAGATCCTATTGGAAGGAACATATGTTTGCCTCTTCCCCAACCTGTCATGGATGGAAGGGCCTTGCTTCACATAGTTTCCTTTGTTTGGTCTAGCATTGGACCACTTGTTTTTGTTATCCACATAGGGCATAACATTCTTAAGGCCTGCAGTAGCCTCTTTGTCACACACAGCACTGCAACGAGGGCATAACATGACTTCAGTATTGCTTAATTTGCACCTATTTAGAAAGTCAATCAATTCCTCTTCAGCCTGAGGATAGACCTTCTGAATCTTCTCTTCGTATTCCTTCTCAGTTACAGCTCGAACTGGAGAAGCTTCCATGGCATCCACCATCAGGCACTCGAATGGCTCAACATAGGATGTTTCTGCCACTTGAAGAGGATCAGTATCCAACTTCATTGGAGGCTTGGATTTTTCATCAAATTTCAGCCTTCCCTCACCTAATGCCTTCTGAACAAGATCCTTGAGAACAACACATTGAGAAGTTTTATGACCCAAAAAATTATGAAATTTGCAATAACCTCTTTTCTTTCTTTGTTCTAATGTAGGAACTTTTAATCCTTTTTGAACAACTATTTGGCCATCAGCAACCAATAAATCAAAAATTTCATCACATTTAGTAACATCAAATGTGTAGGTTTTTGCAACATACTTATCATTTTTAGGTTCAACTGGATTTTTTCCATTCGAGGGTTTTAACAACTTACAAGTATAAGGAGGCCCTGGCTTCAATTCAGCCAAATCTATTTCATTTTCCTCAACCTCTTCATACTCAAACTCGAAGTCATTATCACTCTCATAATGTCCAACATAGGCTATTTTTTCCTTTGATTTATAAAACTTAGAATTTTTAGCCTTTTCACTTTTAAGCCTCTCAACTTGTCTAACTCTATCAGCAAGTTGGGCCATGTCCCTAAGATGTTGAGTATCTAATTTCTTTCGAATTGAATAGTCAAGGCCACCAGCAGCTATTTCTACTAACTCATGTTCAGGGACTTGAGTAAAGCATCTTGCTTTAAGAAGCCTAAACCTATTGAGATAGTCATCAACAGACTCTGGTGTTTTGCGCCTCACACTTGCTAATTTCTTGAGGCTAATCTTAGTTTGACCCATGTAGAATTGTTCATGGAAAAGTCTTTCCAATTGGGTCGATGTATACGCAAAATGGGGAGGCAATGTTGTGAACCAAGTAAAAGCATTCTTGGTTAGAGAATTTGGAAAATATTTCATTTTCAAGTTCTCATTATTTGCTATGTCCCCAGCCTCTGTTAGATACCTAGCAATGTGCTCAACTGTGGACTCTGTGGTGTCACCAGCAAACTTAGTAAATTTCGGGGTTTTCATACCCCTAGGTATTTCTGTTTGCAACACAAACTCAGTTAATGGTGACACAAAATTTGGCCTATGTAGGCCCACATTAAGACCATTTTGGGCAAGAATTGCCTCTACCAAATTGGTTAAGTTATTTTGCCCATAATCATTTTGTTGGGCATTTCTCAAAACCTCATCAGCATTTTGGTTTCGATTAACTAACACCACTCCAGGTTCAATATTTCTTTGCACAGGCTGTTCTATTACTCGAGGCACTGGTTGTGGCCTCTGCAGTATTTCATTTCGAGCCTCTGCAACGGGTTCAGGCTCTGGGGCCTGTATTTGTTGAAATGGCTTCCTAGGCATTTGAGGGCCACCAAAGAAATCTGCTATTCTACCCATTTGGGTGGCTAGTGCCTGGTAACTATTGTTAGTATCTCGAATTAATGGGTTAATTACCGTACCCATTTGAGTTGTGAGTAAGTTCACCATTTGATGATTACTCTCATCCATTTGTTGCCTTATAGCCAACATGGAATCTGTAGTAAAGGTTGGTGCACTTCCCGAGTACGGTTGTTATTAGATGTTTGTCCCCCATGGAGTGGGGATCGAACCGTAGCATTATCAGAGTATGTAGATTGATGTGTGTACAAACCCTGCATGAGTGAGGTTGGCATCCCATAGGGATTTGGCCTACCTGAATGATATAATGACCCTGATAGACTCCTAAAGTCAAATGCTGGCCCTGAACTGCCATTGTCAGTCCCCATTTGGGAGGAAATTATGGCAGGGGCTGTTGAAGACTGATCCAATAATGTTGTGGATGCATTCGAACTCCCCGAGGGGTTGATAGACCCCGTAGGTATTAACACAGGAATTTCTTGTGCAGTCCCTGTGGAATTCGAAACTTGATTTGGGCCAGTCATGGTCCCTGATGTGCCAAACTCTATTGTTGGATGGCTATCATCGAAGTCTTGATCATCATGTGAATCATTATTCTCATTATTATTATTATTGTTATTGTTGTTGTTATTAGCGTTTGTTGCTCTTGCTCTCACCATTTCTGATTTTATTCTACCACTTCTTAAACGCATACACTACACAACAAATAAATTTGCAAACTTTTCTAGAAAAATTTTATGCAGAATGCAATGCTCATGCACTAACAATACTTTTTTCAGAAAAATTTGGAATAAACTATTAAACTAAAAACACACAAAACCAGTCCCACTGGGCGTGCCAATTTGTTTACACTGATTTTTGGTAAACAACCGCTAGTTTGCAATGCTTGAGAGACCAACTAGAGAATCTCGGAACATGTTTTGTGCATTCATTGTTTATGTTTGAAAATGACAATGTTCATTAACGCAAATGAACAAGTTTGTTTGAAATAAGACAAGTAAATGAAAATAAGTGACTTGATTGACAAGAAATGTAAAAATACTCAAAGTGAGTACGTATTGACAAAGAAAAGTAAATGATTCAATGAATAAAAATGCAAATAATGTAAATGAAAACAGTAAATTGGATAAAAATGATTAATTGCATTGAATTAAAAGAAATTGATCACAAGATCATACATTGTTTCCTCTTGTATTCCTTTCGCTCGAACGCTTGGGTACTCAGAATTTGTAAGGATTTTTAGTATGTGAATTTGTGATAGAAATTACATCAAATGAACTAGTATTTATAGATAAATCCTACAACTATCTATTAACGACTAACTAATATCCATTTGACAGATGTCTTGCCATCTGATCTTCATTTCAAAATGCCACAAGTTGCCACTTTTGAATGAAACGTTGCAATGGTTTGAATTTTGAATCTTCAGAAATGTTGAAAAATGTACTAAGTCCTAAACAGCATTCAAGTTCGAATGATCCTTAGCAGCTACTCGAATGGTGAACAACTCGAACCACATCTTGACTTATCTTCTAGACTTGTGAATATTTTCCATCTTCTGAAATTCTTGAATATTCCCTAATGAGAATATTATTTATATTAAATATATTATTTTTAACCTTTATTTTATCATTTAATGACTCGGAAACATTAATTTCCACAGTTAAAAGGCTCTAGTAATTATATTCAAAGAATAATTAAGGCATATTTTGACTTAACCAAAATATGGGTTAACACCTGGCCTATTCCCAACCCTACCCACTAGAAAAAGCAACAAGCCATATGCTTAATTAATAAATAAAGTATATAACAATTTATATTCTAGATCAACCAAGTAACTATGAAGCACAAATACCAGAAATAACACTAATATTGATATTAGTAAAAAAAACTAATACTGATATATCAACACATATAAGTATTTTAATAATATATATAATTCAATATAATCACAATTATTGATGTTTTACACCGATCCATGTCAGACACCTGAACACACCTAAATAAAGATATTACATATATTGATATTACATTTGACACATTCATCTAAATTCGAATCCAAAACTTTATTATCGCATATGAATAAATATAGGTAATTCTTATCACTTCATCTACATAATAAAAAAAAGATAACAAATTATATTTATGTATATAAACTATAGCAAAGATACTGATAGCTCTTTGAGATCCCATGGTCCCTCTCGTTTATCCCGGTGGTGACCACAAAGTTTTATCTTATCAAACATAAAGAATAATCCTAGGCCTTTCATGTCTTTGTTCTTAATAGTTGTCAAAAAAACTTCATGTGATAGTGTCTCTATCTCTCCATTCATCTATCCTTATTTTTCTATAGTTATTATGTTCTCAAGTTAGTAATATAGGTTTAATCTATGTATCTGATTTTGAGAGCAACATTAATATTAACTATATGAATCTATCGATATAAAATGATGTAATTAAAAAAAAAAAGGATCAAACATTTTTCGAATATCACAAAATCAAGTTTGATGTTCCAAACGCATGTTCATATAGCTCCCAAACGCGGAACCAAACAGAGGTTTAATCATATGGTGATGTAAATAAGTAGATAGTTCATATTTCAATAATAGATCGAGAATATATTAGGAGTCTTACATATTAAAATCATGTGTGTGATTATGTGTTTTTTTGTTTTGTTTTTATTACCATCTAATCTACTGAGCTGACTAATTTAATTTGGATCAAAATTCTCTCCTAAACGCAGTTGTAGATGATCGAATCTTGATCTTCCTTACCAAATATACAACGTCAATCATCATTAGACTAACTTCAGTAATTATGTGGTCATTTTTACCACAAATTTTTTGATAGGAGTCCTCCATTTAATTAATATAGTAGTATATATGGTAGTATTTAAGTTATAAGACGACTCTCCAATTTAATAGATTCGTCTTTGAATTTAACTCTCCCATCCCTAGATTTGATTAAGACCTAAATATCTCTCTAACTTGCAAAATATACTACAATTGCATCATATTCCTATTGGTATTAAAGATTAAAGATACATATATATACATTATTTGTAAAAAAGGAAATTATTACTTAAAAAGGACTGAAAATATCTGAAACATGTAAAATCTTGTCACTATCATGGCTTCAATAGTTAGCATCTTATCTCTCTCAATCTCAATCTCAATCTGTTAATGGAAAGCAGGCAGCAGCATTCATTGTAAACAAAGCTGTACACTGTGTTGGCAGTGACCCTTTTACAGTCTCCCTTCTCTCAGACATTATGACAGGTATATCACGTTGCAGCTGCAGCAATACTGCAAGCAATTCAATGTTACTGCTTGCCATTTGCCAATGCCAAGTGAATTGAATTGAATTACTCTATTTAAGTTTGTGTAGCTCTTATGACTTAGGAATAGGAATACCTTATTATTACAAAATAATACGGACAACATATGAATCATGATGTCGGAATTTGGCTTTGGTGGTTAGCTAAGATCAACATCAGTATTCAATACACAAAGTGTATATGGTTTAAATGCAGTCAAATATTGAATCTTTGTTGAAATATAATTGTCAATTACACTTTGTGAATTAATCTGCATAGTAATAACTATGTAATCACCGTGTGAATCTGCATAATATCATTTGGATAACATTCGTGTATGTTTAGTTTCAATTTTAAAGCACTAGAATTGATTCTAAACGGTATTGTGAGTAACTCAGTTAGTAGAATATTGCATTTATATATATGTAAGGGACAGAGGTTCGAACCTCGATCATCCCACTTATCTCTCTCTTAAATGTGAAATATCTAGCCACTTTATAAAATAAAAAAAATTTGATTATGAATATGTAGAATTAATTTTGATATGTTCAGTTTCTACTAAGTATAATTGATTCTGACTCTAGAATTGATTCTACTTAAAACTAGAATTTTTAAATTGATTTTTATACTGAAATTTAATGTTTAACTTTTTTTGTTGATAAAATATTAAACTCACTTTTAGTTAATCTATCAAAATATAAATCATTTTACTTTCAACTCTATTTTAGTTAGAAGTGGCCATTTGTTATAGTTTTTTTTTTATAGAAAATAGTCACTTATTTTTAAAAAATAATCACTTTTTAGAAAATAACATCCGTTTGCTTTTAAAAATAATTAGAATATGAAAATAATTTAAAAACTACTAATTTATAGTAATTTTGTGATACAAAATCACTATTATATGGTTGCATCCAAATAAATTAATTTTTTTTTATTTTATAAAAAGTACTAGTAATTTTTATTAGCTTATACTTTTTTTGTAAAATCTCTAAAAAATAATATCTAAATTATTTAAAGTCAAAATTATTTATTTTTTAATCTATAACAAATGAGCCCTCAATTTATTCAAATTATTTAATCACTTTTTTAGTCAATTTATTTAAAATTAATTTTTCACATCGCAGAACCAAATATATATTTAATCAGAGATATTAAATTTGAATAGACTTGAGAGTGCAAATTTAAAACCTTTAAGAAAAACATTGGCACCCTATTGTGTTCTATCTTATTCAAAAAATTAATGTATGCATGTGCGTACCACAAAGGATAATCAATTTACACAAAATTACTGCTTATCAAAAAAAAAAATTTACACAAAATTACTATAGCTAGGATTTGGCTACGTCTTTGGTACACAATAGTAATATCTTCCTAGTTACAATCAAATTTATATTTGGCATGTAGACACACAGAATAATAAATAATTGCATGAAACTTATAAAAAAAATGAGGGAATGGAGAAAGTTTTATCGATCATTGATACTAATGTCCATTTTACAATTGTATCTAACAGAATTTGAACTAAATACTTTAAAATTTTATTATATGAAACTTATACTACGCACAAATAAGTGATCAAATTTAAACCCAAAAAATGTTTATATATATTTTTTACGCAAGACATATTATATTAGGAGCAACTTTTTATACCTTAATTCTAAAAAATCACACATATTATTGAAAGGGTATATTCAAACGACATAGTATTATTGTTTAAAGTGAACTTTTGAAACAATTTGTATTTTCTTTTATGCATATATACCTCTAAGTTCATATTGAAGGCGGGAAATGAAAGTTGTGTATCCCTTAATATTACTCCCTCCGTCGGATAATAAATGTTTTATTTGTCAAAATTGTTTGTTCTAAAATAAATGTCATATACTATTTATAACATTAATTTTTACTATTTTATCCTTTAAGTAATCATCATGTAAGAGAAAAAGTTCACTCAAAGATTTACTTTTTAGTATTCTAATATCTACTACCAATAAAAAGAAGGGATATTTTTGTAAAAATTATATTTTCTCGTTTTCATTTACACATTTTTCTTAAAGTGTGTGATTTGTTCAACTGTGATACTTAAAATGAGACGGAAGATGTATGATTTATGAGGGACAATATCTTGTTAAAACTCAAGAAGTGTCAAGTGTGAGTAGTATGGGAAAGAAGTCTCACATTGAAAAAATATGTGGAGAGTTGAACATTTATAAGTGAGAGGACCCATAAACTCATTGCCTTAAGATTTTTGGTAAGAGTGTGGTGTCCAACTCACTTATACAATGCTCTAGATCATCGTATGAATGATCCCCCAGCTGCTCAATCATGCTCTAACATATCTAAGGGGCCCATTGAAGTACAACTTGGCAATCCCCTAAGACAGGTTTGGATGTGTGTGAGTGTCATAGTGATAGTGTGATTCAATATTTGTGAAGTAAAAAAGAAAAACAAAAAGAATATGCTAAGATTTGGAAGAAGTGTTATTTATATGCATTCAAACATCTATTTTCTTTGCTTGGCTATTTTTGTAGTGCTGGTAGAGACATAGGGAATTGTCTTTAAAAATCAATTTATCCACATTTTTTTCCATTTTTATTTTAAATTTAAAAATATTCACTAAAAACAAACAATTAACAGAAGAAAAAAATTATAAACAAAAAAAGAAAAAAGATGTAAAGTATCTTTAGTGAGACACATTTGTAATTATAAAAAATATATCATCACTTTTCCATAATTCAGAGTTTAAATTTTTTGGTCTGTTTGATTGAAAAGAAAAAAAGTGAGAAAGAATGAAAATACATAATTTAATGAATAAACTTAGACTAAGATTTAATCTAAATTTATTTATTAGATTCTGTATTTTTCTTTCTTCTAATTGAGTCGGTTAATATATTAGAGGGTCTTGGGAGGGTATTGTTGGAGGATTGTATATTTTAACTTATATTTGATATTTTAAGAAAATTCAGGTACAACATTCTAAATCATCATTTGTCAAAACAAAAAAAATATAAATCATCATTCATGGGTGTGTTAGATTTTTTTGTTATAAAAAATTAATTATGGTTAATACAGTTTTATTCTTGTGGCGAATTTTACTTTATCCTTCAATTAAAAAAAAATGATTATATCATAGTAATATAAATATTTCATTATCTATTCTCGTCAATTGATTTTTTTATTGACGTAACGCTTAATTTTTGCACAAAATAAATTATCAATATATATCGGCATTTAATTGATTATATTATCAATTAATTTCAACGGTATTATTTTTTGTGGTTGACTTGAGACTCAAGAATTTTGGTTTATAGCAGTTCATTTTCACAGCTGGTGTTTGGATACTTTGTTATGTTTGAGCATTTGACCTTTGTCGACTTGTTTTTTTTTTCTTCTTTTTTTTTTTGACTTTTGTGATGTAAACAATTTTGGTCTGTTTTAGTACACCTTGTGCTGAGACCTGAGAGGCTACTTTTTCTTTATTATATATATTTATTTTATTTTGGTTTGTTCGAAAAAATATATATCACCATTTGTGTCTAGCAAATATATACAATATTACACAGAATCGCTTCCAACTGCTTGTGACGATATTTTGGTTTCGCTTTCGAACACTTTGCTATGTCTGCTAACGGAAAGAGAGATAACCTTTCTATCATTTTCTTTGCTCGTACAAGCTAGAGACAATGATTAATGTGCCTGCCTAGCCTATATACTTCATCTTCTCAAATACTCCTTTAATTAATTAAATTAATTATGGGATCGAGTGAGGCCCAACTTACCATCATTATTTTAATTTGTGTCTTTGGCAGCATCTATTTCCAATATATTTTTATTGAATAACATAAATTGAGTTTAATGAATTCGCTCTATCGGTGTAACTTAATCTTACACTTTTTTTTTTGACAAAACTTAATCTTACACTTATATTTAATACAATTCAAATATTTGTCTATGTCATACATTTAAGATAAAAATAGAGGAACGACTAGAAAGAATAAACAGTTACTATTAGATAAATGTATAAAAATGTTTTACAGAACTGTCTGTTCATAATTCATGTACTATTTTCTCATATATTTTATCATATTAGAACACATGTATTTCTTCACACTTAAAAATATAATATTAACGATTATTGACAATATTGTCATGTTGAATAGCAATTACTTACATGCATGGAAGGGTATCAAACATCTAGTAGTATAGTATAGTGTTAACAATATTGATACAAAATAAAAATAAATAAGAAGGAGGCTAGGGTTTCAATAGAATATCATTGCATTGCATAACTTGACAAAATAAGGATTACAAGAGAATTTATAATAATACCTAATGGACTATAACATACTAGTATAAAAGTCCAATAACTTAAACCTGATATTTTATTATCTAACATCTACTCTCAAACTCATAATGCAACAACAAGAAGCATTGTGAGTTTGTCAAACAAAATACAATTAAAAGCATACTAAATAATTTAAACTTCTAAAACTACCCCTCAAGCTAAAGCTTACTAAGCTTTAAGCTTGTTACAAATTAACCCAGAGAAATAAACTAATCTGATAACCAATGGAGAACAACGATCAAAGTGAATTTTTCTTCAAAGAGGATGCAACAAGAACCATCACCATTAACCAAGTCAATTGAAAACAAACAATTTCAATCAAACCAAATAGAAGAATCAATAGGGAGAAGTGCAATGCGATCAGAAGAATCAATAGGGGGAGAAGTGCAATCAATCAAAAGAACCAATAGGGAGAAGTGCAATGTAATTAGAAGAATCAAAGGAGGGAGAAGTGCAATACAATCAAAAGAATCAAAAGGGGGAGAAGTGCAATCAATCAAAAGAACCAAAAGGGGGAGAATTGCAATGCAATCAGAAGAATCAAAAGGGGGAAAATTGCAATGCAATCAGAAGAATCAAAAGGGGTAGAAGTGCAATCAATCAAAAGAACTAAAAGGGGGAGAAGTGCAATGCAATCATAAGAATCAAAGGGGGGAGAAGTGCAATCAAACATAACCAAACAATCAAAGAAAACCACCCGAACAAAAACATGACCAGACAATCAAAGAGAACCAACCGAACAAAATCCAATTATTTCTCTTCTTTTTTTTTTATAATCCAAACCACCACACATGCCACAAAGCCGCATTACTGCTACAAAGCCAATTATTCCAACACCACCACACCATAAACTTTAATTTTATCGACCAACCAAAGAGAACAACCAACAAAACAGAGAACAAGACAACAAACTGATTCCAATCCCAATAAAGCAAAAAATATTCTCAAACTTTTGAGAACACAAGCAGCGGAAGCAACAACACACTCAAGACGGATCGAACCATGCTCTAGATACCATGTTAACAATATTGATACAAAATAAAGATAAACAAGAAGGAAGCTAGGGTTTCAATAGAATATCATTGCATTGCGTAACTTAACAAAATAAGAATTACAAGAGAATTTATAATAATACCTAATGGTCTATAACATACTGTTGGGGTTGATTGCAATGTAAGTCCCACATTGGTAATGAAGGAAAAAAGAGGTGAAGAAAATTATATTGGAGAAGTCTCACATTGCTTAGAATAGTGGAGAGTGGGAGAGTTCAATGCTATATAAAGAGACCTCAAGTTCCTTGTTTCAACACACCAAGACACCAAGATGTGACACCATGGGGTAGCACCGGGAAACACTTTAAGTTTATATTTGTCTTTCTTTTTCTTTTATGCTCTTGGTTTAGAGTATTGTGAGATGTAATTCAAATATTTACTTTGGAGAGTGTGGGTGTATTGGGGTCATGGGTGTGGTTGAGAGTGAGTCTATGTGTTGTAACAATTTTCACATAGTGTTTATTCTCTGGTTGTCGGTTTATTAGACAACGGTCGTGGTTTTTTCTCCGGTTTTGGAGTTTCCACGTTATATTCTAGTGTTGTTGATTGCGCTCCTTGTTTATGTTTTTACTCTTGCGGTGCCTGTTTTTACCCAACAGTGGTATCAGAGCTTCCGGTTCGATGAGATATCACAAGTGAAGTGTGATATTGTGAAGGTGCTGAAGAGGAGTATTGATGCGGTGATTCTGTGATGAAGAAGCTACATAGAGGAGTTAATGCAATCAGGGTTACACAAGGTGTTTTGGGCATGAAATTGTCCAGTTGGAGCAAAAGACTCTGAGGTAAGTGCTAGCAATATTTATCTTGTTTTGGAATATGGTGGTGTCTTTATGGTATTTCCGCTATACCATGGGAAAGGACATGTTATTGCTAGCGGATTCAGAACAACACACGGGCATTGGTTGGCATTGATGCAAGGTGTGTGGTGAGATGTGTCGATGGCTGAAGAACTTCCTGAAAGCCAACATGGGAGTTGCACCATAATCTTTCAGCAGGTTTCGACATGAAATTCTTGGGATGATTTAATTCCAAGTGAAGAAAATTCTTGGGATGGTTTAGTTCCAAGTGTAGTGTACTCTTTATGGTGGAGTATGATAATTTGATTTGTCGGTCTTGACAATGAGAATTATGATTGTCGGTGAAGACAATGTTTGTCGGTATAGACAATGGAAGCGGAAGATGAAACTCCTACAATCAAGGTGGAGATTGTTGTGGTTGATAGTCGGTGTAGACAATGAAGATTGAAGACCATTACAATCAAGATAGAGATTGTTGGGGTTGATTGCAATGTAAGTCCCACATTGGTAATGAAGGAAAAAAGAGGTGAAGAAAATTATATTGGAGAAGTCCCACATTGCTTAGAATAGTGGAGAGTGGGAGAGTTCAATGCTATATAAAGAGACCTCAAGTTCCTTGTTTCAACACACCAAGACACCAAGATGTGACACCATGGGTAGCACCGGGAAACACTTTAAGTTTATATTTGTCTTTCTTTTTCTTTTATGCTCTTGGTTTAGAGTATTGTGAGATGTAATTCAAATATTTACTTTGGAGAGTGTGGGTGTATTGGAGTCATGAGTGTGGTTGAGAGTGAGTCTATGTGTTGTAACAATTTTCACATAGTGTTTATTCTCTGGTTGTCGGTTTAGACAACGGTCGTGGTTTTTTCTCCGATTTTGGAGTTTCCACGTTATATTCTTGTGTTGTTGATTGCACTCCTTGTTTATGTTTTTTACTCCTGCAGCGTCTGTTTTTACCCAACACATACTAGTATAAATATCCAATAACTTAAACTTGATACTTTATTATCTAACATATAGTAGTAGGCGATCAATAAATATGAACACGTTATCTTATGTAGACGACTCCATTAGGCCACAAATTTTATTGACCTACCCTTGATTTATTAGTAAGATGTCCATCCATTCACCCTTAGCTTAAAATAATACACATCCATATCATACCCATAATTTTTTTTGACAAGATCATACTCATATTTCTAATAAGATTGAATTACTTTATTATATTTTTTGCTGATATTTGAAAATAAATATATTTTATATAAGCAAAACTAAATATTATTTGTACTATGGTACGACAAAAAAATCATCAACAATAGAGTGGTATATAAATCGTAAGGAATTTTGACCCCTAAATAAGTAATTATGTGCGCTCAATTTTTAACTCTTGCATACAAAAAAAAAAATCAATTAAAAAAGAAGAACTCGCAATGTATATCACATAGACACACGGAGATTAGTCACCATGGTAAAATAAATAGTGTGACAAATTAAGAGCAATTTTAATAAGTAGATATATACAAACACATAGGTATTGTTTGGTGAAAATGTATGTTGAGCATGTATTTGCAATTAAGAAGAGAAGGAAGCCCATAGCATATCCATCATATATTATAATTTGTGCATGGATTAAAGGAATGGAGCAATATAGATACTCCCAAGAGAGTCTCAAGATTCAAGAACCCAACTTCTTAATTCATTCTACCCACTAATTATATACTAGGATTCCGTTCCTCTTGTACATAGGATCTGCTGTTCCCTTCCTCATAATATGCCATCTCCCTCCTTCAATTATTTACTTTGATATTATATCAATTATATTAGATAAGATAAGAATGATTTCCAATTATTTTTCCAATATTGGTGCAACATGTGGGACATTTTTGGAATTCATAGTGGGCCTTCAAAAGGGCAGATAGATATTGTATTTGTATAAGCAATAGAAAATAAAATAAAGAAGATAAGCAACTGCAAATACCTCAAAACTCTCATGCAATTAACAACATTAGGGTGTTAATTATATTTCAAATTGAGATTTGAATTTACTGCAGTTAGGAATCTTCACATTCAAGTGGTCTATTATATATTAGTAATTATTCGATTGAGATTAGACGGTTCATACGTTAAAATCCATATTTTGGTATGTTTTTAGAAAAATCAAATTATGTATTGATATTGTCTCGTTCCGATCCAACAGCCACTGAAATGCTGACCACTTGGATGTGTGTAATATAATTGCTAACAGCAAACAAATCCAAATCTTCAAATTGCTTGAAATATAGTACATCTCAAGGTAGTCATATTAATTTTCAATATTAGCTGAACATTTTAATTTGTTGGCACTTAACTACTGCTAATAAAATTGTAAATAAACCCAAAGATTTGAGCTAGATATAGCTATATGATATTTTATATTTGCCTAACTTTAATTATAAAGATAACAAGAAGAACATTATTTGTTTGTACAGGTTGTATGGATTGGTACTAAGCCTAGATAATGAATGGAGAGTATATTATTTGAGGGTTAGTCAAAAGAGAATATACAAAGAATGGAAAGCACTTGAGAAACTAGAAAGAAAAACAAATTTAATAGGGGGGACATAGTAGTTTTCTGTTGATGTATTCCACAAAGAAAGTGATGGGAGAAATGAGATGTAGAAAGGAGGACCCATTTGCTTTTTTCTGTGGTATAGGGTCATTTTTAAGTGTATGCAACTAGTACATATAATACATACATATATAGAAAATGGGGGACGGTCTCGTGAATTTAGATCAGATGGTAGGGATATTGAGTGTAATGTGTCGAAATTGAAATTTGAATCTAAATTATTTAGACATAAAAAAAAATTCTAGCCATTAAATTACATGTTAAAAAAAAGGGTTAAATATGTTTTTAGTCCCTATAAACATCTGACTCTTCTACTTTTAGTCCCTCTAAAAAATTTTCCCACTTTTTGGTCCCTACAAAATTCTCTAACATGAATTTTGGTCCCTACTTTTAAGTCAACTCATGTATATTAATTAAAATTTGGAATTATGTATTGCAGTAATGTTTAGTATATTAAAATTTGAATTGATTTGCAAAATTTAAATTTTTTTAATTAGTGATGAATTAAATATGAATTTTTGAAGTGTTTCCGCTTAAAATTTCATAGTTAATTCATCATTTGTTAAAAAATTATGAATTTTGGTTTGAGTAATTTTTATAATATTATAAACATGATCACAAAAACTCGTTAAAAAATTTGAATCGTACACATAGTTGAGTGAAAAGCAGGGACCAAAAATCATGATCAGAAATATTTGGAGGACCAAAAAATGGGAAAAAAATTTAGAGGGACCAAAAGTAGAAGAGTCAGATATTTATAGGGACTAGAAACATATTTAACCCTTAAAAAAATAGGGACCTATAGAGAGACTTGAACAAAAAATAAAGTTAGAGAGGTATGGTCCATTATGTGATAATAATGGAAGTTGCCTTCATCCTCTCTGGATTTGTTCATACAAAGTTTGAAATTATAAATTTGGTTGCCCCTTACCTTCCAATATTATTGCTTCAAGCTTCAATTGACTACATAAATTTGCAAGCAAAGCATGATTTAGACAAATGAATAATGTTGATTTCAAATTTCAATCAAGTGGATGGCTGGCCTGCATAGAAATGAAAGAGATAGAATGCCCTCTTGCAAAATTTTGGATTAATAAAAGTTTAGTTGAGGGGCTTACTAAAATTAAAGAAAGTATTAAAATTCAAATAGTGTTGACATTTATATTTACCAAACTTAGTTAGTTTAGTGGTCATTAACACTAATTTTGGTAGGAGGACTCAAGGTTCAATTTCGCAATTGCGTTTAAAAGATGACTATAATCATTTAATGTCAAAATTCACCCAAACTAAATTACTCGACCAAGTAGGTTAGATACTTGCGGTGAAAAAAAAACTTTCACATTTAGAGTAGGACATGAACTAACTCATCTAAGCTGAATTATTGACGACAAAAAATTATGGTCACTATAAAGACCGACGTTTAGAGACTAAAATTGTGGAGTTCAAAATAAAAAATAATTTTGTCACTAAATCATTCACTAATATAATACAACAACTGACATATAGACTAATTACATTAGTGACTGATTTAGCTACTAGACTATTTTTTATTATGATCACATCTTGCCACATGTGACTATAACTGCGAGAAAGGTTTCAAGATCACCAAACAGTTCCAAGCAAAAAATATGTGGATGTTTAGCAAGTAATTAAAGTCTGTTACACTGACAAGTAACGAATTAAAACAATAAAATCTTTGTCATTGAAACTAAGTAGGATGTCAATTCCTAACCTATGAATATCCGACAAATTTTAACAGGCTATTTTTTATAACCATCAATCCCTTTCTTTAAAGTGTAACCTCACTTTCATGATGATTAATCACACACAAGCAACTCTTTGAAAAGATTAGACTTTTATTAATTCAACATTAGGGCATCTAAGCACAACATTATCTATCGATTTCCTATAGCCAACTTTCGCCCATTCAACTTATCTTTAAGGTTATACATACGTCAAAAAAAATACTTTATTTGGTGGCCATGAGCCCATGACATATCAATATACTACTCCCTTTATCCTTAATTATAAGCAATTTTCCGCTTTTTAGATTCATTGAAAAAAATAATGTATTCAATCTTAATTATATACCAGATACATTAATTATTTAATGAATCTAAAATGTGAAAAATTGCTTATAATTAAGGCCGAAAGAAATATTATTTAAAAATACTTTTGTTTGAATAAAAAGGAACATTAGAAGTCCCGTGAATCTTACTCAATTGGTAGCAGATTTTTTTGTAATGTGTAGGAGTCGGAATTTGAACTCTGGTAAACTCAAAATTCTAGCCACTAGATTATCTGACCAATAAAAAATGAAGATTAAAAATGTACATTTTAATCGCAAAAGCAAACTAAACTCGCCAATGCAATATCTCATCAATATCTTGTGCTAATCATCAAAAGTTTCAAGTTAAACTAAATTTTTAGTGCAAAAACAAATTATCTTAGGCTTGTTCGTGTGGATTAGTATGCACCCCGGAAAGAAAGGTTTTAATCCCCAACTAAATAGAAGACTAGATATAATTAGATACTGGTCATGGAGAGCGATTGCGAAGAAAACACGCATATAGAATACTGCCCAAGCCTCAGAACTCGATAGAAATCTCCAAGCAAGAAGTAAAAGAAGCGAGTTATTGATTTGTTTACAAGACTTTAGGCTCAAGCAGCCCTCTACCAAAGGAGAACATATTATTTTCCAAAATACCGTACAAACTTTACGAGTATAAACATCACCACTCTAAATGAAATTATGAATGCAACGATCAAGTTGTTTCAGAAGATCGATTGGTAGGTCTAGCATTTACATGAAAAGAATAGGCATGCATGCCATGAATGATGGAACGAATCAACTGCACTCTATACATAATTAGAAAACATAGAGCCCTTCCAAGTAGATAATTTCAACTTGATTTTATCAGCATTAGGTTGAAAATTAGTAGTACATACAAGGCTTACCAACAAAAATGGAACATCCTAGATAAGTGAAAGGAATTGTTTCAATATAAAAATAGTAATACACTTGTTTATTCACCTTATAAAATGAAATTTATAACTACTCATCTTTTCTCTTCTGTAGACCCTATCTTCTTCTTTCTCTATAAGCTTTTTTGGTCTTTGATTAAAAAAGAGGTGGTTTTGGATATTATTTTAATTTAAATAAGTGATTTCACATCTATTTAATTTTCTTTTGATTTTTCTTTCGTCGTTTCAGTGCGACGTTTGTTTGTTTCTCCGTTGTGTGCGGTGTTCTTGTTTTTCCGTCTTGTGCAGTGTTTTTGTTTTCTCCTTTTTTGCGGTGTTTATTTGGTTCGGATAGCAGATCAACTTTAATCGGCTACAGATTCAACCAGCGATCAAGTTCCTCAACGATACAGATCCGGGAGCATTAGATATTCCGGTTACTTTATGTTTATCACATTATTTGTAGGCAAAATCAGTATGACGTCTTATGCTATTAACTTGGATGCTGCGAGTTTGTGTGCAGATTCATCCTTTATGTTTTTGGCGGTATTGAATTTGTATTTGTATTTGATGTACTCTACTTTTTTTTTTGTCAAGACCGGGGTATCCACCGCCGAACGCAGTGACTAATCCCTTGCTTCGAGGTGTCATAGCTGGCCCAAGGATTTAAAGCTGCTTCACACCCAAGGTGATGATCGAACCCTCAACCCTTGGTTAATGGAGGATGAGTCACATGCCGCTCAACTACACCCCTTGAATTATGTACTCTACCTATTTGAATGAATGAATATCATTTTATTTTTGTCAAAAAAAAATGAAATTTATAAATTATAGATTTAGTCTCTATATGATTCTTCTTTAACTAATAGCCTCCGTAATATTTTTCATTAACAATTTAAATTTAATTATGGATTTTTGAGTTGTGGAACAACAAAGGGTGTTATATACAATTTAAAATTGTATTATTATTATTATTTAATCTAATTTATAATTTAAAATAGTATTAGATTTTTAAAAATTTGATTCATTTTTACTAATATTTAGTATTAGGCCTTCAAATTATCAGGGTCTGTCTTGTTGGTGGTGTTCATATATGGCTATCATTGAGTAAATAAATTTTCTTTTTATTATATTTTTTCATAAAATTTTCTTTTCATTCAAAAATTTTCATCTTTTTTTTTTAATAAAAATGAAAACTTAACAATTGATCTTTCAAAAAAAAAAAAAGGTAAAAAGAGTGTGATTTTAGTGCTATGAAACACGCCCACGTGGCCGTCATATCAGTTGGGGACCCATAGCCCACGGCCTTAGTCATTGGCTCTCTGTCCCACGCTCCTAATAATTCCGGCCACTCCTTCTCCCATTTTCTTATTTTTTTTTTTTTTTCAAAAAACCTTCTAAAACTAAAATCAATTATTGCAATTTTTTGGTCCATATTTTTAATTTCGTAATTTTAGTCTTTATGTCAATTTTTTTTTATCAAATTCATGATTTTGAACATTTAATTTGATAGCATAACAATAAATTAGGTGATCTAGATTTAATTGTTGAGAGTAAAAGAAATTGTGATCATGTATACAACACAATGCTAAAAAAAATCAATTGAAATGATATACAATTAAGAGTGAACAATTTATTGTTGCACCTCATATAGAAGTGTCGAAATCAAGAAATCGATGAAACATTTTGACGTGTACATTAAAACTGCGAAATTAAAAATAGAGAGATCAAAACTGTAATTTTGACGGAATAAAGACCAAAAAGCCTTATATATAGCGTATGCACACCAGCCTCTACTCTCATTTCACTTCTTCTTCTTCTTCTTCTACGAAAACAAAGAACATAGCGTGCACGTTATCGACAACATTACCAATAACAGAACAATGTTACACTGTCTCAACACTTCCGGTAACAATCTAGTCGGAGGAGGAACCATGTCCGACATGACAGTGTTGGAAAGACAAAGAACAAGAATCAAGTTTCAGCATGAACATGAACAATTCTCTTCTTCACACCAACAGTTCAATATCATGCTTGGTTGTGATTCTGCACTTGGTGAAGTTGTAACTAACTCCATGAAACCCGACCCGGATTTAGTAACCGGGTTTGGAGAAGAACCTGTTAAGAAAAGGAAAAGTGATGATTTGAATTTGAAAGATAAGAGGATGAAAGTGAGTGAAGGAGAATCAAAATCAAAAATCACTGAGCAAATTTCAAAGGGAATATTGAAGAATGGAAACAAAAACAAGAGAGAAAATTGTGATGATAGTAAAAATTCGAAGGAAAATTCGAAAGGTTCTTCTGAGGTTCAAAATCAAAAGACTGATTACATTCATGTTCGAGCTCGTCGTGGTCAAGCAACTGATAGTCATAGCTTAGCTGAAAGAGTGAGTAAACTAATTTAACAATTCTTCTCTCACTGTTTTTTTTCTCTTAATTTGTTAATTAATGTATGTATTTTGGTTAAGAAAATTAACTTAATTTTTGGTAAAACTTAATTTTTCTTATTCTCCATACATTATTGAATAAAGGGTGTTTGTCTAACATGTGCAATATTGTGTGCCGATGGAGTATTAATAACGGTAACATTAATGATTAATTTATGGTTGTGTCTTCAATTTCACTTTTTAATGTTATAAAGTCAAATTTCTAGAATGTTATATGCAGCGATCAGGGTTGATTTTATTTTTTGGTACGTTGAAAATATAAATTGTTCCGACTAGGATTTGATCTCTGAACATTCTCTTATCCAATTTATGTCCCTCAACTTTTACCAATTGAGTTATCTATTGATTAAAATTATCTCAACATTTATGTTTTACTAAAATTACTTTTGATAGGTGGTAAAATATGTTTTAACAGTAAAATTTCTACAATGAAATCAAATAGACACTAATTTGGTGCAAGATTTGTTAGTTGAGTTTATTTTTTCTGTTAATTACTTGGAGTTTCAATGCAAAAATTGTGTTCTGTTTTGTGCAGGTTAGAAGGGAAAAAATAAGTGAGAGGATGAAGTATTTGCAAGATTTAGTGCCAGGATGCAACAAAATTGCAGGCAAAGCTGGAATGCTTGATGAAATCATTAACTATGTTCAGTCTCTTCAAAGACAAGTTGAGGTTAGTATTTTAGGTGCATCATAATAGTGTTTCATTGAGTTTTAGTTTATAATATGGTTTGAATTTTAAGAACAATTAAACTCCATTTAACTCACTTTACATTATCATCAAATGCAGTTCTTGTCAATGAAATTAGCAGCTGTTAATCCAAGACTTGACTTCAACATTGATGAATTGTTTGCCAAAGAGGTAAATTAATGCAATGCAAGTTGCATAACTTTAGCCAATATTTTCTTCAATGTTTGGGACCGCGATCTGGGATGCAACATCATGATTTTTTATATTAGGGCCTCGACCGCAATTAAGGTTGTATAACTATAAGTCACATTTGACTGCAGTTATCCTCAGTATCACATATCGTGATTGCCACCGAGATTTAAAACCTTGATTTCCTCCCTTTTCTATTATTTTTCGTGCTGACACGCGCTTATACTATTTGATCCTTTCAGGTGTTTCCTCAAAATTTTCCAACCATAGGGATGCCATCAGACATTACTAACCCTGCATATCTTCAATTTAATTCAGCACAGCAACTAGTTTCATGTTGTGGTGGGTTAATAAACAATATGGGGATAATCTCTCCTGAAATCGGGCTTCGAAGGAACATTAACACACCTACATCTGCATCTTTACCCGAAATTTTTCTTGACTCGGCAGTTTTCTCTGTATGTTTCCCTTTTCTGTATCCGTCCTCGAAAATTTTGTTCGTGTCCATTAACGATTAGTCTTCTAAATGAATCTTAATTTATGTTATGTGTATTGCAGCATATCCTACCCTCCTCAACTTGGGAAGGTGATTTTCAAAACCTTCACAGTATGGATTTTGATCAAGGACGATCGATATCATTTCCTTCTCCGCCATTCACAGGTAGCTATAAATTATTTATGACTTGTCAAATCACTTTTTTCCTTAGCTTGCTATCACAGTAGAAAGTAGAAGCAAGACATATTGGATTTTCATAGATGATAGAGACATGAGAGAATGAGAGCCCCACAGATATTGATAAGTCATTTTTCATCAAAATGAAGATTCTTTTTCCATCAATTTTCTTTTATCTGCTTCCTCTATTCCTTTCCCAGAACTAGAAAGACATTTGAGATATTGTGTTTGTTTTAAGTTTTAGTGGTTAGTTCCGCATCGATAATGAATTTATTAATGTTTTTAATTGAAGATGTTGTTTCTGATCTCTTGTGGTCTTGGAGCACTGACTCGTTGTTGCTTGTGGCACTCCCCCGCACTCCCTAACAATTCTAAATGTTTTGTTTTATGACTGTAGGTATGGTTGAAGCTAGCAATCTGAAGATGGAGATGTAAACAAGATCTTCTTCTATTATTATTTGTTGGATGAGCTCACTCCAAATGCTTGTTATCAAAATTCTTTTTCTTTTAAAGTACATAACATATTTTGGCTGTATACATTATAAATAAGATCATTTTAGAATATGTTGTTACAATCACCTTCTTTTGAACATTCAGGTTACAATGTAGCCACTTGAAAAGGTTTAAAAAAAAATCTGAGCAGCCACCTTGTCCATTGTAAATTAGGGTGTTGGTGGATGTCTTCCATTGCATTTGATTCAAAGTTATAAAATTCAAACCGGTCGTCGAAGTGAACAGAACCTCGGTTCATGGTTCAACTGCTTTAATTAGTTCATATTGAATGAAACTGTGGTTGGAGTGCTTAAATAATGAACCATAGACAATGCCGATTCATGTTTACACCAATTAAATTTTCTGATTCAAATTTTAAAACATTGATTTAATTTCTCCTTGTCATAAAAAAATATGCAAAAATTAACAACAGTTTAATATTACAATACAAAGAAGAGAGAAATCAAAGAAAGGAAAACAATTGTTGCTAGAACTTTATTTATTTTAGTAGGTAATTTTATAAGAAGAGTACAACAGAGTATATACAAACGAAGATTGAGAAGACCAAGAAAATTTATGGTTAAAGATTATTGTTTTGATTTCAGAATTACTAGCCAATAGCATCAGCACAATAGAGTCTCGTGAGCTTATCTAAGTTGGTAGAACATTTGCACGTAATGGTTGGTGGGTGTTCAGATTCTATAATTTAGGGGTCTCACCCTGCGGTATGTAGAGCTTAATTGTCTATAAGTTCCTTATTTTCTCACATAATAATGTACAAGACTTCACTCTTTAAATTCATTGTTTCCAGTTCTTAATTTTAGTTCCTAATATAGTGAATGTGCAATGCAAAACAAAATATGTGTCACTTTTTTTCAAGCTTACCTTATTGATTTCTTAACTATTTTTTCCAATCTTATATTCTACGTAACATGCATTAATTTAGAGTTTTCTTTAAGTACTAAATATAACTAATCTTACAAAGTCTGTTTTTAAGGGACAAATTACTTACCTCGAGTGCTAGATGTTGAAATTCATTTAGATTGAAATAATCTTAGAGATGTTGTTAAGCTGTGTTCACAAATATAAAGATAAACATGTAAAATCGGATCGGAACAATGGAATTTTCAAGGCAAATATGTGTTCATTTTCCGAACATCCTAAACAAACAAAGAACTACACAAGTGTCTCTAAAAATTCACTGATTGTGGTATATTTCAGCTGTGGATATAGTTCTGTACCATTCACACCAGATGATGACTCAATATCAAAGTATGTATGATCTCCCTTTATGAAAGCTGAATATATAAAAAGCATCTCGAAATTCGCAGGGAAAGTCGTTGCTGCAATGCCAAAAATATTTGCAGTTAATTTCTTGTGTTGAATACAATAAATCATATGTTTGGTTTAGATTAATTTCTAGATAATTGAAAGTTTTCAACTAAAATAACTTTACAGGTTGTGAAAAAGCTCTTATATATAGACACTGACACATTGTCACAGATAAAAATTTGAGAAAATAATATAAGTATCGGTGTCTTGTCATTGTCAGACACGCACCGTAGCCGGTCCATTGTGAACCACCTTGATAGATGGCCCACCTTCTTAAAAACTATAGTTCTTGTAGGATTCTTTTTAATATTATTTTTCTCTATGAGAATCTTTTGAGAAGTTTATTTTATTCAAACTGTCCTTCAGTGAAGTGATTCATATGTTATGTGTAGTACTACTATTATTATAATACCTTTGATTTTCTCAAGCAGCTCTTCTTCTGAGACATTCAACCTCTCAAGCATCTTCCCTATTTTAGTTTCCCAAATATCAACCACCTCATTCAAAGAACAAACATTTCCTGGAGGTCTCAAGTACAAAACTTTATTCAACGTGCGGGGATCGTCAACCGCATTGATAGTGAAAGCAGCAACATCACTTTCCTGCATAAACACACCTGCAATTGAAAGTTAGCACTTAAAAAATAACCAAAGGTCTTCAATTGTTGATCAAGTAGTAAGAGACCTTTTGTATTGCCATCACCAAATATGGTGACTTTGTCCTTAGGAGGAGCTTTTAAGCCTGGTTGAACAAGAGAAGGAAGCAAAATTTTCATAAAGAAATTGCAGGATATGAAAGTATATGGAATGCCTTCAGCTTCCACAAGTTGTCTGATTTCAATTTTGGGTGCATAGAAATTATAGCCATCCTCAAGTTCACATACTTTAGCCTTAGTAGGATCTGAGCCAAATTCAGATGGGATGAACCTCTGTAATCATCAAATCATTGAACACATTTACTAGTGCAAGAAACAAGAGGTAATTTTTGTATCTAGAATACAAATTCATGTAGGGGTTTTGTAATGCTCGTGTAAGTTGAGTGTCAAGATTCCTAAATTTCATATTGAACTTTCTTATAGTAAACAAAAATACATATCCTTAGCCGGAATAATTTGTCCCGACCAAATTTTAGATTATCAGAGCCTTAACCTCCTAAGAACCATAGGGTTGAGACCAAAAAAATAGTACATGTGTGGAGTATATTCTAATGAATGGAAAAATGTAAGACTATAAAAGATTTGAATCTGCATGACTAACCAAGATGCGGTTGGTCTGAGATTAGTCGCTAGTCACTACGATACAACGTTGGATACTTCATACCTATAATATGATTACATGAAAGAAAGATGAAAAAAACTACATATTGCCTTCAAGAGATAAAGGACCAGCCTTTTGGGCCCTATATCAAGCACCGACATGGACATCAGACACTAACAAGTCGACACCAATAATAATTTAAGAAAATAAAGTAAGTAAATGTAATCACATGTGTTGGTGTCAACGACACATGTCGAACCCTTGATAAGTCTTCCATCAAAAGTGTAGGTGCTACATAATTCTAGACAACATATTCTAGCAGAACAAACACTTCTTCAAAACAAAACAAAAAAAGGTCTAAAAATAAGCATTTTAAGAGAAGATTAAAAATAACCATAAACATTTGAAGGGTTTTATGCATGATTCAACAACATTGGGGAAAAAAAAAAAGACACAATTTTTGCAATATGTATATTATGAACTTTGAACACGGACACCTAACACGACACGAATATTAACACTACGTCGACATAAATAAAAAAATTGAGAAAATGATATAATTCTATGTAATCGTAAGTGTCGTAATCATAAGTGTCAGTGTGTGTCTGACAAAGGAACACGGCTAATCCGAGGAATGAATTACCTTGATAGAGCCAAGTTGTTTGATAACCCTAATGAGAAGCTTTTGCTGAAGAGTCTGTTTAGCTGAAACAGCACAAATTACAACATCTACTAACTTGACAGCATCAACAAGACTAGCTTCATCTTGAAGAGAACCCTGTTCATAAAATTTCAACCACAAGAATGAGATAAGATTACTCAAAAAACAAACCAAAAAAAATGGAAAAAGAGAGAAAGAATTGATACTTTGAGAAGGGTAATTCCGGCATTGGAAAGACATTGAAGTTTATGGGATTTAATTGGGTCAGAAAAAGCAGAATCTCTAACAAGAGCAAATGTTTGGTGACAAAATTTGAGACATGATTCTGCTAAATGGTAACCAAGACTTCCAGTTGCACCAATTATCAAAATTTTGCTCTTTTCCATTTAATTCAATTCAATGTTTGATCAACAACCTATGATATGAATATGAAACATTAATCTAATATGGGATATCAGTGTCTCAATCTCGATACAATGTATGTACGTACCTAATGGCTAATGGTGTAACACAGGAATAATGGGTTTATTCTCATTAAATTTGGATATTTAAAATGTGTAAAGAGTAAAATGAGAAAATTACAGGGTATTGAATTGAAATTTCGAAGATTATTCTCATTAATATTAATTATTTTGGAAATGACATTTTGGTCTCAAAAATTCATATTTAACGCATCCCACATTAAATTAAATAATTATAAATTTTGGTAAATAGAATTTTTTTTTCGACAAAAATAAAAAGGTGTTCATTCATTCAAATAGATAGATTACATCAGATGGTATTGTAAAATCAACACCGCTAAAAACATAAAAGGATGAATCTGCGAACAATTTTACAGCATCCAAGTTAATAGCATGAAACGGCTTACATTTGCCTACAAATAATATGATAAATTTAAGGTAACCGGAATACCTATTCTTCCGGATCTGCATCGTTGAAGAACTTGTCACTTGTTGAATCAGCAGCCAATCAAAGTTGATCTGTCTTTCCGAACCAAACAAACACCGCACAAGACGGGAAAGCAAAACAACGCCGTACCAAGACGACGAACAACAAAACGCCGCACTATAAGACGACGAAATCACAAAGAAAAATACTAAATACTATGGTAAATAGAATTTTTTAACTAACCATTTTTTATAGAATTTTTTTTCCTTCATGTCATGCTCGGTTCTATTGTTGTTCTCTGTTTCTAGAAGAAGAGCGCTAGCAACACACTCATTACGTATAAATTATCTAATACACTCTTTTTTATTAGTTATTGTTGTGAACGGTCTAAATGTCTTAACTTTGCTAGTGACAGGTACGGTGGAGATGACGGTGGCTCAACTCCCTTAGAGAAGGGAGATTCCTACACAAAAAGGGACTCCGACGCTCAAGTTAATAAGTTTGCAAGAAGAGAGAATTTGGGTTGAAAAGATCATATCATGAAGTGGTGTGAAACCACTTATTTATAGAGGATATTCTATACGGAAGAGGATGACTCCGTGTAGGAATCATGACCGTTGGAAAGCGTGCTAGTTTATCCAACGGTTAATAGCATGTCTCGCGTCTTGCCCATTTAAGGCGAGTGTACAGTAACGTTGTGGTGGAATGCGCATGAAATCTGTGACGGGTCTCCACATGTAGTAGGCCTGAATGTGTATTGTGTATTGAGTATTGGACCTTTGGTCAGTCCATAACAGTTACAATTCACGTGTCTCCTCAAACTATGTAGATCATATATAAATTTGACGGGACTCATGAATTTTAACCAATAAAAGAATTTTTAAAAGAGTGTTGCTAGAATTATTCTTTTCACAAAATACGTAGGCAAGCCTATCTTGCTATAACATCAGTCTTGGATTTTCAAAATGGATTTGAGACTTGAGCTTCAAAAGTTGACCAAGTTGAGAAGTGTGGGGATAACCATGAATATGATAACTAAATGGATAAAGCAAAATGCTTATTATTCACACACACAAAAAAAAGTAAAATGCTTCATTATTATTGAGTTTAAGGGTACTTGTACGCATTTATTTTTATAATTTAAAATATGACACTTTTGTATGCTGTTTATTGAAAGAGGTTTTAACATGATGAATAACTTTATATTATATATACAGATTAAGTTACACAGATATACCCAAAAAAATTACATTATATTTATACTCTAGTTTTAATTATAAACAAAAAACTTACTTTCACATTTTACTAAAGATGGCAGTTAAATGCATTCAAGTGTCTTGATTTTGTGCAAAAGTAATAAAAAAGTAGCAAGGTTTTGTAAATCAAAAATAAAATTGTTTGAGAAAAAACTACAACCTAGTATGAAAATACATACTAGTGAGACAAAATCATCAATCAAAACTCCAGCTCTGTTCAAACATCCTATATAAACCAGTCAAATATGCAAAAACTACACAGCTAATATGACTTGCCAAATAAAAATAGTACAACACAAACATTGGAATAACCGTCCCTTATGGCTTTATTGAAAGAAAGAAAAATTTTGCAATGACCCATAACTGATTAAAAAAACATACACCATGATAACCATGTTATTTATGAATAAAAATGATTAAGAATTAATCTATATAACAAACTATCTAAGGTCAGCATATATTTGTAATGCCTTGAGAACGATATCCATAGTCTTCCACAAATAATTTCACTACCATGAAACATTATTCCCCATATAAAAAATAGCAGTGTGAGGAACATTGTGTACTCAAAAAGCTTGTAACAATAATATTGCTGCTGTTCACAGAAATATCGAGCAAGATAAATTTAAAAGGGCTTCATACAGTAGATAGGACTCGAGGCAAGAATGTTAACCGTGATAGTTTGTATGTCAGAGGTTACTGCATTGCACAACAGTCATGTACTCGAGGGTTCCCCTGTTCCTATTAGGAAGAAAAAATCAGTCTAAAGATCGAAAGAAAAGATTAGCAGAATAACATGAACATTTAAAGTGTGTTATGACTTATGAGCATATACCTTAAACCATCTTTAGACATTGCAAGAAGTACACAGGTCATGTCTCCACAGTGGCATGTTTCATTGGCACACTCTGCAGCAATTATATATTCACAAATGAGGCGGCAGATGACAAATTGCAAGCTCATTTAGAACTCCATCAATGAGAAGAACAGTTATGATTTTATGACAATTACTTTTCTGACCGATGAAGCTAATGCGTATAACTACTATGTTGCTTTACTTCATGAAAACTAAACCACGCTTTTTGTTTTCCAAAGAACCATTTATCTTTTTACGTTTGGGATGTTGTAATATCCCCAGTAATGAGAGATTGGGGATGAGTGGTATTCGCCTTCATGACAGAAGATTGAAATTTGTTGCGTTTTCTAATCATATTCTTGACCATTTTGTTAAATTCTTCATCTGTGCAAGCTAACATGCATTTTAGTTTGATGTTAATCTGATTCTCCACCAGAACCATGTGTCTTGGGATAATTCGACCCTCAAGAGAATAGCTGAAAAACCTGATAACAGCAAGTGACTCAGATATTTGAAGTAGGAAATGCGTTAGAATAAAAATCATTAAGAACCAAACAAGATTTTTAAAAATAATGTTATGGTCAAAATATCACCGTGATACCTCGGAAACAGGATGAGATCTTGCAAAGTTCGGACCATGGTTTTTCGCAAATACGTATACTTAGGACGGAGAACATCTATATTGTATCTGAGCAGCATTGGAAAATCAGCAATCATTTCACCAAGTTGCCGAAGACGTATGCCAAGAGACAAATAATATTTTACATTTACTTCGAGCTTATGTACTATGCTGCATCCCAAGAGTTCAGGTCCAAGAGCTACAACCTTTCCAATAGATTCTTCAGTGACTCCAGCCTTGGTCATCAAGAATATGACCTATACAACATGCAAATTCAGCAGGTTAGGTCAATTGAGGCCTCTAGATCATCTAATTTGTTGAAATATAATTACAGCGATAAACTAATTATGTCTAAACGACAAAAAGACAATCACTACCACATGGCAGGAAAGACAAGTAGCACTCGATGAACATATTCTCATTTGTGACTCGCCAACTTGTCATTTTTAAAGGTAGTTTAACGTGTACAAAAATAAGAAAACACGGTTATTGTAGTGGTTAGACTTTGGAAAAATAAATTAACGGCAACAAATTTAGAAGCTGCAAAGGAAAAGGACAAACCACAGGCCTAATCTTCTTGTTCAGGCTGTAAGTGAGTAGGGTAGGAAATTTTACAAGCATGTTGGCAATCCCGTCATTTCGAACCCCTATGTCCTGAAAAAACTTTACCTTCAAAATAAAACACGTAACAAAATTGTCAGTATTATTATCATCAGAAAACAATACAGAAATCATTGAAAATTTTATCTACTACATGTATCAGTATTTAACAATACAAGTTTCAAGTTAGAAGAGAAACCAATAAAAAAAAGATTTTGCATACCTTTGGCACAATAGTCATCTCCAAGTCAGTACAGAAGACCATTGGTTTAAGGGTAAGCATTCTCCTCATCCCATCTCGGGTAATCCCGTAATAGTAAAAATACTTAACAAGAGGTTTCCATTGTTCTTCAATGCTGCATGCCATCAATTGTGGCCTAAAGGCAAGCAATTTACCAACATCCTTACTTTCAAGCCCAAATTCTTTCAAGTAATCAACCTGAAATTTACAATTGTTGCATCATACCTTATGTCAGAAACAATTATCAACACACATACTATTAAAGCTGAATAAATTATCAAAGTGCGAGGGAAAATAACAAGGATATATTATAACATACATGACATTGACCCTACAAAGTTTGTTAAAAATTAATGTACCTTTTGGTGCATTTCTTCAAGAGTATAGTGACCAAGTGCTTTCGGAAAATCAAAAACCATGGTGCCAAAATCCTTCTCATCTAACCCCATATCCAGATAGAACTGCACACGAATCTTCACTTCTTCCAAGCTATACGATAATAACTTCGGACACCGACTAACAACAAAACCCATCCATTCCCTCCTAACTCCATTGGACTCTAAATACTCAACAATCTCGTCCAACTCCCGATCACTCCGCAGCAAAACATTATCGCCACTCTTCAACATTGCATCCCCAATAAAGTCTCCCTTAACCAACACCGATTTCAACCATTCAACACGGTTCCTTATGGACTCAAGTTTCCCTCTAGACATCAAAATAAGCTTCGCTATCTGAGGATACGATAACGAATTATGCTTCAACCATCTAGACATTTAAAGAAACACACAATCAAAACACAAAGCACAAAACTTAAAAAACTAAACAACAATACAAACAATACAACAAGTTAGTTCGGTTTAATATTTTTGCATTAACAATAAATCAAACACCTTACCAACAACTTGATAACATCAAAAAATAACACTAATCTCAATTCATAACTAACCATAATACCTGATAAGTGGCACAACTTGTGAATCTTCGATAACAATTTTGGCGCGCAAATTGAAAGTTGAATGAGAATATTCCGGCAATCTTTTCAAATTAGCAGCTTCAATCATAACATAATCAATGAAACAACTCAACCTACCAACCAAATTATCAGTATAAGTAATTCCAAATTTACCCTTCCGCATTGCTTCTTTAAAAACTTCTTGAGTAACCTTCCTACGAATTTCAAGAGCTAGCATAATCATCTCCTCTTCCTCTTCTTCATCGCCGGATCGAAAAAGGGTACGAAGAGGAGGAAGAGAAGAACCCACATCAGGATCACTTGGAGATTGAGCATAAATGGAACCAGGAAATTGAGGGGTTCTTTTTCTTACTAAGGAAAGTTCTAAAAGCTTGATTGTTTCTTCATGGGGTGTAGGGTCTTGTAGCTCAGTGGGTGAAGGGTGAGTAATGTTTTTGTTGGTTTTTTGTGAAAGGTGGTGAATGAGAAATGATGTGGATTTTGAATTTTGGGTTCGAGGAATAATAGGGTTTTGTTCATTTGGGTTTTGGCAATTTATAAGAATGGTGTGTTTTGGGTTCTTTGAAGTGTGTATAGAAGAATAAGAAGAAAGGTAAAGAGTGTGTTTTTGACATGAAAGAAGCATTATTATGGATAACAGTTAACAGGTGCGAAGAAAATAAGTACTACTTTGCTCCATTTAGAAGTGCCTCCATTTATCCCTGTTTAGAGTCCAAGATACTGTTGACATCTAGCAAAAAATAGATTAAATGTCTAAGATTAAAGATTGAATTACCGACATAGTTCAAGTGATAACAGCCGAGGATATATGAGTTGGGTAAGGAGAAATTTAACATCAATTACTTACTTACTTACTGGTAGAAGCAGTTTATCTTTTTCCGATGTTATAAAAAAGATTGAATTAAGCAATTTAACAATAGTAATTTCATTGTTATCAAAAGAAATAACATGTTATAATAATAAGAAGAAGGAAAATAAAAATGCATTTCTAGAAGTTAGGTTCATATGGTTGTATTTTTTCCTATCAATTACTAGAAGAAGTGTTGATTACCTTTACCTTCACAGTCATGCAATGACAGAGTTCTTCACTTAAATACTTCAATTTAACTCAAAGAAAATAATGAAGCTCTTAATGAGTTATTGGAGCTTATCTACTAGAAAATGCAATGCAATGCACTAAATAAGCTCCAACAAGTTCATTTTGATATGTCTTTGTATGAGATTGTTATCAAAATACATTATATTCACATAAGTAAAACAAAAACAAATCGGTAAGGCAAAATAACACAAGAGGGAAACCTTCTTAGTCTCTGATTCGCAACCACCATATGGAGAGAGAAATTGGAGGATAGGGTCTCCGAAGGCGTGAAAAAAAAACAGAAAATATCATTAGGAGGAGAGTGGGTAAGAGTAGGTTGTGAGTTAGTTTTTTTTTTTTTTTTAATAGGTGGATATTATTTTTTGGATGGATTGAATATGTCGGTGTTCTTATAAGTTACAAATTTTATTTTATTTTTTGTCACGTAGTTTGTCGGCTAAAAATTCACTCTTTAAAGGTGAATAAATAGACATATCGGGTTAGTTACCCGATCTCTACATTTCTGTGTAATATGTCCAATCAATTGAACTAAGCTCATGGAACAAAGTTACAGAATTTTATTTTTAATCTTTATAAAAAATGACATGTTTTGGTCCTATAAAAGTTTTATCTATACAATTTAGTCATACAATTTTTCAAAAAATTGTTTGATAATTATTAATTATTAACCATGTATGTTTGTGTTGTTGATCATTGTTTTTTTTTTTTATCTACTTATGTGATGTTGTGCTCGGAGGCCAAATTTTAGTGGTGATATATATGGAAAATGATAAATATTGCCCTTAGAGCAATGGTTAAAGAAACAAAAATAGAAAAAAAAACTCTTGAAATTTGTGTATTTTATTTTTTAAAAACAATAAAACACAATTTCCAATACAAACAATACTTTTTTTAGTAAACTAAACTAGTGCCCCAAGGACACTAGTTAACAAGACCCTATATATATATATATATATATATATATCATTTTGGTTTGTTTAAAAAAAAATTATTATTAAGATTTTTATTTTTTATTTCATAGATGTTTAGAATATTATAAAAAAAAATTTGACCAAAATTTAGGTTTTTTTAAATTGAAAATAATTAAATATGAATTTTTTGAATTTTAAAAGTTAAAGATTAAAGTAACTGAAATTTCGATTTAGAAATCAATTTCTTAAGTTCTTTTTTTATGAAGAACTTTTTATAATGTTCTAACACATGTTTACGAAAAAATCATTCAAAAATACACATTGGTTTAACAGTATGACCAAAATTACATGCATAGTAATTTTATAAGGACCAAAAAGTGGCAAAAAATATTAGAAAGATTAAAAGTAAAAAGTTCAAATGTTTATATGGACCAAAAACATATTTAACCCTTATTTTTATTATGCAAACAAACTTAATTAATACATTTTATTCATAATAGTCTATTCAATAAAAGTAATTAAAAATTAGGGACTAGCAATAAAATAAATTGTTTTCGTTAAATTATCAGCTATCTAATTGGCTTATCTCCACCTTAGGATTCTAGTTTAAGTATAACAACCTACAACACTATTCAAATTCAATCTTGCTTCTAGGCCATGTTTTTATAGGCAAAATTACACTATTAATAGTTTTTTTTTTTCATTTATAATAAGTTGATTATTTATCTTTCTTTCATTTATAACAACTTGATCTTTTATCTTTTTATTTGTAATAAATTAGCTCTTTATCTTTTTTTTTTGTAATAAATTTGTCATTTATCTTTACTAACATTTGTATTGTTGGTCATTTATCTTATATTATTTATTGTGATAATGAAGTGAAAAATTGACTAATTGTGCAAATGTTAGTAAAAATAAAAGATCAATTTGTTACAAATAAAAAAGATAAAAGACTAATTTATTATCAAAAAAAAGATAAATAATTAATTTATTACAAATGAAAAAGATTAATCTGTTTCAATATGCATATTCACTATATTAGAAGCATGAATCCATTTGTACCGCCTCTAAAACACCCCAATCTAGAATATATGCATATGCAATCTTGAGCATATTCAGTTGCTCTTCTAACAACATCGAAAGCTGTTGGAATTTTTTCATGCCAACATTTTTTTATTTTGTATCCAGGTGGATATTATTATGATTTCGTCAATTAATAATTGCTCCCGTTTTTCCATCTCTCAAAGACCGTCAATTAATGTCAATATATTTATGTTTTTGCAACTTTGAATTTCATCTAAAACATCAAATGATCAAGTTGCTTCAATATATTTTAAACCATTACATCCAAACTGTATACGAATAAATGTTGTCTTTGAGATAGAGTTTTTGAAATTACTATCAATAAAAATTGAACAATGGGTGTGCTTGTTTAGGATTTTTAAAAAAATTATTTTGAAAAAATGTAGAGGTTAAAAAAGAATTAAAACATTAAAACTACTTTCCATTTGTTTACTATGATAATTTTTTAAAAGGTGAAACTACTACACCTTAGATCCTTAGTTTAAAAAAATAATCTAGAAAAACTATCAAGATTAAGTGATTAACCATAAGGGAAAATAAAAAAACTACACTTACTAAAAAAATCAAAACATGAAAATGAGGATTCTCTGCTAAAACTGCCATTTCTTATGTTTAATGATTTGTTTTAACAATATAATTATAATAAAAAAATTATACGAGTATTACTGACCAGTATCCGTACCAAGGCAAGGCTACTCCTAAGAAAGTCCACCATAGAACTAATTTTTTCCAAACAAAATACAGTCTAACGCAACTGGAATTCATTCAAAGGCAGAGTATTGCAAATCATTCAAAATAATGGCATATTCAACGAATTCAAAATTGTGTCAAGCTTAAGCTTGATTTGAGCATACAATCATCCATCAGTATCATTACCAATTTCTAATAAACCATTTCCACTAGTATTGGTATATTGGTGCCAATGATCAATTTATAAATAACCTTCAGCTTCTATTAGAGACATCAACCAAAACAGCTCTATTCTTTAATTTATATATCATCTATAGCACAGTAACATAGAAGAAAAAATGAGCATACAAAATTAAGCCGGGAAATAAGACAACTCGTAACTGAAATTGTGCACCAACCTATTTTAATTTATTTTCTTCCCTTCTTAGCAGAAGCATTTGAAGATCCTTTGCCCCTCGGAGACTTGCCACCCTTTGGAGCCTTGCCACCCTTTGGAGACTTGCCACCCTTTGCCTTGGAACCTTTTTTCCCTGCCCTACCCGGTCCACTTTTCCTCAAATCTTTCTTCATCCTGCGATCAACAAGGACTTTTCCCTTGCCAGTCTTAACTTGGACACCTTTCTTTGCAACTACATACTCCTTTTGAGGCCTTTTTGGAACAGCATTTTTATATAGTCGATCAATTTGCTTACTCTTTGAACGATCGTTAATGTCTGGCTGTTCTGATATAGCATTGGCCTTCTTACGTACTTTCTCAAGCTTCCTCATTGCAACACGCTTCTTTCGTGCTTTGGCCTCAGCTACCTTCTTTGCAGGACGAGCGTCAATTTCTTTAAATTGTGCTCTCATTGCAGCAATTTCATCTTTCGTAATAGGCTTGATTGGATCACGGTGTTTCCTTTCCTCATCTAGAAACCACTTGGGCAATCCCTCATCGTCAAACATGTACTTGTTATATGCATCATCTAGCATCTGTTCCCTTTGCTTTTTCCTAAGCATCTTCTTAGCATAAGCCAATATCTCAGCCTTTTCTTGAACATCTTCCACCTCTGATTCGTCAGAAGACGAATCATCAGAATCAGTAGCAGGTGCAGGAACAATCTCAAAATCCATTTCGTTAGAAGCTTGAGATTTAGTGTGATCTATCTCCACAGAAGCAGCCGTATTATTTTGTTTGATCTTTTCAGCAACAGAATTATTTTCTTTTATCTTTTCAGCAATGGGCGTCTTTTCCTTTGATCTATCAATATCCATTTCATTTTCACTATCATCCTTCTCAAAGCCTCCTTCCTCAACAGCTTCAGCAAAGACATCCTGACTAAACCACATATTTGTAATCTCCTCTTGCGTGGGCCCTGCCCCATCATTAAGTGGGACCATCAAAGGATTGGCTTCTTGAACATCTTGATCTTCCTCCGAATCATATTTTGACGGAACAATGTCATCATCCTCACCAGCCTACAAGCCAATAGGTTTAGTACAAATGTAAATATTTATTTTTGCACACGAAACAAAAAAAAGGCACGTCATTCCACAATTCTCAACAATAACCAACACATTCGACATCACCAGAAATACCAATCCTCAAGGGAAGTCCAAGCAGGTAAAACTAACAATATCAACATCAAAACATGTTTATATTACCAATCCTCTTATAGGACATGTTTGAATGTCCGGAAGGGAGAAAATTAAAGAAACTGGAATTAATAGAATGGGAATATAATATGAAAATAATAGTTTCAGCCTTTCAGGCATGTATAGAAAAGAAATAGGTGTTTCACTAAAAAAAGAAAAGAAAAGAAATAGGTGTTATAAACAAAAGCTCCATACCTCCAAAAGCTGAGAGTCTGCATCATAGGATTTCTTAATACGCTTACGCTGCTTTGCAGTCCCTTCCTTTTTTATAACAAACTTCTCATAAGCTTGTTCAAGGAAATCGTCCATTTGTTCATCATATCTAATATGGATATCCATAAAGTTAGATTACTCAGTTAAGAAAGACCAAAAGAATAAAACAGGGAAGAGAAGAAAGAAGGAATGCGATTAAAGAATGGTTTACATAATTCAGAAAAACAAATAAACAAGAGGACAAATAAAATATATTCCTCACACTTAATGCCTTCCTTCACAATATTCCCTTATTTAACTATAAGTCCTAATATTCCCTTATTTAACTATAAGTCCTAATATTCCCTTAATGCCTTCCTTCACAATATTCTCTTATTTAACTATAAGTCCTAATATAACCCCCTGTAACCAACTTGATGGTCCCATCCCTGGTGAATATACACCTCACACCTACTAACTACTGAGTTAAGGCTTGTACATAAGATACGCACTGGTTAGATAACCATTACAAGATATATGTGAAAATATGTGATCTTGTAACATGAGAAACAGTATCAAAAAACCTGTCAATCACCTTTTACGTTCTTCATCAGAATCTAAGTCACTAGATGAATGCTCTGAGCCAACTTTCTTTTCTTCATTCTCGCTGTCGTCCACTTCACCCTCACCACCTTCATAGTCAGTGGTGTCAACGGCAACCAAATCCTTCTTACCCTAAAACCCCGTGACAACAAAAAAGAAACAGTTAATAACTAGTTGAAAACATTTGTCTCATCTAAAGATGAGTAATTAACAAAACTCCTCGCATGAAGTTATAGTCACACAACTCAATATATTAAAATAAACTAGCAGAACTAAATACCCAACACAAAAGGTAAGATATGCTCTCTTTCTGGTTTCCATGTGAAGGAAGGGCCAAAAACAACATTAGCTAATATAGATCTCCTCTCAGTTACAAAGGAAGTAAACTCTCAGGAATATGTCAAACACACATCCTGTACAATACATATCACATTTAACAAAGTGAAAGACGTCAGAATAAAAAACTAACGGCAACCACTTTTTTTTTACTAAGCTAATTGCTACCTAGTACCACTTATATTAGATACTTCTCGCCAATTTTCCCCCAAACAGATACTGTGTGCTTATGGTCATTATACTCTATTACGCATTTATAACAATGACTAATACTACAATACTTAATAAGAACAATTCGGTTAGGTTATTCCACTCATTAAGTACTCAGTTGCTTATCTTGATGAATGTTAAAAACACCTTAAACAACACTTGATTTGAAATGAAGTATAAAGATTAAAGTAAACCTTCATGGAAGCAAGGGAAAACAAATCATGATCAACATAACCATCTTCAACTGCATCCATTTGCATCCCTGTTGCTTTTCGCACCTTGTCCTGTAAAACCCAAAAGGGTAAGGCAATGAATCAGCTTGATTAAAACAAGAACTGCGCTTAGAATTCCATGATGTATGAAGGATTAACTTTATACTTGATCTTAAAAATGCCCTGAAACTAAAATCTTGATATCATATTAATCTTTTATGGTTTCAAAATGATTAAAAAAAAAGAACTGCGCTTAGAATGCCATGATGCATGAATTTTTGGGACTAATACCATACAAAATCTTCATAACATATTAGCCTTTTATGGTTTCCAAATGATTAAAAACAAGAACTGCTTTTAGACTGCCATGATGCATGACGGATTAATACTATTCTTGATCTTGCCCTGAAAACATATTTGGGACTAATACTATATAAAATATTGATATCATATTAACCTATTATGATTTTCAAATAAATAAATATTAACAACAATATTGTGAAGATGAGAAAATTTATTCATGTTGAATCCAACAACAAGTCAACAACGTACTCAAAGGAAGCCAAGAAGCCACAAACCTTAGCTCTTCTTTTCGCCAAAATCTTTTTTTCACGTTTCTTCTTGCGTTCCAATGCATTTGACAGTTCCTCCATCTCATTGAGCAATCTATCATCTTCATCTACCACATTCTCCTTTTCCACCTCTGCTGTAGTATCAGGTTCAGACTTTTTAGCAGGTGAAAGAGCTTTTCTAATGTGAATCCGCCACCTACAGGTAACGAACAGATACAAAATCATTTACCCCAAACAAAACGAATAATGCCAGGAAATCACAGGAGGTGAAGTTCTAATTGTGCACTTACTTTAGAAGATGCTTGAAATCTTGCTTCCCCAAAACCCTCAAATCTTCACAGAGAGATTTTACCTGCCATACAACCACAATCAAAGCATTTAATAACTAATATTAACAGCATTCAGAAATCAGAATTGTTCAAACCCCCGCTTACTAAAAATGTTAGATATCTTTGAATATACCCAAGAAATACCTCTTCCGTAGTTAGATCGTGATCCTTGATTGGTAAATCCTCTGGATCAGTAAAGCTTATGGAAGTAACTGAACCAAGAATCTCCAGAGGAGCATCGGACCAAATAAATTTTGCAGCTGAAAAAACCTTCCTCAAAGTTGTGTTCCCATCTTCATATCTGCAGGCACAAAGATAGTTAGAATAGCAACAAACACCATATAATTAAGCGGTTGAACTAACGACTTTTCCATAATCCAACATACTTCATAATTAGTTGCTTTTTAAAAACAAAAACAATGAATTGATTGAAAATTTCAAATAACGAGCAGAACCATTTAATTAAGAAAACAAAATGACAGTGTTGAGGGATTTACCCATCACGATGCCTTTTTTGCTTATTATTGTCTCTAAGTACATCCACCACCTGCAATTACGATTCAACAATCAAGGAAATCAAATGAAAAGAGCTACCAAAATATATGAATACAAACAACGCCAATCAAACATCGCCCAAAGGCCAAATGAATAATTTACCTTAGCATCCGGTTGTGCAGATGCCTGAAAAAGATACTTGTAATCAAGAATGCGAGGATCAATCTTTGCAGGGGCTAAATACTTAAGCCCCAAAATATATATCTCAGCAGATTCAGAACGACTAGCTGCTGGTTTATCCACCTCAACCTTCTCAAACAACTGCAACAATACATTCCACCACCAAATCAAACAACATTCACAATTAATTCTACAAAACCACATTAAAAAAAACAAAAAAAAAACTATCACCTTCTTCATACAGTAGATAACAGAATTGTAATCCTGTGACCTGAAAACCTATCACATAACAAAAAATAGCAGCAATAATAACAAAAACAATTAGAATCAGCACGAATAATAACTAACAATAAACAACAAAGTTAATTAAGCACTAAGCAGTTTTAGAATGTATCTATGAAGCGCAGAAACTTCTCAGAATAGCATGACCCGGTTGCATCCGACGTTTACATTAAAATATATCATTTTCTAAAAAAATGATCTGTGTTGACGTGTCAGTGTGTCTGTGTCGTGTCCCATGTCCGTGCTTAGTAGGTATGCAAAATACCTTGGTGACAAAAGTGCCCTTAGGTGCTAAAAACTGAGTAGCCAATTTAACAGCATCAATAACAAGAGCATTCTGACTAGTAGCTTCTTGAGCCCAAGCACCACCAACATTGGGCGAACCATCATGAAGAACAACATCAAAATAACCATAACCATTTTCATTCATAATTTTCTTAACACGCGATTTACATTCAGGTCTCGTAATATCCTCCTGAATAGCAATAGCGCCACGGACCGGAGCAATCGGAGCAAGATCAACACCGATGATGAGATGATCGACAGGAGCACGTTGAACCGCAACTTGCATCCAACCTCCCGGAGCTGCACAGAGATCGAGAATGGCGCGTGCTGATTCGAGGAAATGGTATTTGGAATTGATTTGAACGAGTTTCCATGATGCTCGAGATCTGTAACCGTGTTCTTTGGCTAAGTGGTAGTATTTGTCTAAACGGTGTTTTCCTTTTGTTTTGGCTTTCCCCATTGATGAAGGTTTTGAGGTGTGCGGGTTTTGGTTAGGGTTTTAGAAGGGTGAGTAGTGATAAATCAGAGAGGTTTATTGATAGGTTTCTGTTAGGTTAGGATTTCTGTGGTGAAATGGGCTGGGCCGGCTAATCGGGTTGTAGAAGTTTTTATGGATTTTCAGCCCATTAAAATTTAACTTTCACTCCAAAGATGTTTGGCTAGATAAAGTATTATGTTTGATAATAATAATAATAATAATAGCTAGATAGATGTAATTTACTTTTGTGTCATCGTGAATTAAGCTCAGCTGGTAAGGACATCACATATATTGTGTAGGGATTGATGTTTGAACTCTGATGTGAAATTCTAACCACTAGATTACTTGACCGGAGTATAATTTAATTTTGTAAAAAAAAAAAAGAAGATATAATTTACTTTTAACTTGTATATGTAAATTAATTTTTTGGGATGGAGTAAAAGAAAGAGTTGGTCTGATCTTTTAATTCCAAAGGGCTTTTATCGTGACTATGTTGACATGAACATGAAATCAGTTCAAAAACTCACATTTATGTAACCAAAATCACGAACAAGAACAACACCACTTCTAAGAAGCAAAGAGAACTATTAAAAGTCACCTTAATATAAAATTGTCATTGTAAGGTTCCTCCACATTGTCAAAAAAAAAAGGTAAGGTTCCTCCACAAGACTAAGTCATCGGTGATGTTATAGAACCGTCAACATTCATTTTAACCACTTGGGTTTCATCCACTATAAATGTGGAGCTGTGTTGCTATTGTTTTAAAAAGAAGTCTTTTTAACCAAGTATTCTAAATAAAATCTACTTGACTAACTGCTTGATGCCAAAGGTTGTTTCAGATATAAGAAGTCCAATCCTTCTAAAGGACATTGATAGCCACTTCAAAATAAGTATGCCACCACCGAGGTGTGTCTCTCATATCATTGTTAGAGAAGATCCTCTTAAGCCATGCCCATGCATATAGGAGTCGAAGCTGAAATTTTTGCTCCATTTATCAAGGTTGTTAACCATGTTACAGACTTCTTACACATTTTAATAGTCTCCAACATCATGCATTGATGTCTCCAGGGATGACAAACACCGCATGCAAATATCCTAAAATGCCATACCGCGATGACAGCATCCAACCTTTAGTTAGAGCATCGCCTACTGCCAGTACAAAATGATTAAAACAATTTTAGGATAAATAAATAAATAAAAAACACTTTGTACCAAAAAAAAAAAAAGATTAAAAAACACCTTTTTAGTTTTTAGTATAAAAACAGTTTGCTTTATTGTTTTCTTGTTCTTTCAAGTTATTAGTGTTTTAATGATTGATAAATTTCTGAATTTGCTTGTCTCTCTTCTTCTCATCGATCTCTTCTGATACTCCTCTTGTAAATCAAGTGTTTGAAAGGGTTTCACAGTTATGCCTACAAAGCGTAATAACAAAAAAACAATTCAAAACAAAAAAAAGTCCAGACCGCTAAACAGTCTGGGTCGGCCGGTTTACCGGTTCTGAGCCGGTTTAACTGTTTTGTCACCGGTTCTCTGGCGCAACGGTTTAAGGCACTGACCAGACCGGATGCAGGTCCGGTTCCCGGTTCGACCGGCCGGTCCGGTCCGGTTTTGACAACCTTGGTTACATCACATGTTTCCAATGAACACTTCGTAAAATTTTAAGCACGCGAACTTTCATAAACACATTAATTTTGTCAAAAATCAAAATCCATTGATAGATTCGTAACAACTTGCAGCCAGTAAAAGGCCAGTTTTCCAATGGAGCATGGACTAAGTCCGAACAGTTATAAAAAACACCGGCTTTCAAACACGGCAGTCCTACAGCATAACAAACAAGCTTTCCCGAAAATAAAAATCTATTCGAGAAAAATTAGGCTTGCCAGGGTCAATAATATATGCCAAGATTAACAAGTAAAGATGCAGAAACTTCAAAGGCATATTAATATCCTGAACAGGAGAAAAATCAAGGTTTGCTGTGAAGTGTGTCCTGAGATCATGATAGTACAATACTAGAACTGCAATAAATCTAAAACTGAATCAAATACTGACGTATATCGACAATGAAGTTTGCTACCAGCATTAGCATGTCTTCTGGTATCATAAAACCATAAAACGAATATTTTCTGTAGCTGCATATTGGCATCCTTAATACTCTGACTACAAATTCCTTCAAATAACAGGGGAAAAAACAAGTACCCCGAATGCCCACAAAACCTAACTTTGAGATCTGAGTTCTTCAAATCACGACGAGGCAGAGCTTCAGTCTGCACGAGAGCCACTGCTGCTACTTGCATAAGATTTCTTGCCACCGTACTTCTACAATAAGTTAAAACAAATAGACACTTAATCTTTCATGCAAATGATACAAACCAAGCAAATCTTGCTTCTGCTGAACTTTAGTGAACAAACACCTAACAGGGTAAATGATTCTATCTAATCATAAAAAGTACAAACCTGTTTTCCCAAGCTGAATGGAATATATCTGTATTTGATCATATGTGCGATTTGGCGCCTCATTGTAAGGACAAACAGAACAACCCAATAGCAGAGTAATATTGGCCAGAAGACAGGAACATCAAATACAGAAAAGAATGTCATCAAGAATGCTATGCAGAAAGCCTTTGTGAAAGAATACCTGCAGCCATGACCATAAGAATTCAAATTGTTATTCTCTTATAAAAATGGAGATACCTTCAAAATAATCCCAAACTAAAACATGTTGACTTTAGGAAATATTATAAAAGATTGCACATAGATAGCACCACCCTCTTTTAGAGAATCTGACATAAAGAAATCAACTGATAACACCAAAGTCACTAAATGAAAAATATCCTTATCTATGAAGCCATTTCAGTCATGCCACAACATTAAATGCTGGTTCAAACAAAACTTGTTCCATAAAAATTGGTTTTCAATAACTGTAATTAGATATCCACCTATGCCATGTAAGAACTTTCCCTTGTAAATTTTAGTCATTTAAATTCTTAAGACTGATTGTTTTATGTGTGAAAATTTACAAGGAACCCCCAAGACAGCTAAATAAAACATGTCCCGTTTCAAAATAAAGAACTTCAGAAGTTACATTTGAACAAAGTAATAGGAAAAGAAAAACAAATCAAACAACTATTTTTGAATCATGAAATGATAAACCAACAAAACCAAATTAAATAATTCAAGTGAATATGATACAGGTATGTTCCTTAGATTTCAATGTGACATCAAACTCAAAATGCTTCTAAAATCACATTTTTAATACTAACTATTAATGACACAGAAGGATATCAAAGTGACAGTTTGTTCGATAGAAAATTACGTGATTAGGAAAGTAAAGGCCTCTTAACTTTTGGTATCTGGTTTCCATTTCCACTGGTAAAATTAGAAACATTTTTAAAAAGAAAAAAGAACATTTCCCTCTACTTTTCTTCTGCCACTACTTGCAGTGACCAGCAGCTTTCACCCAACCAAATGCCAATGGTGATTAACCGATTATTCAATGGTTACATTGCATGTAGTGGCAGCTAAGAACAAGTAATTAACTGATTATTCTACAAACAATTAGTAAAACGATTTCTGGAAGATTAAATAGAGTTATAGACATACTATGAATATATTTCTAGATAGCTATTACCTATGAAGTACACAAAGCTTATACTATCAAATGAAGTTTAGAAATGATAGAGTCAAATTAAGAGATAAAAGGTTCGATAGCCATCCAAGAGAGGCGTCGAAGCATCAAGCAAGAAACTATTTACAAGAATCCCAAATTTAATCAAAGCTTACTAATGTGAAAAAGAAAACTAAGCAGCAAAAGTGTCGCGTTATAAAAAAAACTGAAATTACCAGAACTTAAACTCAGGAAGCCTCCGAATGAAAGGTTTAAACTCATCAGATCCTTTTGTAGGCAGCAAAGGTCCTCCACCATCAGAAGGCTCAAGTTCAGGATCAACCAAAGGCGACAAAAACCCAATCAACAGATTCAGCATATAAATCCCCAATCCATAAGACACAATGTAAAACCCTTGAATATAAAAAACCCTTAAAACATATATCGACGCAATGACAAAAGTCCCAATCCATCTATAAGTCGAATGCGGCGTAGATTTATCCAAATAATACTGAAATAGCTTCGAAAAATCCTGCAACCATTGCGGCGGTCCAGCAGCAGCAGTAGTAACAGAGGCACTGCTGCCTCCAGTTCCCTCCATTCAATTCACAATCTGTATAATCAAAATAACAAACTAACCACATATCATAACCCTAATTTACGCACATTAAATTAAATCATATACTAAGTATTTCAGGATCTAATAATCGTAACAATAATTTATCAAAATTAATGATTAAAACGACGGAATTAAGTGAATCCGGTGTCGTTTTGATGAAATAAGATGAGGTAGAAATCAAGATCTAGGGTTGAAATGGAAACAGTGAAAAATGAAGAATATGAAAACCCTAACATTCGGAAAAGAGAGAATCGGAAGAGAAATGAAGAGGTACTGACCTGTGACGACGGATCGGAGCTGGAGATCGGAGAGGAATGAATTGATGGAAGGAGGAAGAAACGAAGGGTTAACACTTTGGAGAGTAGATCTATATGGAGATGCGAATATTTGTGTGTGCGTTTTTTTTTCTTTCTTTCTTCTAATTTTGGTTCGTTTTTTTTTTTTATATTGTGTGTTGTTTTTTTATATATTTTTTACATTTTGTGATTGAGTTGCGTGCCGAGATTTGAACGGCAGATATATCGGGTCGTATCTTAGCCTAACTATTGTGATTTACTAGTGCCAGTTTCTTTTTACTTTCTTTTTTTAAAAATGCTAGTAATAATACACACATATAATATAATGCACACACATATAATATAATGCACTAGTTAAAAAAAATATGAAAAATGTTTATTTTTTATGTAGTTAATATTTATAACATTTGTTTTTCTTATTTTATCCATTAAAATAATCATTATGTAAGAGAAAACGTGCAATTAAATATTTACTTTTTAGTATTTCAATGTCTACTACCAATAAAAAAAAAGTACTACTCCAATCTCAAATATAAGTAAAGATTCATTTTTCAAATTCATTACATTATTAATGTATCTAATCACTAATGGGGACCAAATACATTAACAACTTAATGAACCTAAAAAATGAATATTTATTTATATTTGAGACCGGAGGGAGTATTTTAGTAAAAATGTGTGAACTCCTTGTGAGCTTAGCTACTAGACATCACACATAATACGTAGAGATTGGTGTTCAAATTCGGAAACATCTACTTATTCAGACTCATAAAGATTAGCGGTATTCAATAAAAACTCATAAACTATTAATTTTGATAGAGCACAACAACATATCAAATGACTTTCATTTTTTTTTTAATTTTACATTGATGATTTTAGGCATGGAAATAAAACTCAAACCCGCTGGTACCCGAATGGCTTGCCCCGATTTTGACGGGGAAAATCAGAGTTGACATAAATTTTCGTTGTTGACTTTTTTTAATTAGAAAAATGAAAATGCAACACAATTTTATGTTGAGGTGCGATGAAACGGAGATACCTGAAACCCGTTGGGATTACCCGAACCCCGTTAGGTATGAGTTTGGGGTTTCAATTTTTATCCCCGATACGAATGGGGACGGGTATGGGGATACCCGAACTTTATGGGTTTGGGGAGAGCAAAATTCGTCTCCGCTCCGCCCCAGTGTCATGCCTAGATGATTTATATGAAATAAACTTTTAATCTAATGGTAGATTTTATAAAATTTATATTCGTTACGATGATATGAAGAATTTGTGCATCGTACACAACTTGTTTGATTTGTGCATATATTAGACTCTTTATAAGTAAAAGTGAAATTTTGTGAGAAAGCACAACATTAGAAAGAGAGAAAGTCATTCCCGTTTTCACAAAATCAGTCTCAATAAAACTGTGATTTTCAAATTCGTTAACCACAACACCATGGCTATCTTTTCACCGTTCGAATCTTCAAAATGGGACATGAGTATAGAGAAATCATGATCACACTGTAGCAATTTTATTTGGTATTTTTCATCTTCTTATTCTTGATTAGTAAGCTAGCTTGCTTTGTTGTTTGGCTTGTTGTTAGCACTTGTTTGTGCATTACTTTAGGACTCTCTTGTACTTCATTTGATCATAGTTGAACTATTTCTTTGGTCTGTACAACCCATGATTTTTGACTCTCACATTGAGGATTTTCAACGTTAAAATTTCAGTGTTTGATTGTGCCTTTACTCCCTCCGGTCTCATATACTATAATCAAATTTACAAAAAAGTTATTCCTTTAAAAAAATGTTTAAATGCAATTAAGTCATACACACTTTCTAATTTTACTCTATTTTTTCTGTTAGAAATTGTTACAAACAAGAAAATGTGAAAAAAGTAAGGATAAAATATTTGAAAAGGTGACATTTGATTGTAATGGTTAGAAGTTTTTTTTGCTTATATTTGAGACTTTCAATTTTTTTGTTTTGTTGTTTATATATGACCTCGGAGGGAGTAATTTGTTACACTGGTTGTCATTTATTAATTGATTGATCCTCACAAATTCTTACAAGTTTGCGGAAATGTTATTGTTATTATATGTAAATTCCCCAGCAGAGTGACATCAAAGCTATTGATTAATGAATATTTTACTTATTTGAATGAAATCAAATACAAATATGAAGATAGTTTGTTTGAATGGTTATAATTACCATTTGTGAAAGGGTAAGACGAAAGACATACTATTTAAGCCATATTTTATTTCTAATGAAGAACGAGAACTTGAACATCTACATGTATGTGGTTTTATTGGACAATATGTAGAAGATAATGTTTATAATCATATTGTTAATGAGACATATGCAAAAACTGTTGCAGAAGATAAAGTCATGTATGCCTCTAAATCAGATAATAATAAATTGTTTTGTTGAATAGTTTTATAAGTTTGATGTAGAAGGAGGACACTTCTATTTCAAATCATTTGAGTGAATTTTAAGGGTTCCTTAACCAAATATTAAGAACGGGTATCAAATTTGAGGATAAAGTTTTGAGACTATTTTTATTGCTATCTTTACCAGAGTCATAGGAGACATTTCTGATTTCTATAATAAGTTTGCTTTTAAAGGTGTTGTTAACGAGGAGACGGAACGGAAGACATAAGGTTCTTCATCTTAATTTGAGATACTTGTTACTGAAAATAAGAGGAGAAATTAAAAAAGGAACCAAAAGGCGATAGAGAGAATAACATAAGCAAGTTAAACAACGATACAAGAATACTGAGGATCATTATTTTAGAAAGTAAGACACATACAAAAATATTGCTATAAGTAGCAAAAGGAAAACAGATGTAAGAAGCATAAACAAAGAGATTATGAAAATTATAGTGTTGATTGTTTTACTACTACCTCCGCCATTGTGAAGATGTAGCATCAGAATTATGTGATGATCCAACCTAATTAACTTAAGAATGAAGTTAATATATATGCTAAAAGGCACATATTAAAGTTTCTAATAATGAAAACTTTACTTCTAATAATACAAAATGCTTAATTTGTAAAAAGTTGAGTATACACGTTAACATTTTTTTTTTTTAATTTAATATCTTAAAATTTTGATTAGAAATTATATTTTCTAAACACAAAATTGAAAGACAAAAATTCGAACTTAAATCTAGTGATTTTGACATTTTGTATTAATTAAATTAAAATTTCTTGACATTTATTTACTCTTCCACCTGACCAAAAACAAAGTTTCAGAACTATTTAAAAAAACAAAAGGGTCTTGTCAAATAAAAAGAAAAACGAAAAAGAAATTGTATGATTATTATTTTAATTATTAATTGTAAAAGGGAACTTTAAAGTGGTCACAATAATTACGCGTAGGTTGAAACGTACGAGAAATGAAATAACCCAAACAAAAAAGGAAAACAGCCAATTGGAAGAAGAACTGAAAAGTGTATACGGGTGGGCCCCATCGGGTCGATCCCGATTCTCCGATTCATGTGGCTCAGGAAATAGAATAACAAACAACCAAAAAACACACAGTACAAAATAATCAACGGCTATAAATCTATTTCACACCAATGGGTCCCACACTGACTCGCATCTAACCGTTCATTTCAAGCAGTAATACAGTTTTCAGTTTCACTCTTCTTTTAAGCTTTTTCATTTCTTCTTCATTCACTTTCCATCGTTTCAAACTTTCTCGATCTTCTGCGTCACTGTGTTAAGTTTCGAAGGTAAATTCGATTTTTCTTTTGGATTCTCGAACGGTTAAATTTCTTTGCTGAGTTCATTTTTGGTGAATTTTATGCAAGTTTGATTTGTTGTTAGCATATAGATTTATTCATCTTTGTTGAATTAATAATCATAGTGAAATGAATTTGATTTGAAATTAGGTTCATAAAACACAATCAGTTATGTATATTCTATGATATGATTTAGTAGTGATTTATGTGTTAGTTAGATATGAATTTAAGAATATGATTATGCTTTTTTGCATGTGATAGTGTTTGGTAGTTCTGATCTAGTTTTGCTTGTTTATATGTATCTGCATGTGGTTCTTTTTCAATGGAGGCTAATTCAATGTCTTGAAAATCTAGGTTTTGAATATTCAATGCTTGAGTTGACTATGTTGTGAGGTCAAAATAGTGTTGTTGTTGTTGTTGTTGTTGGTGGTGGTGGTGGCGGCCGTGGTGGTAGTGGAGGAGGGAAAAAGTGAGTGATGATGCCTGATGAGATATCTGCTCGTGTATATCGCGATGGTGAGAGAGCAGATGCTCATGCAATGCATGGTTATGGTTATCTATCACCATGGATGGCTCATTGGAAGCACACAACAAGTTACAAGTCAGGAACAAATCCGGCTTGTAATGGTTTGAGTGTTGGTTGTGAGATTAAAGAAGTGAAAGAGAATAGCAATGTTGAGCAGCATGGTGGGTCGGAGGCTGGATCAGATAGTTCTATGTATACTGGGGCCACGAGGTTTGGGTTTGTTGAAGATGGGGAGACAGGGAAATCGAATAAAGCTAGCTTTGGTTCGAAATCGTTTCTTATATCCAGTCTTTCTCAAAACTTAAATGGAAGATCGCCTTTTCGGAGAGAAGAGGAGAGTGTTTTCCGCGGGGAAGAGGGAAAATCTGGAATAGAATCTTGCTCTGGGGGTCACTTGTCATTGGCGTCTGCACATGGTGCTCCTTCTCAAATAGAAACTTCAGTAAAAGAGTGTCAATTATTGTCTCATGGAGTGCCGATGAAATCACTGTGTACTGCTGAACTGAAGAGCTTAGCTCTTTCGACATCAGTGCGGAACAACATGGTAAAATCAGCTTCTGACACAGTACCAACAAATGGACGTGACAAAGGAAAATCCATGATGCCTGAAATCACAGGTGGACCGCGCGAAGTATATCCATTGAGCTACAATTCAGCTTCCCAAGAGCATTACACAAGCACTAAATATCATAGTTATTCTTCTCTTTGTGTCCCTGAGAAGCAGATGAGTAACCTGTTAAACCCTCATAGATCTTCCCTATCCAGATTGATGCGAGGCAGTCTTACTCGTATCCAGCATGATCCCATAGATGATAGTGATGATGATGGCCTCTATGTTGTTCGTAGTCAGCACCACAAGATTCAAAATTTAATTGCTAATCCAAACATTACAAATCAGACTGCACTCGTGGTACCAAATAAACCACAAAATTTTTATGGCGTAAGCTCTCCGGCAGCCCGAGTGTCACATTCTGTTTATGACATGAAGGCTGCAAAGATTTACACCAGTTTAGATTCAGTAGAAGAATTATCAAGAGGTCATCCCAATATTTCCCAGACAACACATCGTTTTCTGATGCCAAAAAATACCGATGTTAATTTATCCGATAGAGGTCACTTCTTTAGAGAGTCAATGGCACCTACCAAATTCAAAGGAAATAATTTCAATGAGATCCTTGATTTATCTTCGGCTCCACCTGCTAGCAACCATACCGTGAACTGTCTGAAGCTGGAAACTCTAGGTAGCTCCAGAAAGAGTGAAAAAAAGGAACATACACATGATTTCAGATGTCCGACAAACCCGATGAATAAATCATCTTCTGAACCCGACACTATGGACATCGATACTTTACATGAGAATAATTTTCCAGGTATATATGCATAATTGCATACTGTGAAAGGACATACTATTTAATGCAATCCTTAAGGCTTTGTTTCTAAAAACTTTTCAAATAAATTACTCACAGAATGTTTAATATTCTATAATTTCAGTTAAGTTTAGTTGTAGTTTTATTATTTGGAATATGACATGGTCTGTAATTTTGATGGTTTTAATGTTGTTTGTTGAACTGATGGTCCTGCTTCATGCCTGTTGCAGGGGAAGTTCCATTGCTATCAAATAAGGTAAGGTTTCTCATGTTTCTCATGCCGCTTAATTTTCCATCAGCACCCTTGCTTAAGAATTTAATGATTTTCATTATTATCATTTGTCTGGTTCTTGACACTTTATACATAATAATCCGGCTTTTTGGAAAAGTGAGAATTTGATCAACCTACACATTCCCGTTGATTATGATGCGTGTTGTATGACACTAAAGAAATGCAGCTAATTTAATGACACTGCTTCTTCATGCCTAGACATAAACTCACTAACACGCACACATAATTAGTTCTTTAATTTGATAACTTGATCATCGCAAGAGTTCTTTCACGGCAATCATATCATACTTCATTAAATTAGATAACTTTGAGAGGTAAATCAGGCATGAATGATCAAAATTTGAATTTTGCAGTGCTTCAAGGATAGTCAAAACTCGCTCACATCTCAAAGTGCAACAATTTCGGCTAGAGGGAAAAACCTAGAGAAGTCCGTGAGTACAGGAGTACCAGATATAAATGACGAGCCTCGTGAGTTTTTCACTCTGGCAAGTCCTATGGTTGACAGGGAGACTAGCACATCAAGAACTCATAGCCTTGATGTGGACCAACTTTTTTCTCATGCAAAAGGGTACGCAAGATCAAAATCTAGCAGCAGTTCTTTGGGATCAGATCCAAGTAGCAGATGGGTTAAAAGACTCAAGTTATGCACATTGGACTCTAGTCACGGTACCAAGAGTGAAAATATTGGAGAAGCTCCGCATGTAAAATTAACTAATAGGGAAGCCGAAACAGTATATCACGCTGAAGGACAGAGGGTACCAGATCCACCTCAGACAGCATCATCAAATGAGGAGTCCTCTTTTACTGAAGCGAAGGAAACAGTAGAAATTACACTTTCACATCCATGGATTCAGAGGTGGAGTCATAATCGGGCTGCATGTTCCAAAACGAGGCATGAACCAATGGAGCACCGTGATCCAAAGTCTTCAAACACGGTGCCAGAAGAGTTTAAAAACAAGCAGTTTCCAAGCATTGCTGCTATGGCTCTGATGGGAAAGGCAATGAATTGTTTTAGTCCCTCTGAACTTACGAAAAAGGGTCCTGTGATAGTTTGGAATACGAAAAGAATGTGAAGTTTTTGGCCATTGGTGATATAAGTTTATTACTAAGTTTGTGGAAGGGGATTCATGAGATTAATTTGTGAGGAATATATATTGCTGCATACTTTCTACTGAAAGCGCGTGGTGCAGTGAGTAATGCTCGGGTCATATCCCACAACTGTGAATTTGTTGCTCATCTTACTACCTTGTCAACTCAAATTTGGATTGATCTAAACCAAATATGAGTAGAGCAGCATCTAAATAAAAAAAAAATTATGTATGGGAATGTGATTTTTTTTTGTATGTAATGTAACATATATATATATACTTATGCAATAAATTGTTTTCATCCTGGATGGAATTTTTTTTTCAAGAGGGATTGAATCATTGAACCTTCAACCTTGCCTGGTGCCGCCCCGAGTCATATATTTCCAATCTAAGTATATATTAAACAGAGTTTATCTAAGGTTTGGTAGGAGTTTCATGTAAGATTGTGATCCTTTTGGAATGGATTTTTCTCTCATGATCAATAGCTTCCTCAATGTGATAAAGTTAAACAACTTTCAAGGTTAAAGCACTTTCAATATTTATTAGGACTCAGATTCTGTTCTACCGTGTAGTATTTTTTTTTTTGGCCAAATATGAACATGAATTAAATTAAACCTTGTTTTTGTGACTGATCCACTCACATACATTTTTCTGTCCCCACAATGCCAACGCTAACATTTTGTTGGCGGTTTGAGTTTGAAACAGACAAGTGAATGTAACAGAAACAACAATTAATTACACCATATATGTGACAATTTGAATAGGATTCTTAATATTTTCAAATTCCTAGAAAACATACCATGAAATTAATTTGTCCCGGTCCAATATTTTCATATTCCTAGAGAATATAACACACTCATTGAGAATGGTATAAATCATCTGTCCTTTTCTTCAACATGATTGAGAAATTGGTGATCGTTTGATTAAAATTAGACAGTTCAAATTCAAAATCGATACTTTAAATATTTAAGTTCAAATCTACATTTTTTTTGACTGACAATTCTTAAATGCAGCATCCTCTTTTTCATCCTCTTTCAATGAGGAGAATGAAGCTTTCAATGATGAAGAGAATGAAGCTAAGTTTCCAATTCAAATTATACTATGTGTATCCCAAAAACTTATTTCATAGTTTGTTTATTTATTTTTCTGAAAGGAGAGGTTTCATAGTTTATTGAATACTGTACTAACACTTACACTTTTATTTTGTATTTTATATGATTATGATATGACTTGGAACCAATTGCGGTAACACTCCACAAACACTATTTATTTATTTATGTGCATCTTGATTTTACAACACATTCCCTCGCTATTTATTGATTCTATTTTTACATGTAGAGGGAGGGCGCCTTATATTCTGTGCGCACCTGCGCGCGCACATATACGCATCTAGCAAAAGTTAAAGTGCTCCTTGGAATGCTTCTCCTGACAACCAGAACATGAAACAAGCAAAACATGTCAGCCATTTATATGACAGTGCCATCTTCTATTGTGGCCTTCTCCATTACGATTGTGATTCCTGATCGGATGTAAAATCCATCTTCTGGTCTATCTCCTTCTTGAACACCCTACAAACAAAGCATATGAATGATAATATATAAGATAGCCCGAGTTGATACATATGTTAGATGCTTCGTTTGTAATGATGCTTTGTTCGAGTTGGTATCAAATGTAACAGAAAGATAAGGTAAAAGGAAGCCACACTCACATCTTTGTTCATGATGATGACATCTTTCCCAATCCTAGCATTCTTGTCAATTATACAGTTCCTTCAACAAAGACAACAAGTAACAAATCAAATGAATATTCAATATATTCTACATAATGAATTGGTTGGTTACTAGTGTTCATACTGTGATGTATTTACTTCAGTATGATTACCTGATTTTACTGTTCCTTCCGATCCCAATTGGAACCTTTCCCTCTGCTAGCTCAGATGCAATTTCAGATTCAGTTTGGTAATAGTCTGCTCCCATCATTACAGTGTCCTGTAAATTATTGTTTTAAATGTTACGAATATTATATTACATATAGTGTTGTACCTGAGCCTCAAGGTTTTTATTAAAAATGGTAGGTGAATGCGATTTGAGCCATGACATCAAGGTTTTTGATGTCTCGGGATCCACTGTGATTGAGGCTGCATTAGGCCTCAATTCTCAACAATATCAAGGACGGTGGTGCGACTGCAATTTAGAAACATGGTTCTAGTGTTGAAATTATGGTAGTTTACCTGGAGCTCAACGCCATAATCCAAACGTGAACGTTCGCCCACAATGGAATGTTGTACACTACATTCTCTTAGGAAACAGCCGTGTGAGATTATTGCATCCACAATCTACAAGAGAAACTCAAACATAGTAAGCACGACATCTCATGAAATGCTCGAATAAGGATCATAGTTAACTAGTCATACCCTGCATTTATCGATCTTTGTTGGCGGTAAGAATCCCGGAGACGTGAAAATGGGTGTCTTGGGATCATAAAATTTGAACATTGGGCTCTGCAAGAGTAACGTAAAAGAAATGTTATTGGTTTTAATTTATACCGACAATTTGCTATCAATAGAAATTTGTCAATATCTTGAACCTACCTCTTCAGTAAGAGCCATGTTAGCATCGTAAAATGATTTTATTGTTCCAATGTCTTCCCAATAGTCTCCGAAAAGAAACGCCTGAAAAAAGGCAAAGCAAACATTCAATTCAACTTGTATTGTTACCTCCACAAAGGAGTAATTATCAAACATTTTAAAAGAGATATATTTAGTTGAATTTCTCTTACTTGGACATTGTGTTCCTTAACAGATGCAGGAATGATTTCAGATCCAAAGTCATTGGATGTCGGATACCGCCATTTTAGTAGCTTGAGTAAAATATCAGTCTTGAATACATATACTCCCATAGATGCAATATATGGTGACTTTAATGCGTCTTGCAGCGACAATCCAAAAAGAGAGGTATCTACTTGCTGCATAGAAGCAAAAGGAACACTATTGAGGACATATGAATATCTTATGATCAAATTATTATGCCACAATGATAAAAATATTGAACTTCATACATGTATAGGACTTACCATTTCTTTAAGATCAGCTCCCTTAGGTTTCTCTGAAAATTGGACGATGCGACCTCTGCTATCTACCTTGACTAATCCGTAATCCGATGCGCGGCTGAAAAGCAGGCAAATCAAAATGAAACTTAGATAAAACTGAATTTGAAATTATGTATTTTGATAGAACAAAGAAAGATATAAAAAAAATGCATTCAAACGATGACCGAACATAACATACCTGTCGCCTACAGCCGCACATGATACGGTAATGTCTGCATTTCTGTCAATGTGACTCTATTCATATATTACAAGATAGTCAGAAAACAGTGAAAATGAAATGAAGAAATAAAATAATCCAACATGTGGAAGAAAAAAAGTTGAATACCTGCACAAGGTCCATGTAATCCATTCTGTATAGATGATCACCAGCCAAAATTATTACATTCTCAATGTTAGTGTTCTTGGCATCCTCAAAGACCCATGTAAACTGCCTTACAGCATCTGCTGTTCCTTGAAACCAATTCTTCCCAGCTTCTCCCGGTGTTTGAGTAGCCGCCAGAACCTATTGTGTGTTCGGTTTCACAGTAGAAAGTATTAGAAGTGATATATTGTACAGTTTTGTGAAGATATTATGATGTTATGTTTTTTACGCATATATTATCATGTTATGTGTAGCGAAGATCTCGAGTTTTTCTTTTTCCTCAACATTTATTAGCAATTAGAAATTAGAAACCAATTCGTTGATACAAACCTCGACATATCCATCCCCAAAGTTGATGCCATTTCCGAAATAAGTGCGAGCGATGTGACGGTTTAGTGATGCAGAGTTGAACTGTGTCAATACAAATATTTTGTTGATGCCACTGTTTATGCAGTTGCTCATTGGAATATCTATAAGCCTGTAGCATCCACCAACAGGTACCTGAAAAATGTACATATTAGTAGTTAGTACTATGTATCATATCATTACATAACATAACTCAAAATTTTTGAGTCTTCAATTATAATTCTCCAAAAAAATGATGTTTGTGTAGTCAACAAAGACATTGATTTACTACTCACAGCAGGTGTAGCAGCTCTTTTGGTAAGAGGAAAGAGTTGAACACCAGGACCTCCTCCCAATATGATGGAAACAACATTTTTAGGGTCAGCTTTTCTTCTAAAAAAAGATGGAACCTGCAAGGTCTGAAATTGACACACACAATTAGAATAGAAGAATCATTTACCAAATAATTACATAAAAAATTTGGTTACAAAATCTATAGGCCAAAGTACTGCATAATATAACTAAAAAAATTAATGTTCACAACTAGGAGCCATTAACAAAAATTAATGTTTATTAATGCATAATAAAAAAAAAGATTTTCCCAATTTCCTAAGAATTTCGCCATAAAATTTATTGTTGCCTAATCTTAGCCTATACATGGAGGGCGAATTTCCTAGTTGAAGCCGAATTTCACCCTCAAACTCATTGTCGGTAACATCGAAAGAAAGAAACGATTGAGAGCTACACAATGCCACTAGACTACCATTCAATCTTTTCTTTCTATGGAGATAACAGAACAATAAAAATCAGTTTAACAGAACTATCATTCAAACTACACTTTAACAGAACTAATCTTTTCCTACCATTCATGATTGTAAATTACGGTTGTGGTTACACTACAAACCTTTATATTCCGGGAAAATGCAATGAAAACTGCAGTTACATTTTCGTTGCAAACTTCAATTTAAAACCATAATCCTTATATTCATATTTGGTGTGCTGACTGAATGTTTGAATGTGCATAAAAGCACTTTGGTTTGGGAACTAAGAGTTGTGGATTGGAATGTGAGCTATGGATCAGAATTTGTACCAAGTGCTGAAGATGGATACACTGTGATAATCCAGAAGAACAGAAAAATTGCTTCTAATGTATCAAGAAAACCAAGCAATCAATTACCAAACACTCTATACATTTAGAAACTGAATTGTGGGAGCTTGCAGTACCCTATAGACATTTCTACAATCTCACTTCCAATAAGTAAAGCACAAAATAACTAGAGTATTCGAATATATCTATACAAACAGTTCTAAGAAACATTTCAACAAACAGTTAAAGGGCATTCATGGTAAAGCCATACATACAACAAATGTCAAATTATTTGGATAAAACATGTTACTGGGTTCAAATGGGTTTTCAAGGGTGATCATAATTTCAATGTATAATTGCATATTGATGTTAAGACTTATGAAAGAGTTGGAAATTACGGCAGTAGAAAATGTATAGGATTGAGAAGTGAAAAAGTGAAGTTAAGAAAGAAGGATATTTAGAGGCAATAATGGAATTGGAGAAGATGAATAACCTGATAATATAATACAGTAATGTTCAAATTCAAAGCTCTACTATGGATTGTCTCAATGACTGTAACAATTAAACTATCAAAACCCTAACAATTAAACTCTAATCAGAGAGAGAGGGAGAGAGAGCTAGCTGTAAAACCTGGGTTGAGGAGGAGCTAGGTGGTGACAGAGGAACGGCGGTGGTCGGAATCTCTTTGTCGTCTTCGTGAGGAGGAGCTAGGTGGTGATTGCTCTGCTTTGCGTTTGCGTTTTCACGTTCTGATCTGTTTTTTTTTGTATGGTCGTTCACGTTCTCTTTGTTTTATTTTTTAAAAAGATTTATGTTTTTTTGGTATGGTTCGCTATATGTGTTTGTTTGTTTTTTTTTTTTTTGATAATCATATGTGTTTGTTTGTTGATATACATTCAAATTTAAACCTATGCCAAAAAAAATACATTCAAATTTAAACAATAAAATTTGTAACAAATATGATAATGGTTCTTTGATAAAACAAAAATACTATGACGAGAGTTAAAAATCTATAAATAAGATGAGTGCAAATTGTTTCAAATTTCAAGTGCAAAGTAAAATAACGGATCTAAGAGAACAAATAAATAAAAGACTCATGAATATTCAAAAGGAAGAAAGAGTCGAAGACTCAATAGAATCGTTGATGGGAGAAATAGTTGAAGACTCGTTTGAAAAACTACAAGAACTATATGGCGCTGAAGAAAGAGAAGTTTCATCGAGGGTATCTATTTTTTGTCAAAAAAAAAAAATCAAGGGTACACATTAATATTCAACAGGAAGAAAGAGTAGAAGACTCGTTGGAACTATTGATGGGAGAAATAGTTGAAGATTCATTCGACAATATACTAGAAGAAGAAGGAGGAGGAGGAGGAGGAGGAGGAGGAGGAGGATTTGACAATATACAAGAAGATCAAGAAGAAGAAGAATTAGGAGGAGGAGGGAGGAGGAGGATTTGACAATATAGAAGAAGATCAAGAAGAAGAAGAATTAGGAGGAGGAGGAGGAGGAGGAGGATTTGACAATATAGAAGAAGATCAAGAAGAAGAAGAATTAGGAGGAGGAGGAGAAGAAGAAGAAGAAGAAGAAATTGTCCAACATATTGAGATTCAACAAGAGATTAAAGAGATGTTACATATATACCTTCCTAAATTTTATTAAACTTTTAATTTTTTACTTTTTAATTTGAATTTACTTTTAATTTTTTTACTTCATTTTTTTTTACTTTTTATTTTGAAATCAATGATTGCAACTTGAATTTGAATTGATAATTGTGTCTAGAACTTCGTTAATTTACATGAATTACTACATATTTTGTTTTCTTCTATAAACGGTGGTTTTAAGACATTTGAAATTATAGATATTGTTTTCAACGCAAAAGCTTGATCGGATGCTTGTTCGGCACAAAACTTTGATCACAAATTTTTGCCTCATTAATTTACAAAAAACTTGTAGTCAAAACATTAAAATAAAAAAAATGCAAGTAGTAGTTGAACTAGTATCGTTAAACATTAAAAAAAACAAAATAATAAAATACGCAATAGCATAGTGGCGGGTAGAAATCTCGCCAGCCAGTAATCACTTACAAAATATAACAATGAAATACGTAATCGGTCAAACCAGTAGCAGTGGTTAAGTTTTGCACTGATTTCCATCAGCTCACAGAACCCTACATAATAAGCAATCTAAACCAACTGTAAAAAAATGTAGCTCATATATAAACTAATAGATATAACAATAAATAAGTAAAAGGAACTAAAATGAATCCAAATAAAAAATTTAAGGAATCAAATATCTCTAATTTAATTTTTGTTTTAATGAATTTTAAAAAAATAATAAAAAAGCAGCGCTTTTGTTCACCAATAAGCATTACCTAATAATGTAACCATAATAGGCAGCACTTTTCTTTCAATCGTAAGCGCTGTCTAATTGTACCATATAAGATAGCGCTTTTTTTAACTCATAAGCGTTGTCTAAGGTTACCAATAGACAACGTTTTTTATTACTCCATAAGCGCTATCTAATGTTAGCCTAATAGACAGCGCTTTTAGATCATCCATAAGTGTTGTCTAATGTTAGCCTAATAGACAGCGTTTTTTTATCATTCATAAGTGGTGTCTAATGTTACAGTATATAGAAAGCGCTTTTTATTCAGTCATAAGCGCTGTCTAATGTTACCCTAATAGGCAGCGCTTTTCTATCACTCATAAGCGTTATCTAATCTTGCACATGAGAAAGCGCTTATTAGGATAAGCGCTATCTAAGGTGAAATTTATTTTATTTTTTTTATTTTAATTTTTTTAAGACGTTAGGAAGCGCTTGTTGAGAAAAAGCGCTGGCTTATGTTAGACCCTTAGGCAGCGCTTCCTTCAACAAACGCTGTCTAAGGGCGCGCATGTCTCTTAGGTAGCGCTTATTCTAATAAGCGCTGTCTAAGGAGTGCTTTCTAAAGCCTTTTTTGGCGTAGTGTAAGTTCGTGTGTTTTTGATTTTAATCTCTGTATGTTTTTTATTTTTTGAATTTATCCTTGAATGTTAAAATTATTTTGGTTTTAGCCCATAGAGTTAAAATTCACAGGAAAATTCGTAAATTTTCTGCAGATTTTTCTTCGAATTTTCATGCAGATTTTAACTACTAAAATCAAAATGAGTTTAACATTCAGAGATGTATTTCTAAAAAATAACATACATGGGCTAAAAAAAACACGCAAACTTACACCGACCAATTAATTATTTAAAAGCCTATTTTTTAACTTGTATTTTCATTTTTCAATACTTCAACTTGTATTACCTCAATGTTTCATTTTAACTGGTATTACTCCTCAGTGTTTAAAATATATTCTTACCGTTATTTCCCGTGAAACATTAATTGATTATGACATTGCTTATAATCTTTCATAGACATGATTTCATCTCAACTTGATTGAATTTGACATGATATAGTTTTCAAGGTAGCCATTGGCATATATATTTCCCTAATCAATCAAATGGCCCAGTTGTATATGTTGCAACTTGCAAGTCATATGTTTTTAGGTTACAACTTGATTGAGTTTGCTTTTCGTGCTAATTCTTGTAAGTTTGTTGGTTTCTTCAAGTCCTTTATTTTTTGATAATTGATGTGTCTAATGGATTTAAAAAGTGACTTATTTCTTATAAAAAGATTGAATAGAATATTAATTATGGATTCAATGAAAAAAAATATTAAAGATTGTTATTTTAACACACTCATAGTTTGTTGTACCAAAAAAAAAACAAAAAACACACTCATAGTTTGTTATGATATAATCATAGTATTTGTTCAGCACTACTAAAAAAATGTAAGTTGGTGACGAAAATTAGAGAGGAGGGGTCATAATCCCTCACTAATTGTGAGAGAATTAGTGACGGATTGCAACATTTTTCATAAAAATCTTAGGAGACAAACATTAGTGACGAGATTATTGAGAAATTTGTTTCCTCACTAAAGTTTCCGTCACAAAGGGAATTTTTCCGTCACTAAATTTTTTATAAGAAATATTACTAGTAATGGCACTGCAGAATCAAGAAAATCAGGGGCAACTAAGGTTGTGGGAGCATTCCTTGTATAGTTGTATGTTCTTAATTTAGAATTGTGAGTCATTTAATTTGTTTTAGAATTTGGATGTAAACTCTAGTTTCAATAATGTAAAAATGTGCCACATGACTTGAGAACTGCTTTGTCCAATATTCTTCAAGTTACAGAGTGTTTAGGTATCGGAAAATATTTTGGTCTTCCGTCTATGATAGGGAGGAGTAAAAAATCAATTTTCAACTACATCAAAGATAGAATTTGGCATCGTATTTCTTCATGGAGTAGCAAGATGTTGTCCCAAGCAGGAAAAGAGGTTTTAATTAAATCAGTGGCTCAAGCAATTCCCTCTTATTGCATGAGTGTATTTCTTCTACCATCATCCTTCAGTGATGATATTGAGAAGATGTTGAATTCTTTCTGGTGGGGTTCGAAGGGAGATAGGAAGCATGGGATTCGTTGGATGAGTTGGGACAAACTGACTATGAGAAAGGAATGGGGAGGCATGGGATTTCGAAGTATCCACGACTTCAATTTGGCAATGTTGGGAAAACAAGGTTGGAAATTATTAATCAACCCTAATGCTATGGTTTCAAGAATTTTCAAAGCTAAATATTATCCTAATGGGGATTTTTTGGGTGCGTCCTTGGGGCACAATCCTAGTTATGTTTGCCGTAGCATTTTGTCATCCCGACCTTTGTTAAAGGAAGGTTACCGTTGGAGAATTGGTGATGGCTCTTTGATTCCAATTTGGCATACACCTTGGTTGCGAAATGAAGATAATCCAACCATCATTACTCCCATTTTCAACAATGAAAACTTATCAAAGGTTAGTGATTTAATTGACATGAATCAAGGTTGTTGGAATAGAAACCGAGTTGGTGAGTTATTTTGTGATAGAGATGCTCATGAAATTTTGAAGATCCCACTTGTTAACCTTGGAAAAAGAGATGAGATGATTTGGCGCTTTGACAAAAAAGGTCTTTATTCTGTTAAAAGTGCATATAGAGTATGTGTGGATGTGATGATCAACAGAGATGGTTGGAAAGTAGAGGGAGATTGACAACAATTATGGGCTTTACCTATTCCTCCCAAGGTCAAACATTTTATGTGGAGACTTGGAAGAGATTGTCTACCTAATAGGCAAAGACTAATGAGCAAAGTAGTTAATGGTGATTCTAATTGTGTTGTGTGTCACAGATACACAGAATACAATTGACATTTATTTCTTGATTGTGCAGAGATAGTATAGCTTGTTGGCGACAACTTAATTTATGGAATGAATTACATAATTTAATGGAAAATGCTGAAGGGTTTATTGATGTTTTCAAGCATATTTTGCACAGTTTTACCACTCAACAGTTGGTTTCTTTTGCTATGACATCTTGGAGTTTATGGCGTAAAAGAAACTTGAAATTATGGGAGCAAAAAATTGAGAGCATTCCACAAGTACTTGGTCGCGCCAATGGCACCCTCATGGCTTGGCAACATGCACGTCAAAAAGTTGATATAGCCCAACCACAACATGTTCAGGTTACATGGCAACCTCCACCGCTAGATTTCGTCAAATGCAACATTGATGCCGCCATATTTGCTCATGAACAACGTATAGGCATGGGAGCTTGTCTTCGTGATGACAAAGGAAGTTTTATCTCGGCCATGACAGCACATGAAGATGTTGTAATGACAGCGCCGGACCAGAAGCGTGGAGCTTACATAAAAGTATCCAATGGGTTGCTAGCTTGGGTTATAATAAAGTTGTCTTTGAGCTAGATTGTAAGATTGTTGTGGATGATGTAAACAGGGTAAGTATCAACCACTCGGAGTATGGTTCAATTATACAAAATTGTCGAGCCTTACTCCACCACTATAACGACTTCATAGTTGTTTTTGCTAGGCGGCAAGCAAATGGTAGCGCTCATGCACTCCCACGAGCAGCTTTATCCCATGCTTCTCGCAGTATTTTTGATGTAATTCCTCATTGTATTGCTACTATTGTTATGAATGAAATGCCATAAATTTATTTGCGTCAAAAAAATAAATAATGTAATTCAATAAAAAAGTAAAAGATGTAGTTCATGTACTAAAACCACTTATGGTATATATGGATAAATTTTATGTATTTTGTTGATTAATATGTGATACTTTTGGATGCAATTATATTTATATTATTAATTTTAAAAAACAAATCACATTATAAATCGAAATTAGGTTAATTATATAATTTTTAGTTGCAAATTAGAGAGGGAAACATCCCTAAAAAAATAAAATTCAATTTTTTTAAATAGCAATGAAGATAATCCCTCACAAATATATCCTTCATAAAATCCCTTGCTACTTGTGACGGAAAATGCTCTTAAATATTCAATTTTGATCGACTATGTCCATTAGTGACGAAATTCTACTTTGAGACGGAATAAATCCGTCGCAAATTGCGACATGTCTCAAAATCTCTCACAAAAATGTTGCGACACTCATTTGTCGGTGCGGATTTTGATGCCTTGCTAAATCTGTCACTAAAGTAGTTTGTGACAGAAATTGCCTTATTTAGCGACAGATTTGTTTCCTCGCTAATTCTGAATTTTCTAGTAGTGTAATACCTTAAATGTTTGTTTTGTTTTGTACTGTTCTGTCTCTTATTGTCTTATACTGTTCTATTCCATACTTTTATTTTACAGATCAAACAGACTCTTAGCTTATGAGCTTGTACGTAGTTTATAGTTTATAATATTTTTTTGTTTTTTTTGTCAGGTAGTCTAATGACTAGAATTTCACCTAGAGAGGAATAAGTTGGCGTAAGATGATTCAAACCCTGCTACACATATGTGCAATATGTCCTACCAATTAAAATAAACTCACGAGCTAGTTTATAAGTTTTTCCTTTTATTTTTATCCTTATTAGTTTATCTAAAATTTATTTCTACCCTTTATAATTTATTAGTATAAATTAAAATAAATTGTGTATGCCTAGTAGAGGCTTGTTGTATCCAACTCCAATATGAATGAAAAAACAGTATCATGAATGATATATAATTATATATGCAATATGTTACTAATTTTTTTAGGGTTATTATTTTTATTTTAAGATTAAATAAATACAAAAATAGGTCAAAACAAAGCATAACGAAACAAACCTCATCCACACATTTTTTAGTTTTAGTGATTTTATTATTGTGTTGAAAATATTTATTTTATTTTTATTTATAAATTATAAAAAACTGAAATGATAATAAATTTAAAATAAATTTCAAAGAATAAAAATTATTTTAATAATAATAATAATATATAAATATCAAATTAAAATTTATAAAATAATATATCAAAGTATTAATATTGTAATATTTATTTTTCTAATCAAATAAAATTTATTTAGTCTAACTTTTTATGTAAATTTTTTGGTGATTAGCGGATAAGGACAGCATAGTCAGTGAATAGTGAGAGAGATTGATGGGGCACATACCAGTATACCTCAATAATTTGTGTTTAACTGTATATGAACTTTGGGCTAATAATAATCAGAAGGTATGGGCACATAACATTTTGCAAGAAAAAAACAAGTACATAATGTTAATCAGGTAATCATGGGTTGGTCTCAAAAAATAAAAAACTTTCAATTTCGGTATCATGTACAATGACCAATTAATCTATATATGTCTAATTAAAATCAAAGTAAAGCATTATATAATTTGATCCAACATAAAAAATTAGAGAGAAACACACTCTCTTTGTTTTATTTGGCTTGATTGAGTACCTCAACCGTACATGTGTCAAGAAAATATAATATGCTACATATTTTTGTTCTTGTGTTCATTTTATATTGAATTGTGTGTGATAGTAGGACCCAACCCAAACAATGTGTTATTAACCACCGTTGAGTAGGCATTGTTGGAAAACATAACAAAAATATGAAGCTATCAACATTCTGTCAGCCAGCCTCAGCCCTCAGCCATCAGAGGTGTGGGAGCCAACTTCGTCTTTTGGAGGGTATATAGGATTGACAAATAAAAAAGTTAAATTGAATGTGTAATAAGATAACCACAGGAATAAATGAGTGGATAGAAGATTCACATAAGATAAATTGATGGGAGAAAATCAATATAAGTTTGAGGTGGAAGTAGAGGTTACCGTAATTTAATTTATATTCATTAGCGAGATTGTGATTTGTGAGTGGTTGATTATATAAGCCAATGAATGTAGTATTCAACCGATATACAAGGTATTGAACTTGGTCCAACCTAAAAGTCTAGAAAATATATTTAATTTAAATTATCATTTTAGTAAATGACCAACTTTTACAAAGAATTTTTTATTTTATTTTCGTCCTCCGATTTTTAGGGGAAGAGAATCATAGTAGTTTAGTGTTTGGGACAAGTTCTAACATCAAGTGATTTCAATCACTTTCCAAATGCAGCTGTAAAGATTGAACCATGAATCTTTCTACCGAATCCAACATCAATTACCACTTAATCTGTTGAGATACTCAAGTGTCAAGTGTGAGTAGTGTGGGGGAGTCCCATGTTGGAACAATTTTTGGGGATCTGCTGCAAATACTTGAACATGAAGATGAAGATGATGATGACTGCACATAAATTCCAAAGCGTGTAGGAACACTAACCTTTAGGTTCGATTCGCCCCCACCAGTTTATGCAAACTGGATGCAAATGGGATAACCAGCGAATCCCCTTCAGGATACTATTGGAATCATTGATATGAATTTGCACATTCATATCAAGCGTATCGTCAATGATAGTTTACAGAATGAAGTTCATTCAATTCCTCTCGTGCACTAGAGCAAATAATGAATGATTTAGATATTTTAGACAAGATCTTATTCATACGAGACACAAGGCCTTAAAATGTGTCATATTTATAATTTGATCAATGGTATCGAGATTTCATGTGTGAGTTATGCACACTTGTTCTAATGGATAATTGGTTCAAAGCTTGTCTACCAATCTATTCGGGGATGAGTGAAAACTTAACTTACTAGATAATTGTTCAAATCGTAAGATACCTTTATTGAAAGCATGTGATTTCCGGAATAATGGATTTAGATATATTTTGAAAATGGTGGGGGATCGTGTGGGAGAATTTCCAAAATATATTTTAAAGGTTGCAATGGTTAGTTTGTATTCTAATCAATATTGCTGAAAATCTTTTAAAGGTGTGTCCTTTCACCAATTGGCATAAATTTCTCTATAAATAGAGACACTTTATAGGCAGAAAAAAAAAGTGTCATACTTGTATGAATAAATTTTGTCTAAAATATCTAAATCATTCATTCTTTTCTCTAGTGCACGAGAGGAATTGAATGAACTTTATTCTGTAAACTATCATTGACGATACGCTTGATATGAGTGTGCAATTCATATCAAGGATTCCAATAGTATCCTGAAGGGGATTCGCCGGTTATCCCATTTGCATCCAGTTTGCATAAACTGGTGGGGGCGAATCGAACCTAAAGGTTAGTGTTCCTACACGCTTTGGAATTTATGTGCAGTCGTCATCATCTTCATCTTCATGTTCAAGTATTTGCAGCAGACCCCCAGAAATTGTTCCAACATCCCACATTGGTTAAAAATGTAGAGACTTGAGCATTTATAAGTGAGATGACCCATAAACAGACTGCCTTAAGATTTTGGGTAAGAGTGTGGTGTCCAACTCACTTATATTAAGGTTTTGGGTAAGAGTGAGGTGTCCAACTCACTTATATGTATGCTCTTGAACCAAGGTCCTGGCTCCGCCACTACATGCGTTCAAACTTGAAGGCCCTCATTGGATGACATGATTTTCTCTATATTAGAATTTTAACGGTATGGAGGTCTATTAGAAGGTAACAATGCAACATTTTAAACACTTAAAATATCTATCAATTATAAAAAAAACTTAAAAGACTTATGTAAAATAAATCAAAAAATTTAAAAGATCTTGAATCATTTAACTTATAAAAAAGGGGTTAAATATTTTCATAATTTTTATAAAATGCGGACATTCTGATTGCATGATAATTTTTTTAGGACTAAAAATTCAATATAAAATAAATTTAGATGTTTACATAGGGGATGGAATACATATTTAACCAAAACAGAGCATTATTTGGTAAGATTGAGAGCGGGAAAATGCCACTTAAACGAGCGGGGAGAGAGAAATTGACAAAAATGCCATTAAGGCCAATATATAAATAAATAAATTCAAAATTCAAATTCTGAATGGGAAACAAAGGAAGCAAGGTTTTAGGGTTCCCAAATTGAGGCGATAATGATGCTGACGCAAAGGGGATAACGAGGTTTTGCACTGACGATCATCAAAGCTTTAATCTGCTGCAAGTTATCGACGCCGCCAGTAGCCGATACCGTCAACGGGCAGATAGGTTTCATTGTTGTGCTTCTTCAGCTAATTTCAGAATCAAAAGTGAGATTAAGTGAAATTATTAGTTTAGCATATTATCATCTAATTTTCTTATTTATTGGTTAATTAATTATTTAATTATTTAAAAAACAGGTTTTTTTATCATCATTACGCTAGAAATTGTAAGGGGCAAATGTGATTTCCTGATTGGAAAACCTATTCCACTATACAACTGTAAGATTTTTGTTCTGTTTACTTTTCTATTATTTTTATGAAAGGATGCTATTTTTGGTTGTTTCTAAAAATTGGTATATTACCAAACGTTAGTTGGTCTGTGGTGATTGACGCTGAACTTGATAGGGAGAACCACGGTTAGTTCGATCCCACAACTGCGCTTGGGAGGGGATTAGACCCACTTGATGGCAGAGCTCGCCCGAATGTTAGTCGGCCCAGTGGTTTGAAAAAAATTGGTAGATTAAGTTCAAAATGCAAGCACACTCAATGTACAAATAACATAATATTTGTAATAGTTCTTTGATTGTAATCGGTATCCCCATTTTTTTTAATGGGTTGTCTAATAATTGTCGAGTGGTACGTGAAGAAGATATAAGTGCATGATATCTGTCATAGCAGATAGTAGATACTCTAATGAGCTGTATGAGGAGGTTGCTTTGCGGGCAAGTGTTTGATTGAGGACAACATTCTATCATTTGATTATTTGGATGATGGAACTTATATATCCGGTTAATGGAGGGTGTTCTTGAGGGTTTCATTCAGAGTTGCTCGTGCAAAGAGGACTAACAAGTGTGTTGGTGAGACGCTGATGATCACGAAAGAGAATATGTATACGAGTGTGTTGGTGACACACTAATGATCACAAAGGAGAATATACATATTTGCAAATTGTTCGAGACCTTTTTTAGCCGGTTGGGACTTACTCTGCCTTTTATTGATTTCAAAAGAAATATTCTATGATCTATTCATGATGAATGTGGCTCTGACTTGATCGCACTCAAATACATTACTTTTTGATTCAAGGCCTTTTGAAATACTAACGTACCTGCATAGGTATAGTGCACACTGTTGGTAAATTCATTTTTTTTCTTTCCAAAGTTAAGTTTAGTGGCAAGGTGGATTGAATTTTTGTGAGTGGTAGGTGCAAGTTGTAAATTTTATCTGTCTTTAATTCCTCCTACAAAATTTCACACAATTTTTCCAAGCACGGTTTCACATAGCTAGATTTATTGTGGATCAGGCTGGAAATCATTTCTCTCCTCTATACTCGACCCACGACCCTATTTTGATATGAGGTTTGGAGCTTGGAGAATTTGATGAAAAAAGAATATAAAGAAGTAAACAAGTAGTTGAATCCACCAAGCTTGAGTAGTGCCTACCTTATTTACCTTATGAAAGAACCTTTTCATGTTTTCAAACTTGTAGCCTTTTCATGTTTTCAAATTTGTTTGATTACAATGCTTCATCAATTTGGGCAAATTCAATTTCATCTACCAATTTTTTTGGTCTGCATGAGCTTGGAAATCAAAAGCCAGTTGGTACTTGACTTTGATTCTGTTGTCCCTGAGAAAAATTGCAAAAGTGCCTCAAATGTATTTTTTAATAAGCTAATCAAAGCTACTGTTTCGTTGTCCAACTAATACTTTGTTTCATTTTGCTCTCTCACTTCCATGAATTATGATATTTTCAATGCAAATTTCTTATTCTATCAAAAACTTGCATTCAACATTCAATTCATCTGTATGCATGCATTTGTGGACTACTCTGATGGATAAAACAATTGCTGCAGTTCTGATGCGCTTGTCTCTATTGAAGAGTTGAAGAGCTGCATTAGTTATTGTATGCACTAAAATAAAGCTATAAACATGTGAATAAAAAGGGACCAACCCAATTAAATTTTCTTGATTTGGTTCTCTGAAGTCGCAATGTTTCCTATTCAACAAGCTTCCAACTCATCGCTATATTTTTAACTTGGCATCACATGGATTAACAGCATCTCTGCATTTGGCTAATAAAAAATTTCAATTTCTGCCTATAGAAGAAGCATGCAGTCTTTGAACTTGTCTACATTCAGCAGATCAATTAGGGGCAAGAGGAATCTTCTTGTTCAGGTATCGATACAGTGAGTATATATAATGATGGCTATATTTTGCAGTGTCTTCAACTTCATATCTATTATTTAATCAAATATTAATGTCATGAATGTTAGCATCTTATTTAAATTTTTTAATTATACTCAGATGAAATACAACTAGCTTATTTATCGCTGTTATTATCATATATAGAACATGTGCACAGTTTTTATTAAATTATGAACCTAATAGAAGTTTTGTGATTCACAACTAGGATATGCATTCAAGTTGACCTTAGGTGTCATGTAGGCATAACTAATTCTTGCAGAGGTTTCTTATTATTGTATTTTAATCCTCCTCCTCCTTCTCTATTTTCATCCTTTATTTTACTTTTTACCAAAAAGAGAAACACCAATTAATCAAGAGCTAATGTTAGAAACATGGCTTTATCTTATAACATGCTTACAAAGGCAAGATGTGTATAGTAACAGTTTAATAGTAATCTCTAACACATTTATAGGTGATTGAATATATAATTTAATTTTATTAATCAGTTACTTTACTTATTTTTTATGGAAAATATGTGAAAGAAAATAGGGAATTGAAAGGTAAATATTTTGAAGGGAACTGAGCAAGAGAGATCGATGTTGAACTAAAAAAGGTTTGATCTATAAATACTAATATTCAGTATTAAAAAGACTATATATTCACATCCATGTACAATCATGTGACACTCATAGGGGAAAATTGAGTGAACAAAAATCATATAGACAATATGACTAGTGGTTGAAGATGTTAAGAAGTGAAACTCTATTTCTAATTAATTTTCTTGAGATTTGTTCAACTCCTAGTTCTAGATCTTGAATGCACATCTCCAAATTTTCCATATCACTTTGAAAATTCTCAGTAGATGAAGACAACAAAGCTGCATCCACCTTCTCAAATTCATTTTTCTCTGATTCATTTGAATCACAAACTGCTCTTTTAGAATGCATCAACTTCGATATCGCTGACCATCTGCTGTGCTTTGAGTGTCCTTTTGGATCAGCGATAAATAGCAACAAATGTTCTATTGAGCATAGGGTGACTGCTTCTGTTTCTTTCAACAATCCAAGCATAGGTGAGGAAGAAGAAATCAACTCATTCTTCATTGATTTCAAATTTATCAACGCCTTTCGAATTTGCTTCTTCATGTTCTTCCTAAAAGCCAAATATTTTACACCCTCGACTGTGAATCCAGTTTTGGTTCCTCTCCTTCTGATGACTGACTGTAGTTCATGCATGTTTTCCTTTGATAGAGATAGGAAATCTTTAGCTGTAGTACAGATATCCAATATTCTAAGAGATCTTTCTAGTAAGTCATCGACAGATTTTTCATTGCACTCTTGTGCTAAAGATTGCTGTTCAATAGGCAATTGAAGTAACTTATCGATGCAGTCGTGCAAATCCTGCATGCCATTAAGTTTGTTGCATATCGAAGATGATGACACTGAAGAGGCACCTTCAGAACTCTTCAATATCTGCAAATTGTCCTCAAATTGTGATACAAGAGGGTGAGGTGCGGATGGTCAGCTGTTGCTGCGAAGATGCAGAGAGCTCTTTGTGTTTGTTTCAATGACTGCCATTTTTATTTTTCTTAGAGAACAGAAGCTTTCAAGGTTTACAAGAGCTTATTTCAAAACTTGAGTTTTAGTGGTTGGATTTTATTTCATATATAGCAAAAAAAGTAACCAATTAAGGGAGACAAGAAGAATATTTTTGTTCTTGAAATGTTACCTAATCTTGATTTGGATGTCAGCTATGTCACCCTGATCTGGTATTGCTCCACATGCATGATGCTTCCAGCTCATCGCTGAATATTGTACTTGGAAGTTGCATTGATTTTTACAAATTGGCATCTTTATAATACAACAGTCTATGAAATTGTCTGCCTACAACAGGACATTTGATGTAAGGGAAGTCTGGATCATCAGCTACTGTTACATTGGTTACTTCTCGGTGGCGATGTTTATGCAGTGTCCCCAGCTAGACACCTATTAATTTATGCAACCCTTTTGTATGTTGTTAGTTCTTGGTCTAATCGAAGTTGCACAATCTAATGACTTCACTCCTGTCTTCCTAAGGTATCATTCCAATGAATACCATATTAGTCTCTGAATAATAAAATGTACAAGTTTTATCTTTTAATTACTTCCATTTGAGCTCTAATGCGGGGTCATGGAAATAAATTTATTCTCGTATGAAATATAGGTCTACTTGACGCATGAAGAAATAGAAAATTGATACATCCACTTGAATTGATTATTTTAGTCAAAGGAAAAACAGTTTGTGCTAACTAATCGAGATTTGGATCGAATATTATTACAAAAAAGTTAGAGTTGTGTCTCACATGAAGAAACCATCCAACTAATACTTTGTTTCACTCTGCTCTCTCACTTCCATGATTATGATGTTTTCAATGCAAATGTTCATATTCTATCAAAAATCTGCATTCAATAATGCAATCCATCTGATGCATGCACGTGTGGACTACTCTGAAGGATAAAACAATGGCTGCAGTTCTTCTGCGCGTGTCTCTGTGGCAGAGACAAGAATTGCATTAGTTATTTTTTACATGCATTAAAATAAGGCTATAAACGTGTGAATGAAAAGAGTCCAACCCAGTTATATTTTTTTGACTTGATTCTCGGCTTCCTTGTTATTCTATTCTCTTGCTGAAGTCGCAATGTTTTCTATACACACATGCATCTTACAACTCATCTCTATATTTTCAACTTTGCATCACATGAATAAACAGCATCTTGCATGTTGCTAATATAAAATTTCAATCTCTACAGATCATGCATCTTATTGGCTATTATATCATTTGTTTGCAGAAGAAGAAGCTATTCCATTCAAATATAGCATGCAGTCTTTGAACTTGTCATCCTTCATGGATCAATTGGAGGCAAGAGGAATCTTCTTATTTAGGTATTAATGAAATTATTAGATTATCATAGCTATATTTTGTAATGTCCATAACTTCATATCTATTATTTAATCAATATTCAATATTAATATAACGCTTGTTAGCTACAAATTTTAATACTAATCTGTTGGTCATTGGTAGATGAAACATAAATAGCTTATTTATCACTATTATTAGCATATATAAAACTTGAGAACATGTGCAAGGTTTTTATTTAATCATGAACCTAATGACAGTTTTGAAATTGACAACTGTGATTATGCATTCAAGTTGACCTTGAATCTCATGTGGGCATAATTAATTTGCAGAGGATTCTAATTGTTTTATTTTACTCCTCCTTTTTCATCCTTCATTTAACTTTTTACCAAAAAGAGAAAAACAAATTTATCAGCAACATGTCATTGTAGTATTATCAAGAGTTACTTATTTTGTGACTCTAGAAGTGAAAAAGTTTGTTGACTGATTTAACTTCTTTCCTTCCACTTATTTTAATATTGAATATTTCAAAGAAAAAGGAAATTTGAAGACAAAATTTTGAAGGGAACTGAGCAAGAGATATAGAGAATAGATGTTATGTAATACGGTTTTGATCCCTAGATAATAATATTATGTATAAAAAAGAAAATATAATCACATCCATGTACAATTATGTAACACTAATGGTGCAAAATTGAGTGGCAAAAATCATATAGAGCCACCATGATTAGTGGTTGAAGATGTTAAGAAGTGAAACTCTATTTCTAATTAATTTTCTTGAGATTTGTTCAACTCCTAGTTCTAGATCTTGAATGCACATCTCTAAATTTTCCATATCACTTTGAAAATTCTCAGTAGATGAAGACAACAAAGCTGCATCCACCTTCTCAAATTCATTTTTCTCTGATTCATTTGAATCACAAACTGCTCTTTTAGAATGCATCAACTTCGATATCGCTGACCATCTGCTGTGCTTTGAGTGTCCTTTTGGATCAGCGATAAATAGCAACAAATGTTCTATTGAGCATAGGGTGACTGCTTCTGTTTCTTTCAACAATCCAAGCATAGGTGAGGAAGAAGAAATCAACTCATTCTTCATTGATTTCAAATTTATCAACGCCTTTCGAATTTGCTTCTTCATGTTCTTCCTAAAAGCCAAATATTTTACACCCTCGACTGTGAATCCAGTTTTGGTTCCTCTCCTTCTGATGACTGACTGTAGTTCATGCATGTTTTCCTTTGATAGAGATAGGAAATCTTTAGCTGTAGTACAGATATCCAATATTCTAAGAGATCTTTCTAGTAAGTCATCGACAGATTTTTCATTGCACTCTTGTGCTAAAGATTGCTGTTCAATAGGCAATTGAAGTAACTTATCGATGCAGTCGTGCAAATCCTGCATGCCATTAAGTTTGTTGCATATCGAAGATGATGACACTGAAGAGGCACCTTCAGAACTCTTCAATATTTTCAAATTGTCCTCAAATTGTGATATAAGAGGGTGAGGTGTGGAAGGTAAACTGTTGCTGCGAAGATGCAGAGAGTTCTTTATATTTGTTTCAATGACTGCCATTTTCTTCTTATGTAGAGAACAGAAGGTTAGTAGAAGGTATACAAGAGTTTATTTCAAAACTTGAGTTTCTGTTGGCTTTCTCGCTTCATATTTATAGCAAATAAAGCAACCGATTAATGGAGACAAGAAGAATATTGTTGTTCCTCAAATGTCACATAATCTGTATGCAATTATATCATCTTGATTTAGATCTTAGCTACCTCACCATGATCTGGTATTGCTCCACTCCACATGCATGATGGTTCCAACTCATCCCTGAATATTTTACTTGAGAATTGCATTGATTCTTACAAAATGGCATCTTTACTATATATTACTCTATGAAATTGTCTGCCTACAACAGGACATCTGATGTAAGGAAAGTCTGTATCATCTCGGTGGCGATGTTTATGCAGTTCCCCAACTAGATAGCTATTAATTTATGCTACCATTTTATATGTTGTTAGTTCTGTCTCATTAACATATTAGAAAAAGTAATTGATGCATACTGGTTTGTAGAAAACTTCACGTTCAAAGTATTAATTTTTTAAAGCGTATTATATTTTTTCAATGTTGAGGTGATCAATAATTCTCTGTAGCCTTTTCTTGTGATCATCTTTGTTATTTGAAAATTGCAAGGGCATATAAAAAAACATGTTTGCTTTGGTAGCTTGCCATTTTTAAAGTAGTGGAGATAATTTGTGAAACATTCAAAATTGAGGACCAAAAACATGAATCATAGAAATTTTTGTTTCTAACTAGGCTTGGAGACAATAACTTCTCTGTCGGGCACATCTGTCGCTGTGACTGTCCTCATCAGAAACGGCGCCAAGCCATCAAAGTTGCGTAACCTGTTCTCTTCTGAGGTATCAGTCCAATGAATACCTTATTAGTCTCTGATAAATAAAATGTACAAGTTTCATCTTAAATTACTTCCATTTGAGCTCTAATGAGTTTTCAGGGAAATTCATTATTCTCGTATGAGATATAGATCTGCTCGATGCATGAAGCACTAGAAAGTTGATACCGCAAATTGAATTGATTAATTTAGCCTAAGAAAAAACAATTTGTGCCAACTAATTAAGATTTGGATATAATATTTTTTGATCAAATTATGCACTTTTTTTTTATCAAAAGATTTGGATATAATATTATCACAAAAGTGTTAGAGTTATGTCTCACATAAGAAAACCATCCAACTACTTACATTGTAAGAGTTATGATATTTTCAATGCAAATATTCATATTATATCAAAAACTTGAGTTCAATAATGCAATCCATCTGATGCATGCACGTGTGGACTACTCTGATGGATAAAACTGTGGCTGCAGTTCTTCTGTGCGTGAAAGAGAGAAGAACTGCAATTAGTTCTTGTTCCCATGCATTGAAATAAGGTTATAAAAATCAAAAAGAGCCCAACCCAGTTATATTTTCTTGACTTGGTTCTCGGCTTCCTAGCTATTCTCACAATGTTTCCTAAAAACGCACGCATCTTACAACTCATCCCTATATTTTTAAAAGCATCTTTGCATGTTGCTAATATAAAATTTCAAACTCTGCAGATCATGCAACTTAATGGCTGTTATATCATTTGTTTGCAGAAGAAGCTACTTTCTATTCTAAAATAGCATGCAAAATTTATAATTTGTCTGCTCTCAGTGGATCAATCAGGGGGCAAGAGGAATCTTCTTGTTCTGGTATTCGTACATTATGATGACTATACTTTCCGGTGCTGCCAATTTCATGTCTATTATTTGCTCAATTATTAATATAATGCATGTTTGTTAGCTCCTAATTTTAATATACTAATTCGCTGATCTTAAGTAGATGAAACACAACTAACTTATATATCGCTGTTATTAGCATATAAAACTTAAGAACATGGGCAAGGTTTTTTTTATTTAATCATGAACCTAATGGCAGTTTTGTGATTGACAACTAGGATATACATTCAGATTGACCTTGATTGTCATATGGGCATAATGTATAGTAGTTGTAATCTCTAACATTTATAGGTTACTGCATGAATATTAAATTATATTAATCAGTTGCTTTAATTTTTATCTCCTCTCTCTTATTTTAATGGAGATTGTTTGAAACAAAAGTGAAATTAAATCATAAAATTTTGAAGGAAACTAAGAAAATAGATGTTGAACTAATAAGGTTTTGATATATTCAGTATAAAATGAAGATATAATAATCACATTCATGTACAGTTATGTAATGTAACACTCATGGGGGAAAATTGAGTGTGCAAAAATGATATAGACACTATAATTAGTGGTTGAAGATGTTAAGAAGTGAAACTCTATTTCTAATTAACTTTCTTGAAATTTGTTCAATTCCTAATTCTAGATCTTGAATGCACATCTCCAAATTTTCCATATGACTTTGAAAATTCTCAGTGGATGTAGACAACAAGACTGCATCCACCTTTTCAAATTCATTTGTTTCTGATTCATTAGAATCACAAACTGCTCTATTAGAATGCATCAACTTCGATATCGCTGACCATCTGCTGTGCTTTGAGTGTCCTTTTGATTCAGAGATAAATAGCAACAAATGTTCTAGTGAGCATACGGTGACTGCTTCTGCTTCTTTCAGGAATCCAAGCATAGGAGAGGAAGAAGAAATCAACTCATTCTTCATTGATTTCAAATTTATTAACGCCTTTCGAATTTGCTTCTTCATGTTCTTCCTAAAAGCCAAATATTTTACACTCTCGACTGTGAATCCAGTTTCGGTTCCTCTTCTTCTAATGATTGACTGTAGTTCACGCATGTTTTCCTTTGATAGAGAAAGGAAATCTTTAGCTTTAGAACAAATATCCAATATTCTAAGAGATCTTTCTAGTAGGTCATCGACACATTTTTCATTGCACTCTTGTGCTAAGGCTTGTTGTTCAGTTGGCAATTGAAGCAAGTTATCGATGCAGTCGTGCAAATCCTGCATGCCATTAAACTTGTTGCATATTGAAGATGATGACACTGCAGAGGAACCTTCAGAACTCTTCAATATTTGCAAATTGTCCTCAAATTGTGATATAAGAGGGTGAGGTGTGGAGGGTAAACTGTTGCTGCGAAGATGCACAGAGTTCTTTATGTTTGTTTCAATGACTGCCATTTTCTTCTTTTTAGAGAACAGAAGGGTAGAAGGTATACAAGAGTTTATTTCAATGCTTGAGTTTCTGTTGGCTTTCTCGCTTCATATTTATAGCAAACAAAGCTACCAATTAACGGAGACAAGAAGAATATTTTTTTTCCTCAAATGTCACCTAATTTGCATGCAATTATATCATCTTGATTTGGATCTTAGCTATCTCTCCATGATATGATAATGCTCCACATGCATGATGCTTCCAACTCTTCCCTGAATATTTTACTTCGGAATTGCATTGATTCTTTCAAAATGGCATCTCTACAATATAATATTCTATGAAATTGTCTGCCTACAACAGGACATTTACTGTAAGGGAGGTCTGGATCATCAGCTACTGTTGCATTGGTTACTTCTTGGTGGCGATGTTTATGCAGTGTACCCAGCTAGACACCTATTAATTTATGCTACCATTTTGTATCTTGTTAGTTCTCTGTCTCATTCACAGGTTAGAAAGTAATTGATGCATGCTGGTTTGAGAACTTCACGTTCAAAAAATAATTTTTTTAAGCGTATTATAATTTTTCCAAGCGGAGGTCATCAATAATTCTTTGTAGGCTTTTGTGCTGATCTTTGTTATTAGAAATTAGAAGGGCCTTTCAGAAAACACAGTTTTCTTTAGTAGTTTGCCATTTTTAAAGTAGTGGACATAGTTTATGAAATTCTATAAATTGAGAGACCGTGTTTTTAAATTTAGAAATAGGGACCAAAAACATGAATCAGCAAAAGTATGGGACAAAAAGTCTATTTTAGACTCTTTATAATGTGTTTACTTTCTAATTGGGCTAGTTGGCTTACTCTGATGGATAAAACAATGGCTGCAATTCTTCTGCTCATGCCTCTGTGTAAGAGACAAGAACTGCATTAGTTATTGCTCCAATTCATTAAAATAAGGCCTATAAACATGTGAATCAAAAAGAGACCAACCCAGTTATATTTTCTTGACTTGCTTCTCAGCTTTCTTGATATGCTCTTGCTGAAGTCACAATGTTTCTTATACACGCGTGCATGCATCTTCCAACTCATCCCTATATTTTTAACTTGGCATCACATGAATTAACAGCATCTATGCATGTTGCTAATATTAAATTTCAATCTCTGGGGGTATTATATTTCGGGAAGATTCGTCTTGCCCCCGATTGATCCACATGAATTAACAGCATCATAATTATATTCTACAATAGCATGCAAAATTTGGAGTTTGTCTGCTTTCAGTGGATCAATCGGGGGCAAGACGAATCTTCTTGTTCTGGTATTATTACATTTAGTACATTATGATGATTATATTTTGCAGTGTCCCCAACTTCATATCTATTATTTAATCAATTATTAATATAATGCATGTTAGCTCCTAATTATAATACTAATTCTCTGATCTTAAGTAGATCAAACGCAACTAACTTATATATCGCTGTTATTAGCATATAAAACTTGAGAACATGTGCAAAGTTTTTTTATTTAATCATGAACCTAATGACAGTTTTGTGATTGACAACTAGGATATGCATTCAAATTGACCTTTAGTTTCTTATTGGCATAATGTATAATAATAGTATAGTAATCTCTAACATTTTTTTTAGGTTATGAATAAATATTAAATTATATTAATCAGTTGCTTTAATTTTTATTTCCTTTCTCTTATTTTAATGGAGATTGTTTGAAAGAAAAAGGAAATTGATTCATAAAATTTTGAAGGAAACTGAGAAAGATAGATAGATGTTGAACTGATAAGGATTTGATATATTCAGTATATAAAGAAGATATAATAATCACATTCATGTACACTCATGGGGGAAAATTGAGTCTGCAAAAATGATATAGACACTATGATTAGTGGTTGAAGATGTTAAGAAGTGAAACTCTATTTCTAATTAACTTTCTCGAAATTTGTTCAACTCCTATTTCTAGATCTTGAATGCACATCTCCAAATTTTCCATATGATTTTGAAAATTTTCTGTAGATGAAGACTGCAAAGCTGCATCCACCTTCTCAAATTCATTTGTCTCTGATTCATTAGAATCACAAACTGCTCTTTTAGAATGCATCAACTTTGATATCGCTGACCATCTGCTGTGCTTTGAGTGTCCTTTTGGATCAGAGATAAATAGCAACAAATGTTCTAATGAGCATAGGGTCACTTCTTCTGCTTCTTTCAAGAATCCAAGCATAGGCGACGAAGAAGAAATCAACTCATTCTTCATTGATTTCAAATTTATCAACGCCTTTCGAATTTTCTTCTTCATGTTCTTCCTAAATGTCAAATATTTTATACCCTCAACTGTGAATCCATTTTTGGTTCCTCTCCTTCTGATGACTGACTGTAGCTCATGCATGTTTTCCTTTGATAGCGATAGGAAATCTTTAGCTGTTGCACAAATATCCAATATTCTAAGAGATCTTTCTAGTAAGTCATCGACAGATTTTTCATTGCACTCTTGTGCTAAGGCTTGTCGTTCAGTTGACAATTGAAGCAAGTTATCGATGCAGTCGTGCAAATCCTGCATGCCATTAAATTTGTTGCATATCGAAGATGATGACACTGAAGAGGCACCTTCAGAACTCTTCAATATCTGCAAATTGTCCTCAAATTGTGATATAAGAGGGTGAGGTGTAGATGGTAAGCTGTTGCTGCGAAGATGCAGAGAGCTCTTTCTGTTTAATTCAGCGACTGCCATTTTTTCTTCTTAGAGAACTGAAAAGTCAGAAGGTATACGAGAGTTTGTTTCAAAACTTGAGTTTTAGTGGTTGAGTTTTTTTCACTTCATATATAGCAATTAAGTGAGACAAGAAGAATATTTTTGTTCCTCAAATGTCACCTAACCTGCATGCAATAATATCATATTGATTTGGATTTCAGCTACCTCACATGATCTGGCAAGGCTCTCCATATGCACAAAGCTTCCAACGCATCTCTCGATATTTTTCTTGTGAATCGCGTTCATTCTTACAAAATGGCATCTTTACAATGTAATACTTTATACTTTGAAATGCATAATGCATGCATTGTAAATGGAGGTTTTGTTGGAAGATGATAAGATGCTGTTTTATAGCATAAATTATCTTTTTAGTGTATGAAATTGTCTGCCTACAACAGAACATATTGAAGGCAAGGGAAGTCTTGATATCTTCAGCTGCTTCTTGGCAGCGATGTTTATGCAGTGTTCCCAGCTAGACACCTATTAATTTATGTTATCATTTTGTTTGTTGCAGTTACCTGTCTCATTAACATGTGATAAACTAATTGATGCATGATGATTTTGCAGAACTTCACGTTCGATAAATAATTTCTTAAAGAGTATGGTACCATTTTTCTATACCAGTTTTATTGAGTCTTGGTTTAAGTGGAGGTGTTTGAGTTTTGAATGTACGTGGAGTTGGACAAGAAAGCAAGTTAAAGGGATAATTTTTTTTCGGCATCTCACTCAACTATCAAAATAATTATCACAATTTGATTTATCTAAATTGAGTAGAGCGTAAAGAAAAAAAATCAAGGGTTGTTATTTTAACAAATTCATGGTTTGTTATTAAGACAATTGTACCTCGTCGTTCTACAAGTATGACTCAACGAAATTCCTTAAGCATTTCGCCTTTATAGGCTTTTACACTTGAGGGTTGTGAACTGCAATAAAATCTGGTCTATCACAGACCGAATTCAAAGGGTGGAAACAAACATTGGCCGAGTTTCATCACACTTGGCCGTAGTTTTGATACATGATTCGTTCTTCCCTTGCTTGAACTGTTTTTCTCATATTTGGTACATAGAAAAAGAGTCACTCCGCGATGGATAGACTCACCAAGCTCCCTACGATAAATAACAAACGACCATGACATGAAAAAAACGGAGAAGACATTTTTACACAAATTAAAGGAGACCTTAAAAGCTGTACTCAGTCGAGTCAAGAGAGGTAAAAGATGCCTCTAGGAACAATTATGATCTAACCGTAATATCTATCGCATTGATTTGTTAATCCGTTGATAATTTGTACTTTACACTCTAAAATAATTTGTTCACTTTAGAAAAGCCGAATCTCAATCATCAGTATTAGGCTATTAGCCATATAGAAGTGGAATCAAACTTTTATGGTATATAAGTTTTACAGCCAGAACAGAAAAGGTTTTCAATATGAACTGGAGTATGCATCAAAGTACCAAAAATTATGCCAAGTCATGTCATACATGAAAAGAAACACAATAACAGAAGAAATAAACAATATATGTAAGATACATAAAAAGTTAGAGAATTATTTTCTTCTAAAGGTAAAAAATTAGAAGACAATTTCATTGATTCATTGACATGACATAATTACAAAACATGCATTCAAATTTACACAACTAGTGATTAAGAATGTTGAGAAGGGAAACTCTAATCTTAATAAACCGTTTGAAAAGAGCTTCAAGTGCTTCCACAAACACTTGAACAACAGACTCCAAATTTTCCAACTGATTCTGCAAATGATTGACATTATCTGATTTTCTTGTCACATTAAACACAAAAGATTGCAATGCAGCATCAACATTAGAAAACTCGTTGATATCAGTTTCTTGTGTTGAAGAAACTTTCTTGTTCTGCATCATAAGCTTTGAAACCAAAGACCAATAATTACTTGGTTTCGATTGCGCCGGTCCAGAGATAAAAATCAAAAGTGACTCAAACATGGAAAGAGTAATCACTTCTACATCTCTTAACAAACTAACTAAAGTCACTTTTTCATGATCCTTATTGTTGCTAGGAGATAATAATTTTCCCTTGCCTTTCTTCATATTTGATTTCAAATTCTCTAATGCTTTGAGAATTGCTTTCTTTACTACCTTCCTAGAAGCCAAGAATTTCCTCACCTCAGCCGTTATCTCCATTTCGCCTCCTCTTTTTCTTCTCATAATCGATTGAAGTTCACGTGCACATTCCTTCGTATGAATTAGCGAATCCTTTGCTACAGAACACACATCTAAAAGCCTTAAAGATCCATCTAAAAGCTCGTCTATCCATTTCTCTTGACGTGCGTGGACAAGGATTTGTTGAGTAAGAGGTAGCAACACCAAATTTTCGACACAATCATGCAAGGCTTGAAGATCGGTCAGTTTTTGACCGAACAACGATGAAGAGTTGATTGTGTCAAAAGGCTCTAAATTTGCCAAGTGTTGATTGCATTGTAGAATTAGAGGGTGAGGTTTCGAGGGTAAGCTTTTCGAGCGAGGTTGGTGATGTGATGTTGGACTAAAAGGAATGGTAGTTGCCATTGATTTTATCACAAAAGAGAAAGAAAAAAAAAAGCTCTTTTGAATTTGAATCTACCTTTCAGATTAGTTCAATATATATTGAAAGTTCAAGAGACATAAGGAATCAAATAGTAACAAAAATCCATAAAAGGCTAACTGATTTAGATTCAGATCTATGCAAAAATCTCAGTAATGTTAATACAATGTCTCTTGCATAGGAACATTACAACTCATAGTACTTAATATTTTTGTCACTTAACACACGTTTGCATGCAAGGTGTTACTTCAATTCAATGCAATTAATACAAACATAAAATTGATTTTTACAATTAGAATCACTTTTGTTGTGTTATAAATGTAAGTATAGTACTTTGTCAAAAAACAAAATGAAAGTATACTACGTCCCTGTGAGCTTGACTCAGTTGGTACTAAAGACATTGCAGGTACGCTTGCTTATTCACCTTTAAAAAGTAAAATTCTAACCACTAGACTAACTAAAAAAAAAATATAGTACAAAATACATATTGAATTAGTTGTACATAGTATATATATATTATATATATATATATATATATATATATATATTAGTAGTAAGTTTTGTGCAGTCTTTCCTAAAGAAATGGAAGTAATAATTAATATAACCTCATTATAGAAAGACAAAAATCATGTTGTGCATTGAATTTTAGATTCATAAAATAAAAAGACATGTGCAGTGACATAGTTTGACAATTTTTAATCATCAACTTACCTAACTACACTTTTGTAATCTTGACAGCAGTATATGGATTGAATTTGACTTTGAAAATCCCATGTGAGCTTCATAATAATTGATGTGGAAAGGTTTCTAATTTCTAATGCTACTCCACCTCCTTCCACCATGTTTAACAAAGATTAATCTCTCTTGAAAAATATGTAAGACTTATAAAATGGATTCTTCTCTTTGAAATGGATTTTTTTTTTTCTCATACACGTTAGAGTTAGAGATTGAACCTGTGACTACAATTGGTAAGATGAAAAATAAGACTTTAGTTTCATTGAGGAAAATACAAAAAACCATTCAACTTTGGTTTACAATTTGGAATCTCAGGTTGTGTTAGAGAATAGATATGATAATCCTGGATATCTTCAAAAATTGTGTTTGTTCACTTTCCGAACAAAGTATTTCGACCCTATTCTTGTCTGGGTTCACGAAATCTTTGCGGGGATAATTCTCGAAGAACAATTTGTTTCTGACAATAGAAAACAAATCAGAATGTAGAGAGGAAGTATATTTCGTTCTATTTGAAACCAAGGCCAAATGACTCCTTATAATAACAGAAAACGAACTGATGCCAAATAACACCTTTTCGTAAAAACCGGTCATGTCTGTTGGCAAGAGTTACGAATATTGAAACGAACTGATGCCAAATAACACCTTTTCGTAAAAACCCGGCAGCCCGTTTCAATTATTCGTATTCAATTACACGTTTGACTTGACGAGCGTGCACTCCGCACTACCCTGACTCGTTTCAAACTTAACACATAATTGCATTGGCCTAAAGTAAATCACATTATATCAAAATACATTGTTGATACTAAAATCACCAACAAACTCCCCCCATTTTAGTATAATCCTTGATTTACTTAAAGATATAACGATCAAACAGATGCATAAATGAAAATGTCTTGCGATTTAATTTTCATCTTAGTACAAATACACGTTCCAAATATTCGAAAATCGGGGTGTCACAATGATTGAACCCGTCAATCCATTTGAATATCTGAAGATATAGTACACATATGTTTATTACAATACTCTACTATTCATACTTGACACTTTACAAGCCATGTGTCCTTATCCATTAATAAGCATATAGGAAGCCAAGTCCAAACTTCTTGAAGCGGCAAAACTTCATGCTCACATAGGTGATCCTTTTAATCTTGCACCTGCATTTGCAATTTTTCAAAAGAACCATTAAGAAGATATACTTCAACTTAACCATCACTTGCAGGTCTGAGCACATACCTTGGGAAGATAAACACAATTGCTCCAATCTTTAATTATGATCTTTCCACATTGAATTCTGCTTCTAACGTTGTATTAGAAGGGAATTGGGTATACCATAACTAATAGATTTAAATGGACTTTAATCCCATCTCAATTACCGACTTCTGCACTAAGTCTCTAGCTAACCCCTTTGTCAAGTGGTCAGCTATGTTTTGTTGCGACCGAACAAACTCAATAGATATCACCCCATTCATGGTTAGTTCCCTAATCATACTATGTCTAATGCCCAAATGTCTAGACTTTCCATTGTATATTTGACTATATGCTTTAGCCAATGTGGCACTACTATCACAACGGATAGAAATTGGTGATATCGGTTTAGGCCATATCGGAATCTCATATACCAAGTTTCTTAGCCATTCTGCTTCTTTACCAGCAGCAGATATTACTACAAACTCAGATTCCATTGTGGAACTAGTTATACATGTTTGCTTCTTGGAAGCACATGAGATGACACCTCCCCTAAGCAAGAACACCCATCCACTTGTAGAGGATGAATCTTCAACATTATTTATCCAACTAGCATCCGAATAACCCTCTAACACCGAAGGAAATCCCATATATGACAATCCATAATTCATAGTACCCTTCAAGTACTTAAATACCCTAGTTATCACAAGCCAATGATGTCTACTAGGATTACTAGTAAATCTGTTCAACTTTCCAACCGCATAAGCAATATCTGGTCTAGTGTTAATCATAGCATACATCAAGGAGCCAATAGCTCTTGAGTATTCGAGTTGATCCACAGGTTTACCTTTATTTGGCATGAGCTTTTCTCCCGGATCCATGGGAGTACTTACTGGAGAACAACTTTCATAATTGAACTTCTTGAGTATTTTCTCAATGTAATGAGATTGTGTAATTACAATCCCCTTATTCTCCCGTTTAATCTTAATACCAAGAATAACATCCGCTTCTCCCATATCTTTCATGGAGAACTTTGATGACAAGAAATTCTTTGTTTTATCAACTTGATTTTGGTCGGTGCCAAAAATCAACATGTCATCAACATATAGACAAATGAAAACTCCTTTACCGGATGTATCAAATTTGCTATATACACATTTGTCAGCTTGGTTTACAATGAAACCATTAGACAAAACAACCTCATCAAACTTTTGATGCCACTGCTTCGGAGCTTGTTTCAGCCCATACAACGACTTAACTAGCTTACACACTTTATGCTCATTTCCAGACATTACAAATCCTTCAGGTTGCTTCATATACACTTCTTCTTCCAAATCACCATTCAGAAATGCTGTTTTGACATCCATTTGATGAATTACTAGATTATGAATGGCTGCCAAGGCAATCAACAATCTAATAGTAGTGATACGAGCAACTGGAGCATAGGTATCGAAGTAATCAATCCCTTCTTTTTGTCTAAAGCCTTGGATAACCAATCTAGCTTTAAACTTGTCAATTGTACCATCGACTTTCATCTTCCTTTTGAAGATCCATTTGCAACCTAATGGTTTGCAACCAGGTGGTAAATCAGATAATACCCAAGTATTATTTTCCATGATAGAACCAATCTCTTCATCAATTGCTTCTTTCCAAAATATAGAATCTCGAGATTTCACAGCTTCATCATACGTTCTTGGATCCTCTTCTATACTATAAAAATAATAGTATTGTGTATCAATCTGGTCCTTTGATCCCTTAACTAAATATAGTTGAAAATCAGAGCCAAAAGATTTAGCTTTTCTAGCTCTTTTGCTTTTACGGGGTTCGAATGTCTCACTTGCTACTTCATTTGAATGATCATCCTTTAGAGATTCATCCAATTTTGGCATAAGGTCCTTTGGTCTAGGTGTAGAAGAGAAACAATTCTCATCAAATATCGCATCTCTCGATTCTATAATTGTGTTAATAGAGATCGAGTCATTAGGTTCTATAACATAAAACCTATAAGCCTTGGAATGCTCAGCATATCCAACAAAGATGCAACCAACACCCTTTTCACCCAAAGTTTTCCTTTGAGGGTCCGGAAGTCTAACCACGGCCCTACAACCCCAAACACGTAGAAAGTGTAAGTTGGGTCGTTTCTTATACCAAATTTCATATGGGGTAGTTTTATTCCTTTTATTAGGAACCCTATTTAACAAATAGCATGCCGTTAACATGGCTTCTCCTCAAAACCCTTCACTTAAACCAGAGTAAGATAACATGGCATTCACCGTTTCTTTAAGAGCTCTATTTTTCCTTTTAGCCACACCATTTTGTTGAGGTGTATAAGGTGCCGTAGTCTCATGAATGATTCCTACGGATTGGAAAAATACGGGATCATAATATTCACCACCTCTATCCGTACGTAATGTTTTAATCATCACATTCTGTTGCAATTCAACTTCAGTTTTATATATTCTAAATTTATCTAAAGCTTCATCCTTAGTATGCAATAAATAAACATAGCATAATCTAGATGCACCATCTATGAAAGTGATAAGATACTTTTTATGCCCTAGTGATGGAGTAGCATGCAAATCACATAAATCATTATGTATTAATTCAAGTATAACAGATTTTCTTGTTATATTTTTAAAAGGTTGCCTAGTGATCTTTGTTAACATGCAAGTTTTACACTTTTCATTATTTTCATAAAAAACAGGAATTAAATCGTCTTTAGACATTTCATGCATTCATTTATAATGTACATGTCCTAAACGAGCATGCCATAATTCAAAATTGATAACATTCGAAGAAGTCATAAATATAGAACCAGAATCTTTAGGAACTCCATTCAAATTCATCATAAACATATCATTATTATAATATCCAAATCCTACAAACACACCAGACTTTGATAATACATATTTATCAGATTCACACACTTGCTTGTATCCAAGCTTATTTAATACAGGACCAGAAATTAAATTCTTACGTAACTTAGGAACATACAATACATTAAACAAAGTAATAGTTTTTCCAGAATTGAATTCTAGCACCACGTTTCCTTTGCCTTCAACAGGAGCGAAGTGATCATCTCCCATGTATAGGACAGAACCGTCTTCCACTGGAACGAAAGTCTTGAACCAGAAACGATCCTTGCAAACATGTGTTGTATCGCCAGAATCAATCCACCACGCGATACCATCATCCTTGATTTTCGGATTGGTCCTTAGACCTCTTTCCTGAACCACTTGCATTCGCGTTGTCGTGCTTTTTGCCGAAGCGGCAATCCTTCTTGAAGTGTCCTGTTTTGCCACACTTCCAGCATTCTAGTTTCGGTTTCTTGTGAACACCGGAATTGCCCTTCTTGTTATTGAAAGCACGCTTCTTTCCTTTGTTTTTGTTGTTATCATTTTTACCACCCTCTTCGATCATATTAACCGAGGGTCCAACAATTTCTTTGCCTTTTCCTTTGTTATCCTCATGCGCTCTTAGAGATTCCTCTATGCGCAAGTGACTTCCAAGTTGGATCAAAGACAGTTCGTCTTTTCCATGTTTCAGATTGTGTTTGAAATCCTTCCATGAAGGAGGCAACTTATCTATGATACTTGAAACAAATATTGTTTCATCCATCTTCAATCCATGTTGTGTGAACTGTCCAAGGATTCAGAGGAGTTCATTGTATTGTTCCATGACAGACCTCGATTCAACCATTTTGTAATTGTTGAAATCGGTCATCAGGAACTTTTTACTGGATGAATCCTCTGTCATGTACTTGGCTTCAAGACAATCCCACAATTCCTTTGCAGATTCCACGTTTTGGTAAATATCAAATAAGGGATCAGACATACCGTTAAGAATGTGTCCTCTGCATATGTAGTCGTCGTTCTCCCACTTTGATCGGCGTCTCACATTTTCGACCGTTTCATCCTCCCTAATTTTTGGAATCGGTGTAGACAGAACGTACACCACTTTCAATGTCGTCAACATGAAGTGCATCTTCTTCTGCCAACGCCTGAAGTCTTGTCCAATAAACTTGTCCAATTTTCCGAAACTTTTAGTTATCTCCTTGACGGTGTTTCCTCCTCCAGCCATGATTATCAGAAAAAATACTTTGTTCGTTTGTTAGAGAATAGGTATGATAATCCTGGATATCTTCGAAAATCGTGTTTGTTCACTTTCCGAACAAAGTATTTCGACCCTATTCTTGTTTGGGTTCACGAAATCTTTGCGGGGATAATTCTCGAAGAACAATTTGTTTCTGACAATAGAAAACAAATCAGAATGTAGAGAGGAAGTATATTTCGTTCTATTTGAAACCAAGGCCAAATGACTCCTTATAATAACAGAAAACGAACTGATGCCAAATAACACCTTTTCGTAAAAACCGGTCATGTCTGTTGGCAAGAGTTACGAATATTCAAACGAACTGATGCCAAATAACACCTTTTCGTAAAAACCCGGTAGCTCGTTTCAATTATTCGTATTCAATTACACGTTTGGCTTGACGAGCGTGCACTCCGCACTACCCTGACTCGTTTCAAACTTAACACATAATTGCATTGGCCTAAAGTAAATCACATTATATCAAAATACATTGTTGATACTAAAATCACCAACAGGTTGTTCAAACATTTCAATAAACAACGTTTATTTATGTGTTATCTTTCTATTTTTTTTGTAATATTATCTTTTTTCAGACAAGACATGATATGCTTCTATGGTTGAGTAATTAAATGCTCATGCGATAAACTTATTTAGAAAAAGATGTATAATAATGTTGTATCATCTAAATTTATAAATGTAAATTTTAAAAGAATTAATTTTGTAATTCAAGAAGGGATAACAATGCAGTTTATTTTTTCGTTTACTTTCCTTTCTTATGTAATTATCTTAAATCTGTATTTTCATCTTCAAATAATATAACTAATTTTCTTTAAAAAAATGAAGAAACAAATTAGAATCAACATATCGACATACTTTCTAGTGTCAAAAAAATTGTATCAAATTATTTGTCATTTTGATAATTTAAGGTTATATTTTGTCTATTATATTTATACCCTCCTTTTTAATTTTTTTTATTGACTAAATTTTAAATAATATTTTTATTGTATCTATTTTCTTTTTACTAAACTTCTTCATATAATCTTTTTATTATTTTTGTTTTGTTCCTACTTTTTGGAAAAGAAAGTATGTGGAAAAAAAATGAATTTATTGATGGATTAAAATTAAGGTATAACATATTCCAAAAAAAAAGAGAGGATATAATAGTAAGATAAGGTGAAAAAATATACTTTCTTAATTTGATGTTACTATTCTAAAAAATAAATAAAAATAAAAGGACAAATGAAAAAGAACGGAAGAAATATTTTAATTTAAAATAATATAATTAAATAACATAAATTAAGTTCAAATTCTCCAAATCAAACTAAACAATATAAAGTGAGTTAAAAACACATAAACAGAAAGCAAAATCAAACTAAACAATATAAAGTGAGTTGATAACACAAACAAACAGAAGACAAACTATTTTATATAATAGAGTTCTATGCACAAAGTAGTGCAACAAAACTCTAACAAAGTACAAGAAGGCAATTTTTATTTTGTTGCCACAAGTACGTAGATGTTATTTTTTATTTTATGCGGTCATTCATGACTCATACGGGCAAGCTCTTATTTTAAATGAATTTTAACAAGTTTTACAAAGCTCTGAAAAGAATTTAGTTAGCAATTTTAAGAAATTTTTCTTCCCTCCATGATTCTCTATAACTCCTCTAAACCCTCAAATTATCATTCAAGTCGGAATGTAGATCTCGAACTAAGATTCGGGATGTAGAACCCGAAGTGTGTGCAGAGTTTGGGCAGTATAACCCGAACTGGTGCTTATACCCTCCAAAACTCTGCACACACTTCGAGTTCTACATCCCGAACTTTAGTTCGGGATCTACATTCCGAATTTTGTTTAAATATCTCATAAGAATAAAAACGGTAGTTAAAAAGGGAGAAAGAAAATGATGGAGGGTTGGTATAGAAACTTTCCAATTTTAAGGCCCCAAGACCTACAATTTCCCGGACTTGGCGGGTCTTGCTGTGCATGAAAACCTTTCTCTATCTAATATCAATCAAGTACAAATAATTCTCAAAGGCTGCATTGCTAAAATAAAAGGTAAAACAGAAAACTGAAAGATGGGTTATGAGGCAAATTTTGATAAGAACTAGTCGTCAGCCCGTGCGTTGTGGAAACAAATTTTGATAACTAATGTTAATACAATGTCTCATAACAACGATTAATCTCTTTTGAAAAATATGTAAGACACATAAAATAGATTCTTCTTTTTGAAATAATTTTTTTTCTCATACATTAGAGTTAGAGATTCAACCTATAACTACTTGGTAAGATGGAAAATAAGACTTTAGTTTCATTGAGGAAAATACAAAAAACCATTCAACTTTGGTTTGCAATTTGGAATCTCAGGTTGTTCAAACATTTCAATAAACAAGGTTTATTTATGTGTTATCTTTCTATTTTTTTGTAATATTATCTTTTTTCAGACAAGACAAGACATGATATGCTTCTATGTTTGAGTAATTAAATGCTCATGCGATAAACTTATTTAGAAAAAGTTGTGGGTTGGTTTCAAAGTAGCTTAGTTCGACAGGTGGGAAATGGGGAAAGTACTTCTTTTAGGGATGACTTTTGGTTGATGGCAGGTGAGTCTCTTCGGGACCGTTCCGCGGCTTGCTGGACTGAGCGGTGAGGCTTAGCTAACGGTTGCAGAATATTGCCGGCAGGGGTGTGATTTTGTTCATGGGGGGTGGGTGTGTAGGCGGGCTCATTTTGCTTGGGAAGAGGAGCTATTGGAATCTTGTTATGCTTTTATAATGTTGTGTTACATAGTAATGCTCCTGACAGCTACATGGTTAAGAATGCGTATATATCCTTGACTCGGCAGGTGATGAAGGTGCCGGTGTTTGTGTGGCATTTTCTATCGAATCGACTTCCAACGAAAGATAACTTGTTGTCCAGGGGCATTACTGATTCTCAGTTGTGTAGTTTGGGTTGTCTTGGTGTGGAATCTTTGTCACACTTGTTTTTTGTGTGCAAGAAATCGCAACTTGTGTGGTGGGGACTGCTTCACTAGTTAGGTGTTCAAGCCTCAGGGGGTTCTTCATGCAGCGGCGGACATTCATGCTCAGCAATTTTTAGGCCTACAGGTACAACAGTTGACACCTAACAACACTTTTCAGTTTTCAGGTGATCTGGCTGACATCTATTTGGATGATAGGGAAGGCAAGAAATGAGCATATTTTTCAACAAAAAATCTTTGATGTAGAGCAGGTGATTGATCATATTAAAATGCAAGTGTGGTGGTGGATAAAAGTGAAATGTCCTAGTTTTTCCTATAATTATAGTTTGTTGTGTATGAATCCTTTAGCTTGCTTAGGCATAGGTGGTGATTAAGCCTTGTACAATTTCTCAGCATTTGTGGTGTACTGAATTGATGGTATTGTTTGGATTGTGACTGTTTTTGCCTTAGATTAAGTACACCTTGTGCTAATCTATTGAGTTAATATATCGTGCTCTTTTGATTGTTTCAAAAAAAAAAGAGTCATGTATAATAATGTTGTATCGTCTAAATTTATAAATGTAAATTTTAAAAGAATTAGTTTTGTAATTCAGGAAGGAATAATAGCGCAGTTTATTTTTTTGTTTACTTTCCATTCTTATGTAATTATCTTAAATTTGTATTTTCATATTCAAATAACATAACTAATTTTCTTAAAAAAATGAAGAAAACAATTAGAATCAACATATCGACATACTTTCTTGTGTCAAAAAAATTGTTTTAAAGTATTTGTCATTTTGATAATTTAAGGTTATATTTTGTCTATTACATTTATACACTCCTTTCTAATTTTTTTTATTGATTAAATTTTAAATAATATTTTTATTGTATCTATTTTCTTTTTACTAAACTTCTTCATATAATCTTTTTATTATTTTTGTTTTGTTCCTACTTTTTGGAAAGAAAGTATGTGAAAAAAAAAAGTATAAATTTATTGGTGGATTAAAATTAGGGTATAACATATTCCAAAAAAGAAAAGGATATAATAGTAAGATAAGATGCAAAAATACACTTTCTTAATTTAGTGTTACTATTCTAAAAAATAAAATAAAATAAAACTACAAATAAAAAAGAACGGAGGGAGTATTTTAATTTAAATAATTAAGTAACATAAACTAACTAAGTTCAAATATCCATATAGGATAGCTTATGTGGTAAGAGTTCAAGGACATGTATTGGGTAGAGAAGATTCAGCGTTCAAATTTTGGTAGAAGTATTTATCTTTCCGATATAACAAAAAAACTAAATCCAAATTCTTCAAATCAAACTAAACAATATAAATTGAGTTAAAAACTTAAATAAACAGAAGGTAAAATCAAACGAAACAATATAAAGTGAGTTAATAACACAAATAAACAGAAGACAAACTACTTTATACAAGAGAGTTCTATACACAAAGTAGTGCAACAAAACTCTAACAAAGTACAAGAAGGCAATTTTTATTTTGTTGCCACAAGTAAGTAGATGTTATTTTTATTTTATGCGGGTTGACGGGCCATCCATGACTCATACGGGCAAGCTCGTATTTTAAACGAGTTTTAAGAAGTCGAATTATAAAGCTCGGAAAAAAATTAAGGTAGCAATTTTAATTAAGGCCCCAAGACCTACAATTTCCCGGACTTGGCGGGCCCGTGCATGAAAACCTTTCTCAATCCATGATCAATCAAGTACAAATAATTCTCAAAGGCTAGCATTGCTAAAAAAAAAAAGCAAACACAAAACTAGTCGTCGGCTTGTGAGTTGCGTCAAAATATTTTGATAAGTAAATTTGAATTTTTTGGTACATTTGGTCACATACATCAGTAGTCAAATGTATTAAAAATGTCAAATTTACTTATAATAATGGTCAAAGAGAGTAATTTAATAATTTTGTTTTATTAAAAATTTGATACTTTTAAATTTCTTAACTTGTACAATATTACACAGGTTAGACAAATCCATATGATATTTACAGAAAGAAAAAGGTTAAATTAGATTATAGATTTATGTATATACAACTATAAGACCAAAATTGAATTAGGAGTCTACCCGTCATTGTCTTTGCTTGAAGAAGAAGCAATCAATCAATTGTTTTTTTTATTCTTTTAAAATTTCTTAATATTCTTCCTAGATGTTAATTAAGTATTTTTTCACCTTCAACATTGAATTCAACTCTAGCACTTTTCCTTCTAATAACTGATTGAACTCATGCATATTTTCTTTTGATCTCAAGAGACAATCATGGACTATATAAGCTACAAATATCCAAAAACCTCACAGACCCTACTAATAAGTAGTCATCATGTGGCATGTGCTAAGGTTTGTTGAGTAGTTGACAATTGTAGCAACTTATATATCAACACAATCATGCAAATCCTGCAAGGCACTTAGTTTGTGACTTATTGAAGATGATTACAAAGAAGTGGTAGTGACTTCATAATCCTTCAATCTTTGCACCTTATGTGCATAGAGTTATTTGTTGTGTTTCCTTCCATTAGTTTTTTTGTCAGTTTACACAATAAATTAAAGGGATAAGATAAGAGTATGCAAATAACAATGCCATGAGGTAATTAAATATGCAACATATAAATTGAACATTATTCATATTTAGTCAAGTCACACACACTGAGACCAGAAAACATGTAGTTAATCCCATTTAATTTTCCCAAAACATTAAAAAAAAAAAATAGTTGCATTCCCTAAATTATTTCCTTGAGAATAAAAGTGTTACTAGAAAACATAAAATCTAAATTACTTAGAAGGTGTTTTAAAACTAATTGCAGCGTGGTAGAACTACTTAAGCTTTCCAATTACCATGATTTGCAGCATGACTCCACAACCACATTCATCTCGCTGCCTTCTCCCTATTCAGTTTTGATATTTCTTGCGCTAGGTTTAGAGGCGCAGCCGCTGCGACTATGACCGTAGGAGCCACATTGTGTGCATATAAGAAGCGAGTCTTCATATTCAACTGGATACCATTTTCCATTGATTCCAACGCTACTTACCATCGCAACCTCATCGGCCAACTCAATGGCAACACACACTCTAGCAAATCTTTCACTTGGGACCGAAGCTTCAACATCAACCATAACAGGGTGACCTATGGCGGATGCAAGAGTCCACAAAAAATCCTCATCATAATACAAAGGGTGTAGGTTTTTAATTCTCACCCAAACCATGGTTTTGATGGTTTCCTTTGGTACATCAAAAGGCGAGATCGATCGAAAAACCCTAGTTTCATCGATAGTTTCACTTCCGGTGTCAACAACAGTAGATGTAACTTGACAAACAGAAAGATAGTGATCAAATATCTTCCAAGGGACTCCTTGGATCACTCTTCTTTTATCCACTTCAAAACGAAACATGACAATATAGAAACCATCAATTCCAAATTCTATCAAATCATAATAATATCCTAAGTTCCATAGATTATCCAATTGTTCTTTCATGATGTTGAATTCTAGGTCTTTGCCTAGTAATTTAACCACCAATGAATTTCTCCAAGGTATATTCAATGCATCAATGAGTTCTTTGTCGACATGTAACATAGGAAACCTTTTGTCACCTTCGAAATGTTTAATCGTGTAACCTTGGACATATGACATTATGGTGAGTGGAATGAGATAGTACGTAGTGTATCAATCAATATATCAATATATATAAGAAGAGTTTAAAAGGGCCTATTAGATTGAGATTAAAAAAATAAAATCAGTAGGATTGAGACTTCCGATATAACAAAAAAAAAAGATTATTGAGATTACAAAAAAATAAATTAAAGATTGAGAGGGTGTTTTAAACGACTTTTTTTTATAGAAATAAAATTCAAGGGTGTTTTGTACCAAAATAATAATAATTCAGAGGTGCAAAAATAATAGTATATTTAAAATAGGGCATAATAAGAAAATAAGGTGCAATAATACACTCTTCTATTTTAGTTAGTTTTTTAAAAACGACAAATAAAAAGAGCATAATAAAAAAATGATAAACATTGCCCTCAAGACAATGGTTAAGGAAACAAAAGTGGTAAATAAACTCTTGGAACTTGTACATTCTACTTTTCAAAACTAACAATGCACTATTTTCAATACAAATATTACTTGTTTAGGTAATCTTAACTAGTGTTTTGAGGGCACTAGTTAACAAGACCTTTTATATATATATATATATATATATAAGCCACATTCCTCATGCAAAAAGTATATGTGTACTTTTGCAGCGATTGTGATGACATGACATTGTAACTTAATATTTTGACATTTCAATTTTGTGTAGATAATGTTTTGATAAAAAGTAAATATTTTGTTTTTGTGTTATTAACATTTAACTTTAAAAAATTATATATATAATTAAACTTCAAATGAATATTTTTTCTTGTATTGATGCGGTGAAATTATACAGTAATAGTATAATAAAACAAGAGTAGATCTTTGGCAAGTTTGCCATTTGTCAACTTTTAAGCAAGCTTATTATTTTAAAAGTTACTATTATTAGTAATATTTCTATAATTATATTTAATTATTTTATTTGTTAATTCCTAAATACTCAATTTTTTGGAAGAAACAAAGCTCTCTTAAAAAAAAACTTGGGAATGTACCCGAAAAAAATTATTGGGAGAAAATTGTGGAAAAAGGTTAACTTTTTTTTTGAACAATCATGTTAGTTGGGTTAGTCAAAAGATAAAATCATGTTATTATAATACGTAGGAGTTGTTAATAGTTTTAGACAGTGTTGTTATTAATTTTTTTTTTATCATACATTGAACCTTAAGATGAGAACAATTAACAAGGCAAAACAATTACTATATTAATTTGTTTTTGGTTAGTGTTCTCAAATCCTTTTCTCAAGGTAAACCTTTGAGTCTTGAATGCTAATTTCTCTTTTTCAAATCCCTTAACTTCTTATCATCAATGTCATTTTTTCTCCCTATTCATATCACTTCTATTTCCAAGTAATTTATTTTAATTTATATTGCTTTCACCTACATAATAGGATACACTTCACCAACTCTTATAACTATGTACTTTATACTTTTTTGTTTGAAATTTCTAACCATTTTTAGATAAAATTGTTTTGCGTGGTGGTGGTGCCAAGTTCTTTTGATAAAATTGAAGTTTCCAACCATCTTTAGAGAATACATTTACTAGCTTTGTCTTTCTTTGTTGTATTTGTTTTACTTAATTTTATAGTTTTTTTTGACATATTTTGGAAGAAACTTCATTGTATTCAATTTTAAAGTAAATACTTTTGTATTGTCATCTTTATTTAGAGAGATTAATCAACTTGGTTTTTTTTGTCTTCCGGCAGTTATTATGTGAAGAGTGAAGAACAGAGTTTGCAAATGCTGGATTGGGAAGCTTGGTGCGGATTTCTAATTGTGCATTTGTTCAGTTTTTATTCTTTAAGTTATTTGAATTTGGTATCTTTAATTTGATCTTATTGTACAACATAAAAAGATCTAATTTGATCTTTGAAGTGTAAATGTGTGGGAGGAGCTGGTTTTGTAGGGTCATTGTACCTATTTTACTCAAATCATCTTCATGTGGTGCATTTTTTATATGGTGTAAGATACTTCAAATTGCTTGAACTAATTCAGCGTTTAAGAGTTTTGTAAAATTTTGGTTTAAGTTTATATTGGTGTGTTGTATATACAATGTTAGAGCTGAGAATTTTACTCAAACCATGTTCATGGGATGCAATTTTTATATGATATTTATGTGTTTTTTATTTTATGAAATCAATATTAGGTTCTAGGAATTTTTTGTCTTTATTGTCTTGGTTGTTTGAGTACTGGTGTTAAGCTAAAGTATTCAAACTACAATGACTACGTAAATGTTCATGTTTTTCATAATCTTAGCTGTTTTGCGATTTAATTAATGTTTATTCTATACTTTGGATTGTGAAAAAAAAACAGTCCACAAATTTTATCTCAACTAATAAAAAATACAAAAATTATTATGTCGGACACTGACTGAATTTCGAACGTCCCTTCATTTTATATGTGTATTAGTATTTAATGGATTGTCATTTCATTTGTGTATTAAAAGAGGAGAAAAAACAATTTATTTTGATTGATAGGTATTAATATAATAGTCATCTTCCAATAAATGAAAAAACATTCTTATTTTTAGATTTTAATTTTTTGTGTTTTTAGTATACTTCTAAAATTTATTTAAAATTTAAAGTAATGATTTATGAAATATAACTCTTATTTTTCAAAAAAAACTATTATCCGTGCACGGTACGGGTATACACACTAGTAAGATGTCATTGAACAAGATCATTATACTCTTAATGGTAAGATGTATACTTAAGTCGAATGTCACTCATATTGATATGACATTACTAAGAAATTTGAAAAATGAAATGATTTATTTCTTAAAGTCTAAAATGAATATTTCAAAAGGAGACGTCAAAGGTGTCTACTCCTTATATGGAGACACCAAATAATCAATGTTATGCACACGTTTGAATTTTTGCATTATGCACGAGGCGTCACTTGCAAAAGGTCTTGACTTCCTTGTTTAACAATTTTTAATTTTTATATTGTGTTCTAGCGGTTTACCATGAATCCAACTTTTATTATTATCACCTTAGCTCCTCCTAAATTACAAGAGAGGTGTATGATTTACAACAAAAAATTAACTTAATATACGCAAAAAACTTATATTTAATTTAAAATTGAAAGTTTAAGTTATATGGACATTTGAAAAATATTTTTGTTTTTAAAATAAATTAAAATGAAAAAAAAATTAATTAGTCTCATTGATATTCCATAATTGGAATTTAATTTATATAAATAGAGTCGTGATATATTTCTCAATACTAATACTATGTGCCACAAATAAAATAGTCATATCTCTCATAATTATATAGAATGTCAATTTCGTCAATCTACACTAAAATCATATTCTTTTATCTCGATGATAATATCTATAACATTTAGATTATATAAATATTTATATTCGTGGTTTTTAACCATACATATTTGACTTTCTTGCGCGCTTCTCACTTTTTAGACAAAACTATGTGGTGGGTGCGAGACGCGGGGGTGGTGGAGGTCCACGCGAGAACAATGGAAGACCCTCGTAATTTCATGTGGGTCAATATTGTTAATTTTGATCAACATAATCTATGTTAGCAGCCTCATATATATATATATATATATATATATATATATATATATATAATCTATTTAAGAAGAATCTTCAATTTTTAGAAATAAATTTTAATACACTATTGATGACTTTAGAAGTAGGTATGGTTAAACTTAAAAAAGTTCAATAAACCTATGAATATGTAATTGTTTTTATTTTACTAAAGGGTGCTTATATATATTACACATTCATAATAAATTGATAATAGTGTTGACACGTGTTGGTCCATCAATAAAATTATTGGAGTTAGCTAAAAATGTGAATAGAAGATACATCCATTCTCTCTTTTCTTTCCCCACGCACCAACACCAAACATCAATTCTTTTTCCTTTCCAAATTATCGAATCAATACTTTAACATGTTTTTTTTTTTTTGATAAATACACTTTAACATGTTGACTTGTTCTTTCCAACTACAATCACTAACAAAAGGTCACTTTGACATAGAGAACGAGAAGTGCTTAGATATAGCAAGATTAAGGATTAGCGAAAGTCGAAGGTTTAAGTAACAAGATTCAAGTTATATTCATTCAATCCTTTTTTTTAGAGTTCTTAGGTAGTACCCTACACCCTTTGGGGTACTTTATTTGATCTAATTGTTGAGAAAAACAAATGTGACTAACGTGGATAAAGTCTCACATTGGTTGGGAATGTGGAGAATTGAATATTTATAAGTGAGAAAACCTATAAATCCATTGCTTTAAGGTTTTGCGTAATAATGTGGTGTTAAATTTACTTATAACAATGCTCTTGGTTATCGTGTGGATGATCCCCAAGCTGCTCCATCATGCTCTAACAAGTGGTATCATGAGTCTTTGGTTCAAGTAAATGGACCAGCTTACTTGTGGTGGCCTCGTTGACCAAGTGAAACGTGTCAATGGCGGCTTGTTGACCAAGTGAAACATGTCAATGGCAATAAGAGCTTCTGCTTGATGGGGGGCATTACTCACACTTGAGGGAGAATGTTGAGAAAAACAAATGTAAGTAGTGTGGTGACGTACCACATTGATTAGAAATGTGGAGACTTGAACATTTATAAGTGAGATGACTCATAAACTCATTGTCTGAAGGTTTTGGGTAAGAGTGTGGTGTCAAACTCACTTAAAACAATACTCTTGATCATCGTATGGATGATCCTTGATAGAGTGTTAACTCTCAATGAAAGCACCTTAATTCTATCAAAGTAACAAATTAGGGTTTTCTATGGTAATCCTAATGAAAATAAAGAATATAAAAGAAAGACAAATAAAACAAGATAAAAATAACAATAAAGAAACTAAATATATAAAAGATAAATAATAATTGACTCCATTCATTCATTGATTCCTTGGTCACAATGAGCATATATATATATATATAGTGCTCATAAACGGATAACAACTAAAATAGGTTCATAAACAGATAAGAACTTAATCCTAAAAACTAGTAACTATTATTTCTAATTAAAATACTTAAATTATTTAATTAATTCTAAATCTAATATCTTCATCTATCATTACCTACCCTTTCAAAATCAACCTTGTTAGTGTTTTTGTGTTGGCCTCATTTTTGGCAAAACACAATGTGGAGGACAATGTGCGCATATCATGATGTGTAGAACCATGTGTACACATTATTAAAAGTCCGGAACCTGAACACTTATTTACGCGTCATATCTTTCTTGAAAGATATAATTTGTTTTTACTTCGCTTGCTTACAGGCTAAGTCGCGCGCGTCCAATGAACCTTCAAGGTTACTTGTTAACCTAATTTTATTTGTAAAAAATATTTTCCAATCATGGGAATATTTTATTTGGTTCAAATTTATATTTCTTGGGTAAGAATATTACAAGGAATTATTTGCTTGAAGCCCAAGACTTGTCTGAAGACCTAGAAGATTCTGAAGACTATATATATGTGAGAAGACTAAACCTAATATTCACGCAAGCCAATATTGAAGATTAAAATTCTAGGGTTTGAGTCTTTTGTTAATTGTTATTTGTGAGCCTTTGCTTGTGTCACCTAGATGCATGCATAAGGACTGAGTTTATTGAGTTGTAATCCGAAGCTTTTAAGCAAGGAATATTGTCAATCACTCAAAGCTTTGTAGTACAAGTGATGTTTATTGTTTTGGGGAGTGTTCTCTAATTCTGTTGATTGTATTTGTTTTGAAGTGGAAGTGAGACTGGTTTCTCTTACCTACGGGGTACCTAGGTAGAAGTCTATACGGGTAGTTACAATGTGAGAAGTACAAACGGGGAGTTTGACTTCGAATTTGTTTTATTTAGTGGATTTCCTTCCTAGCTTGGAAGCCCCCAGATTAGGTGTGGTTACACTAAACTGGGTTAACAATTCTCTTGTGTTGTTTACTGCTTTTTATTTGTTAGTTTATTACTTGTCCTGCACGTCTAATTAATGTGTGCACATCTTACCGCACATTATTCTATTTGTTATAATTTATAAATAGTACACCAGACTTTCAATTGACATCAGAGCAGACACCCTACCTGTTTTTGGGTGAGCTCCAGGGAAGATGAATTCTGGGAATACAGACAAAGAAGGAGGATTTGTCACCAGGCCACCTCTATTAGATGGTACAAACTATGATGGATGGAAACCTAAAATGCTAGAGTTTCTTCAATCATTAGATAACAAATCATGGAAGTCAATACTGAAGAAGTGGGAACCACCCATGATCATGGACAAGGATGGAAAATCTACTGGTATTCCAAAGTCTCCAGAAAACTGGACCAAAGAAGAAGATGAACTTGCATATGGAAACAACAAAACATTGAATGCCTTATTCAATGCAGTAGACAAAAACATGTTCAGACTTATCAAGAAGCAAACTGTAGCAAAAGTTGTTTGGGATATGCTAAAGACAAATCAAGAAGGTACATCTGTTTGATTATAATTTATAAATAGTACACCAGAATTTCAAACCTTGTCCTCAAGGTTGAAGATTTTTTTTTATGCTACAATATACTTTCCTGGATCCCATTTCTTGAAAAAGAAGGGGTTAGTAAATATATCCAAATGACCGCCAAAATAATGAAGATCTATTGGTCTCAAACTCAAATTAGTATTCAACGACTGACATTTAATTAGGTCAATAAGTGACACTAGTGGAGGCGCGGTAGTTGGGTACTCCGCCGCAAGTAAAACCAATGATTTCAATGGCGGCTTCAGTGAAGGTGGTGGCATAGTTAAATCATGTTGATTGTCGTTGGTGCCATAGTCATCAGAAGCGATGGTTTTTGAACCACAATGATTTCTAGCTCTTCTTTCTCTTTTTCTGCCTTTTCCTCAACAAACTTATCCATTCATTTCTTTTGCAAAGTTTGAGACTTATCAGAAAGCTTTTGGAATCTTGAATCGGAGGCTTGCATTTGTTCGTCAAAAACTCTCTGAGATTCTTTAAAATTTTCTTTGAAAGTGATTCTCTCATCTCAAATTCTCTCATCTCATTCCGAATTTCTCTTACCACATTCTGAACCTTTTTTAAAGCTTCTAAAATTTCATACAAAGCTTCTTGATTGATTTCTGCACTTGGAATTGTTGCAACAAGTTGAGAATTAGGGTGATGAATTTGTTGTTGTTGCTGCTGTTGGGAGTGATTGTAGTAGCATGAATAATCATATCCAGAGATGCCATTAGAAATAGGAGCAAGATGTTGATACAGGTATGAAGGAAAAGATGGAAAATTTGAATACTCATCACTCGGAGGGGGTTGCTGATGAAAACCATATGATAAGTATTGGTTAAAAGGTGAAGATGAATGATAAGTATGTGGGGTTGGTTGAAGCAAAGGTGAATAGGGTGTGTTTAAATATGATGATGGGTTTGTAATGGTTGTTGGAGTGTAATACGTCGGAGGAAGGGTGGATGAATATGGGGAAACAGTTGGAATAGTGTTGGGATACGGATAATATTGAGGATTAGGGTTTGAATATTCCATGGGAGGTTTTGAAGTTCAAAAGAATGAAATCACCAATTGATAGAGTGTTAATCTATCAAAGTAACAAATTAGGGTTTTCTATGCTAATCTTAATGAAAATAAAGAACATAAAAGAAAGACAAATAAAATAAGACAAAAATAACAATAAAGAAACTAAATAAATAAAAGATAAATAACAATTGACTTCATTCATTCCTTGCTTCCTTGGTCTCAGTGAATATATATATATAGTGCTCATAAACGGATAACAACTAAAATAGGTTAACAACTTAATCCTAAAAACTATTAACTATTATTTCTAATTAAAATAACTAATTGATAGAGAGTTAACTCTCAATGAAAGCACCAATTGATAGAGTGTTAACTCTCAATGAAAGCACCAATTGATAGAGTGTTAATTCTATCAAAGTAACAAACTAGGTTTTTCTATGGTAATCCTAATGAAAATAAAGAATATAAAAGAAAGACAAATAAAACAAGATAAAAATAACAATAAAGAAACTAAATAAATAAAAGATAAATAATAATTGACTTCATTCATTCCTTGATTCCTTGGTCACAATGAGCATATATATATATATATATATATATAGTGCTCATAAACGGATAACAACTAAAATAGGTTCATAAACAGATAACAACTTAATCCTAAAAACTAGTAACTATTATTTCTAATTAAAATACTTAAATTATTTAATTAATTCTAAATCTAATATCTTCATCTATCAATCCTTAAGCTGCCCCTCGTGCTATAACATTAATTACATGATCTGTTGTTGCATACAAACTGATTTAACTATTGTTTGAGATATGTATACACTATTCATATAACAGTTATTTATTGTTATTTAGAAGTGTTGCACAGTGCACCACTAGACGAGCCCGCTTCCGCCTTCACCATAGAAAGAAAGTATCTACCGCGTCTAGGATTGTGTCAACACGATCCAAAATTAGCGACCATAACAATGTAGTAATTCTTTATTCACCCCATTTAAAAGAAAAACAATACAAATAATGCACCCATACCATAAATAATATAACGAGAGTTGTTAGAATTGCCTTGAAATCTCATTGACGTGCAACATGTTGGAAGGGATGTGCAACGTTCGCGCGCGACCAGATTTTTATTATACTGTTTTTTGGCTTTTTTGGTCAGATTTGTTCCAGTTTTATATGAGATTTGTTCTTAGTGTATTATTATATTTTACCCTATAAATATAGATGTTTAAGAGCAAGAAAAAACAAGAGAACAAAGATGTAGCTCCAAGAAAACAAGAGAAGAAGGGGAAAAACAAATACATGTTTATTCTTCATCTTGGAAACACTATTTTAAGTTTCTAAGGTACGGGAAGAAACTTGGAATTAGGGTATGATTATGTTTCTAATTCTTGTAACCCTTATTAGGAGTTTCATTGTAACGGTGATACTTTGGTAATAGTAGAACGAAGGGGTTGCTCTCTCCCTCAGACTAGGTCGGAATTTGACTGAACTGGGTAAACAAACTATCGTGTTTTTTACTGCTTTCTCTAGAATCTCTCTTGCTTCATATTGTTAGATTAATATTTATTGTCTCTATATTCTTTGATACGTGGTTGCTTAATCATTTTACTCCACACATCAAATTTATTGGTGTGACTTTATTCAAAGGAATTCACAACAAGAGCAATAAAACTGAAATGTCCTATGCTTAATAAATGGTCAATACTTTGAAATAAAAAATTTACAAATTATATTCATGTCATTTGATGAACTTTTACCATCCAAATAACATAACACAATATCTACAATTGTATGATACAATACAAGATGCAATATGTTGCAAAATTATATGATGCATCTTGTTCATTCAACTAGTGATTAAGGATATTGAGAAGTGCAACTCTGATTTTAATCAAACGCCTAAATAATGATTCAAGTTCTTCTTCAAGGTCTTGTATGCATGATCCTAAATTTACCAACTTATTTTGCAAATTTTCAATGTCACTTAACTTGTTTCCCATGTTGAATGCAAATAACTCCAAAGCATTGTCCACTTTTGCAAACTCATTCTCATCTTCAACTTGTGATGATGAATTTGACACCCTTTTGTTATTCATTAGCTTTGAAACCAAAGACCAACTACTTCTCTTTGATTGTGTTCCACACATAAAATTCAGCAATGTCTCAAATATAGAAAATGTAATCATTTCTACCTCTTTCAACAAACTAATTGTTGCCACAGTTTGATAGTCTTTGTTGTTATTAATTGAGGCATAACATTTATTTGCATTACCTTTCAAATTTTCCAATGCTTTGAAAATAGCCTTTCTCACAACTTTCCTTGAGGTCAAGAATTTCTTAACCTCTATTGCAATCTCTCCTTCACCTCCTCTCCTTCTTCGTATAATCGATTGTAGCTCACGCGCACACTCTTTCGTGTGAAGTAGTGCGTCTTTCGTTGCCGTGCATGTATCTAGGAGCCTTAAGGAACCTTCTAAAAGATCATCAACCCATTTCTCTTGGCTTTGTTTAACAAATGCTTCTTGTGTTAGAGGTAATTGAACCAAATTTTCAATGCATATATGCAAATCTTGAAGGATGTTTAGTTTGTGGCTAAGGAGTAAAGAGGAGGAAGTGTAATCATAATTACTATTAACACCCCCTAGTCTAGCTAAGTGTTCATTGCATTGTAGAATTATAGGGTGTGGCTTAGAAGGTAAACTATTAGAACGAGCATGGTTATGAGTTTTTGTGTTCAATGAAGAGAAGTCCATATTTTTTTCACAACTAAATTAAGAAAAATGTTCAATTGAGTTGTTAATTTGCTATCTTTCCTAGGGTATTGATCAATATATAAGGGATAGGTGACATTAGGAATCTTATCATAAAAAAATAATTAAATGCTAAATTATAAAGATTGATCTTGACATTTATCAGCTATGAAGCCCCGATACTCCAAAATTGATCAAGTATCGTGTCAGATACCGTATCCGATACCGATACGCGTCAGATACTTTTCGATACGTGTCGCGGGAGTATCCAATGTTTAAATTTTATTTTTTAAATAAAAAAATACAGACACTTCTTCGATACTTGTCTGATACTTCCCAATACGTATCAGAGAAGTATCTGATGTTCATATTTTATTCATTCTTTAGAAAGAAATAAAATGGATCCAAGAAGGACTAAATATTTGGTTTATGTGCATCCAAATTTTTAACTTTTGTCAAAGAAAGATGAAGAATACATGAAAGGAACGAAAAGATTATAGAACATCAATGAATATGCGCATGGCTCGCTATTTAGATAATACTTAAAATATGTAATTCACTAATTTTGATAATTTTAATAATATGGCTGTTTCTTTATTATCAAATTTAGTTATGTTTGTATATTTTATATTTATATATTTAATTTTTTTATTAAAGTATCCTAGCCGTATCGTATCTTAAATTTTAAAATTTTCTCGTATCGCCATATCCGTATCGCATCCATATCGTGTCTCGTATCAGGACTTGATAGTTTATCAGATATGTTAGTTCTAATGTCCCCCACCATATCCTTACAACTCATACTACTCTTTTTTTTATTACATGTTTATTTTCTATAATTTTGTAATTATGTGTGGCCCATTTTTTAATGGTTCATTGTATCTTTATTATACATCACACGAGGGACATTGACATTTTATCTAGTGGTAGCTATTGACATTAATTATATCTTGTCTTTTGTGAGGAATTATTTTATCAACACTTGTTGATAGATGCATGTAAGCACTAGCTAGTTAACAAAAAACTCCAGCTTAACAAGCATGCACCTCTTGCTAATCAATTTTGACTACTCTTCAATGATAATAGTACTATCAATTTTTTTCCATGATAATGACTATTGAGGACTCTCCTCGAAGTAGAAATTCACGGTTCTATTCGTCGTGTTTATGGTTGAGACAATGTCTTGATTGATGTAATGATGTTAGAATGTTAAAAACAAAAAATTGAATGATTAATTGGTTGAGATAGTGCCTTGATTGGTATAAAAAAATAATGTGTCTCCTGATTAGGCGTGTCTCGTTCTCGGTCTCGCACCTTATCCAACACAACAGTAACACGTAATATTATTGAATTATGATATATTTTTTTCAAATTATTATATACTATCAGTTTTTACATGTCGTGTTTATGTCTGTATTCGTGCTTCATAAAAACAAGTCCATGGTAGGATAGGACGTAGACTACATATCAAAGTGGTTCACCGTAGAATTTGTCTTTAAATGAAAATAACTTTCTTTCATCAGTTTTTCTCTCCTTTCTCATTTCACACATAGAGGGAAAAGAGTTCCACACAGAAAAAAATATTAGGGATGATGTACAATGAAAGTGATGGATTTTTGTCTCTAATTCAATGGAGTTATGAGGAAAGTACTAAAACATTATTGCTGAATAATTTTCAGTAGCATAAGTTTAAGTTCTGACGGTGATAGTGTACCATAGATTTTCATGTGCTGTCACATAGATATCATAAGGAAAGTGCTTATTAATTTTATTGTTCTCATAATAACAAGAAGACAAGCATGACATTGTTCGTTGCATATTAATGAAATTGAGCCCATGATATATAATTGAATGGCAATAATATATTTTGATCATTGCTCAACAACCAACTTAATAATCATCTTCAATATTGATCACAATCACAAATCACAATAATTAAGTGGGGTCATTATAAATAAAATGCATGGCTAAGAATATAAAGACTAGAATTAGACCAAAACAAATCAAGTTATTGAGCTCAAGTGGTTAATGAGCTTCATCAAATGACAGATTTCGGGAGAACGCGAGTTTGATTCCTGAGTGGAACAATTTCTTGGTCAGAGTTTACTTATCTCGCAGTCGAACTCTTGACTTACTAGGGCCATTTTCCCCTAAGAATTAGAGGATTAATACCAAAAAAAGAATTAGACCAAAACATTTTTATTATATATACTGATAAAAGAAAACAGCTAAAATGATTAGACAAATTCAACATTTGTTTTGGTCATTAATTCCTCAAACTTCTTTAAAGCTTAATTTTGAAGTACAATTTAAAATGAATATCTCTAAAGGATATACTATATGGCAGCTGGTATTTGACAACATATGATCATTAGCAAAACCTCAGTTACATTACATTACATTCATGTACAAATATGTGACACTAGCATTTATTTCAATGTTGATAAGGTTAAAATTAATTTAATGGTTATAAATGAATCAGAATGGTAGCTTCAGCTTCTTTGAAGTTGCTGATTATAGACCAGGGCTCTTGTTTGAACAAGTTAAAATGACCAACTCCTTAAATCCCTTGAAACTTTCTAAGACCTTCTGAATTTTTTCTTCTTTCTTCTTCGAATTAATTATTAATCGAAGTTTGCTTATGCTTTCTTTAGACTGTAGCAGCAGAACATCTTTGGCTTAAACTAAAGATATCCATGAATGAGCCTCAGAGAATCAGAGACCCTTCCAGTAAGTAATTCATCCATCCATGGTTTGCATGCAGGATTCACGCGCCAAGGTTTGTGATATGGTCCACAATTGAAGAATCTTATCAGTGCATTCATGCAAAGCAAGCAAATCATTGAGTTTTCAGCTTGATGATGATGATGATGAAGAAGAAGAAGAAGTGATGGTTTCAACATATTGTGATATGAAAGGGTGAGTTATAGCCAAATTTGTTTGTTAGAAAAGTAAAATGAGGCTAGATCATGTAGTGTAGTGTTCCTTATTTAAACTTTGATATCCTTCTGCAAATATATTCTCCACATTATAATATATAATAGAAATATTGCTGTTGGAGACAAGAAGAATCCAAGTGACATAAAATGGCATAGAATATAACCATACTGATATGGTTCTAATGGACACCATGGCACTGTCTGTGAAATGCTTCCTAGCTCATTATCAATCTTCAACTCATGAATCCAACCACAAACAGTGTCAGATATGAAAAATCAAATTGTCCATTTAATTAACCAGGTCGAAATGACCACTAGAATATAGAGCTGGCATTGAATTCAGATATCTTATCCAAAGCAAAAGAATCCATTCTTTCTTGTTCAGTTATTTGTTCATTTATTTATTATTGTTATTATGTTTCTATGCACTTCAGTTTGGACAAACATATTTAACTAGATATTAACGTATGAAAAGGCTGCCAATATTTTTCCTTTAGAGCATTTGGTGATATTAGAACTGTAACTCATCAACTGATCATCTATACCCAAAGTATGAGATGGTTATAATTGGTATTGATTAACAAATTTTCATACACCTGGAAAGGTACAACTATGCCAAACGATTTTTATAACATTTGTTCATTTGCAAGAAAAATAATGATTTACCATTGACAAACCAACCCCCTAGGAACAAGAGGTGAAAACCAAAAAATAAAAATAAAGTTCCAATGACTACGAAAAAAAGTTGAGTGCAAAAATTATTAAGTAAATAAACTTTTTGTAAGAGATCTTTTTTCAACTTGCCCAGGAATAAACAATTATTTGAGTAAAATAACTAACAGTAATTGAATATCTGTAAAATGTCAGTTAAAAAGTTAAACACCAACACAAGGTTTTATTAATTTTTTTGTAATTGTATTATGCACTATAAGTTAACTATCCGAGACAAGATCGAGATGAGAAGGCAAAAAAATACACATTAAGCAGTATGACGTAAAAATTGGCAATCCAAAATTGAGTGCCCAACATTGATTTCATTGTTTACTAACTAATGGGTGTTTATACCATTATAGTTTATAGCAATAAGTAAGAAACTTTGGTTCACACCAGAAAGTCAATCAAATTGTATGAAAGGTATCTCCATCTATGATTAACAACACATAACTAACATGACCATATTATGATTAACAAGCACACAAGGCAAAACGATCAGAATTCAGTTGCTAACCAGTCTAGATTTCAAAATGAATCACCATCGCATTGCAATTCAACTAAATAAAATAGGTCAGAATAAAAGAACTGCCACAATACCAAATACAATAGATGCCATAAAAACAAGGTTACGAAGAACCTCAAACTATAAATTCAGCAAAAATAATACAAGGTTGCATAATGTGCATCTCAAAGTTGAAAAGAACAATACATAGAAACCTCTATTGATCCTCTGCAAGTTATGATCAGTACTACACCTAGGTGTTTGTAGCCCTGGTGTAAATCTGCTGACTTGCATGTGCGGACACCAACCTGATTAAACCTTTAGCCATCAAGTCTCTGATAGCCCTCCTTGCAAGTGATCCATTAATCTGCATAGTGCATGTAAAGCAATTATATGTCCATTAGTGATGAGTTTATTTTTGGAATAGAACATTTCTCATATAGTCTCATGTGATGGTAATTGTATTGGAATTAACTGCATGTGCAACTAATTTTTTGAAAGATACCAAATAAAACATGTCAAGCTCATACACAATTACAGAACTTAGAATTAAATATCAAATATAAAACAATTTGTTGCAGAATAATATACTGCTTAAAATGCACAGGGGAAAATACTGTGGTAATGCAGAAACAATGAAAATTAAGATATCTAAATTCTCAACAAACAACTGCAAGTACATACTGCCCTGAACAAGAGACCATGCCATCTCTTGAATTATAAACAAATACACAACATCTCTAATTCTTGAAGTGTACCAAAGTGTTCAGGAATTTCTAAGGTCAACCCAAGTAACAAGAAAACTTGTACCAATATTTAACTGGTAAAAATACAGATTGTGCATTAAAGGTAAATCTGGAGCTGAAAACTAGTAATGAAAAAAAATTAATCGCCTTGACATTTTAGTTCATATACAGCCATTCGCTTCAGTTAACATGTGCAAAATAGAAATTTCAAATATTCAAGGACCAAAAGGAAAATTGTTTAAATTACAAGCTACTTAAACAATAGTGTCTAAAAGGAAAATTATGTATGCACACCCATATGCACATAAGACTACTGAAAGTTTATATGTATGTAACAAACATTTCATGACTATTGTTGGAAAGTGAAGAAGCTGAAACAGGAAGATAGACATATAAACAGAAAATGAAATTTGACTAATCCTAGCTTTAACTATGACTTCAACCATACAAAACTTATGAAGGCTCAACAGAAGATGCAGTAAAACTCGTAAAATATTCAAGAACATAAATCAAACAACACCGCACATACATTTTATCATCATCAACACTAATCTACACCACAAATTACAAAAAAGCATAGGCAAAAGAAATACCCTCAAACGATCAGAAAGAACCGAAGGAGTGATGAGCTTGTACTTCGGTGCTTCAGTTAGAAGCTTGTCATAGGTAGCCTGATCAAACAGCACCATGTTGTTCACCTTCTCCTTTTGCTTTCCTTTGCTCCACTTCTGTTAAACACAACAACATAGCCCTTCAAAATTAAAATCACTCATTCCTATATCATTATTCAAATTATTCAAATCATATAATTATCCATTTTTAATTATCCATTTATAAATCAGCATTATAAAACAGTTCATTTCCAATATAATTAACCTAATTATGTAAACAACAACTAAATTTTTAAAGTGCTTTGGAAAAATCGATTATTTACAAAAATGAATCTAAGCTATAAAGTTCTTAGATATTGATTAATCTGATGAAACAAAGCTGAATGAAAATAAAACGAACCTTCTTCTTCTGCTTACCACCACCAGATTTGGCTGGTTTGGAGGAAGGTGGAGGAGCCTTACTATCCTTCTTAGGAGCCTGCAAGAGGAACAAACGAAACAAATTAGAGAGATGAATATTGAAAATTGAGAAGAAGATGAAAATGTAGAAGATGAAATCGGAGACCATGATTGTGGTTGTGGAGAAGGAATAGGGTTCACACAGAGGCGCGAGTTGTTATCAGTGGAGTTGAATCAGAAACCCTAGGGTTTTTATATGATGCGTTTTATAATGGATTGTTTAAGCTACGTCGTTTTGGTCTCTGTTTTCATTTTCTATTGGGTTTTAGTGTGGGCCGGATAGATTGAAGGTCTTGCGGCCCAATAGAAGTCACTTGGTCTTATAGGATATTTCTTTGGATTGGATTTTCTTCAAGATGACAATTTTTAGTCTCTTATCCTCTTTTTTATCAATACACGAGTTCGTTTTATCCGTAAAATATAAATACTTGTTTGATAGTGTACCCAAAAAAAAATAAAAATACTTGTTTGATATGATGTTTGGTCGAGAAAATGTTGTTTTGATGTTTTAAACAACTTGTGATAAGGACAAAAAGTTGTCTCATGGTTTAGCGGAGACAAAAATATCTGTTTTTTACCAGTCTCTTAAAGCCTAGTTTGTCCAGTTCTAGAAACCTTTTTAAAATCAAACACAGTACAGTTGAAGTTGTTCTGTCCGGTCTTTTATTTTTTAGTAGATCAAACGCATTAGACCAATAGGTTATAGACTTATGACTTACATTTCTTTTTTGTTAACCCTCTTATTTTTATTTTAGAGGGAAAAGGGGTACAATAATTTAGAGTTTAGTTGAAAATTAAGTAAAATATGATGAAAAATTGTTTCATCTAAAAAACAAATTCATGTTTCTTTTACATTCTTATTCATCAATGCATCATTAGATTTTTAGAATGTGTTTAATTTGTAGAAAAATAAAGTACTATACATTACAACTTATATCGTATTGTACTTGATTCTAAATAAATGTAAAAATTTAAACATATTCGAAATTAAGGTACTAGACAAAAATTGAAATTTCTATTCCTCACTAAACCACATGACAACTTGTTGTCCTAAGTACAAGTTGTCTAGAATATTAAAATAATTTTTTATCTGATAAACATTTTGTAACATGATGTGATGATTCTTAAATAGTGATTTGAGTCATACTTTTAATTTTCATGGAATTCACACCATATATTTTTGTGTTTGCTTGCTTGTGATTAAGATGGACAAAATTATGATTAACAAAATAAAATATTAATTAGTAACAAAAAGTATTTTGAGGGTAGAATTTAAACAAGACTCAAAAGTAAAGGTGTTTATGGTTCATGATATTTCAGTTCAGTCAATGAAAAATTATTTTAGAGAAAATAAGTTAATTTCTCAAAACCATTTCAAAACATTATAAAATCAGTTTATGCTTTCAACTGGTTTAATTTAAGTTAACTGATTTCGAACTAATTTAATTTAGTTTACCAAAATTGACCGGTGTTGATCAGTGATTGACCGGCTTTCATAAAAAGAGAAAATCAGAGTGAGTAGTATTTTAAAACTTAAACAACTAACTAACTTGAAAGGAAAATAAAAAGAGATAAATAACGAATCTAAAACTTTAAGCTAAGATGCCATGAAGCCATTTGGTCACCACTGATATAAAAGGTTAGTTTGAATTTGGTAAAGACCATGTCGATGAAACACAAAATTCACACTTCACTTTTTCATAAATCAACCAATGGACCATGGTTGAGTAAGAGTTAAATATTTATTCCCTTACTTTTTTTTGTTTGGTAGCTACTAGCAGCACAAAGAGACAAGTTATTCTTGAAATGGACACTTCAAACAACTGCAGTGAGTGAGTGCTTCTTGTCGTGTGCAAAACCTGATGTAATACAGAATCAATCTCGAACCATATCCTAAACAAGAATTTACACTCCAAAATATCATATAAGAGAATAATTTATTTTATCTTGGTGCCATATTATTTAGCATTTCAGCATTTTTTTTCACTATCAGTTTAAAATCTTGTTTAGGGTAAGTTTTGACATCAATTAAATAGTTTTAGCTCCCTTTCAAATACAGATACGGAAGATCGAACCGTGATTCTCTCCGTTAAATCCATGATTTCAACTTTCATATAAGTAGAGAGTTAGGATTTGAATTCCAATTTCCAACTCTTACATATAGTAATTTTTTTATCAATTGAATTATATTCACGAAGAACATACAATAACAATTGATAAAGTAAAAAGGCCGCCGAACATAAAGATAAGTCATCATCATAACCTGAATAATTGATGAGTTAAATCACCATGAATTATGGGTCATTTTGTTTTGATATTTTATAGAAATGATTTTTAATGGTGATCTAACTCATCAGTTATTCAAGAAGATCGAACAAAGATCACAAATAACTCTCCGGTCTCCAGACATCGCCAAAAAGAAAAACAAATAATTATACTTTTCTACATGAGCATAATAAAAACGTATGATTCAATACATCTAAACGATATATATATATATATATATGAATTATCCGTATAGCATTGATTGGTTCTTGTCCATTCTTTTTTTTTTTTTGATAAGCTTGTCCATTCTAATTACGTACGCTGAACTAATTTGTGTTAATTGGATTATTATGAGAATTGATTCGAAATAATGTGTAAGATAATTTTGTTGTTGATATATACCAAGTATATTTTCTTTGAACTATATAGTAGTGTATGTATTCGATCTGAAGGGAAAAGTTGGATTGGATCCTCCTCGATTATTGGTGGGTCTATTGTATTCGGGACAGAAAGAGGGAATAGGAATCATTACATTTTTTCCAACTCCCACATTATCATTAGAAAATAATATACTCGTAAGCAAATTTATAATATATATGTTTCAACGAGTTTAGTTGATATAGATATTGTATTTTTCTATATATAATTTAGTGGTTATAATGTTAACTCTCAATTGACATGAATATATATATAGAATTGCTAACTTTAATTAACTTGTTTAGGACGAAAGGATACTTAACTTTTGTGGTGTCTTGCACTTTGAGGGATTTTGTTTGTTTGTGACCGTTTCGGTCGGATCCCCATACTCTTGTATTTAACTATTTTCCGCATTAGGTGAGTACACTTTGTACTTACTTTTTGCTATTTTAATATATATCTTTTGGCTGCTTCAAAAAAAAATAATGTTGACCTTCTCGCGCGCCCACCATTTTTTAGGCAAAACTGTGTGGGGGCATGCGAGACGCTGGGGTGGTGGGGCGCGCGAAGACAATGGAGGGCGCGTTAAGTACTTTTATGTGGAATGAAATTAACAAGCCTCCTCCCATATGTTTTACCCGCGCACCCCCATGTATATGGGTGGCGCGCGAGAAATAGGGGTGAGGCGGGGCGCGAGAGAAATGAGGGGTGGGTGGGAAGCGCGAAAAATATCTATATATGGGAGCGTGCGAGTAAAACATGTGGATTCCTCCTATATAGAAGGAAGTTAGCAAACTTCATATAAGGGTCGAAGTTGAACACTATTTGTTTATTCATTTTATTTGTGAAATTTCTAACTTTTTACAAAAAAAAATAATATATCATACAATTTCTGTCAACTCAACACTCAAAAGTCGTGAGCATCTTATAATTCATTCGTTATTTTGTAAAATATACATGTTGTTTCGGACATATTATCCTTTGTAGAAAAGGTGACTCGGTTGGTTAAAGAAGTGTGACGTTAGACATATTATATATAAACCATCATTAGCCTCGAGTTCTAAATGATGCATGAGTCAGAAGACAAATTTACAGGGTTAATTTGCTAGTGTAAGATATTTATGCATGCAAATTAGATTAAGACTAGTTAGTTACACTGCTAATTCAATTGTAAAGCATGTATATGTATATTCATGATCAGAGGTTTTGGGAATCAATTCTAAACGGATTAACTTGTTGTAATTAAACTGTGGAAATTATTGAGATCGAATATATCCGGTTACGTGCATCACTGGATTGTCGACATCGTTCACAAAAAAATCTTACAAAAAAATTCTATTATATTCTATCTTGCATTATGTCCACTTTTCATGATAAAAATAATACAAGATACAAATGTCAAGATAAAATAATAGAAGACAAATTTTGGATTTGAACTCTGCATATTTTTTAGAAGATAAATATAAATATTTTTGTAAGTGTTTTTTGCGTGTTAAGATATTTTTGTCTTTGACCGAATACCACTCACTCACCCTAGATAGTATAATAATCTTACAAAAATTGTATAACTGAAAGATAGAGAAAAATATTTTTACTAAAACACAACACTATTATTATGTATTGGTGTAATTTTTGTCAAAAAAATGTATTGGTGTATTAATATTTACCATAAATAAATGTAAAGTAAAATATAGTATTGAATATGTCCAAAAATCTTAGCTCAATTGACAGAAAATATCGAAATTATTAGACTGGACATTCATGATCGAGTTCGATCCTTGGTCCCTTTATTTTATTTGTGTGTTTATGATGATTTTGTTATATCGTCTACGAATCAAAGTATAGTATAGATAGTATTGAATATGGAGTGATGCAACTTGCAAGTAATATTAATTAGATATGCAAATTTTAAACATATATAATTGCTTACACCAAAAGATATCTTTAAGTTGTTAGTCAAAAAATTTGCCTATATATAGTCAAGTTTAAGCTGAGGCAATTTAGTGAATTTGTAAGTCAAAATGGAGTTGAGAATAATAGCACATTTAAATTTTTGTTATATGCAATTTAGTGATTTGTAAGTCAAAATGGTTTCTATAAATTATAGTTTAATCAATAGAAAATGCAAAAATTGTTAGGCGAATGTTCATGATCGGAGTTCAAACTCTAATTATCCATTTTGTGTCTGTGAGTCTATGATTGAAGTTCGAACTTTGATCCCTCCACTTTGTGTATTTGAATTTTCAATTATTTACTATTTTGTGTATGTACCATACAAATAAACAAGAAAAAAAAATGAATCTATCAACAATATCAACGATCAACAATAATAGAGTGTTTAATGAGAAATGTTGAACAAGTTAAAAAGTTGGTTTTAATACATTTAACGTAAGAATTAAGATAGTTTGAAAATAGAGTAGAGTATCAAAAGAGATGATGTATGAAGGTGAAAAATCTTCAAGTACTCATTTTGAACATATGCTAATTCATTACTAGAGAACAAATCAAATGTTGAAGCCTGGCTCTAAATCAAGAAGCTTCATTAGTTCAAACTTTTCAATTTCATAGAGTTTATATAAGTCAAGGATTAAGTCAAACTCTAAAAAAAAGATACCCCAGATTTAGATATATAAATGACAAAGCCACCAAAAAGAAATAATTTTTATTTTTCTCTAAACAATTCCTTTGCATATGCTTGGTTGAGTTTTGGATTTTTATACACAAATTGATCACACGTTCAGATTCTGCAGAGTCTTTTCAAACACACTTGTTTCAAGTGCTTATAGTTGAGACATTGATGTTACACTTATGAGTTGTTTTATTCTCTAGAATATGGACTTGAGACAAGCATATATCTCCATTAACAACAATAATTTTTTTTCATTTAAATTTTTCTTAACCGGATAATTTGAAACACAAATTACTGGCTTAGACTTATAGCAAGTTGTATGAGGACCTGGTTCTCACTTCTCAATGGTGACAATTTACTGTTTATTATGAAAAATATTATGTTTCACTATCAAGTACACGACACCATATTATGATGTATTTTTCGTTTTGAGCTGCATGTAAGTTGTCACAGTTTTGTCATTTGTAAAAGAGGTCTAGTTGGATCGAGAAATATAAACGGGTCTGTTTGATCTGCAAAATGAAAATATTGGACAGAACAATACAAGACAGTACAAGGCAGAACAACACAAGACAACTATTTACAGTATTGAATAAATTTTGTCTTGTATGATACTTGATGGAGAAAATGTTATTTTGGTGATTTAGACAAGTTGTACCGAAGACAAAAAGTTATCCCATGGTTCAATAGGGGACAATAATATATGATTCTGTCCCGTACTTTGACCTCCAGTTTGTTCAGTCCCATAACAGTTTTAAAATCAAACACAATACAACAAAAATTGTCTTGTCCAATCCTTAATTTTTTAGCAGATCAAACACACTGCTCTATCCTCAAATCCCAAACAATCTGGACTTTAAGGTGTATTGGAAGTTGGAACAAAAAATATTCCACACTCAGAGATTTATTTATCTCTTAAAAATCAGATCCGGGACTATAAATAAAGATGAAGAGGAATACCATTACTTCACCTACGAAGACAAATCAAATAACATTACATAACTATTCTGTTTTTTTTCTTCTTTTTCTCTGTTTCAAAACAGAGTTCATTTATTCATACAAATTTACAATACAATATTACATTTCTTTTTCTATGTTCACATCCAATTCCATAACACACTCTCTTTCTTTCCATGCTCCAAATTGTACTAACCGCTTCAGTGTTCCCTCCATCAAGTTCAACATCTTCTCTACACATAGTTTCTGTTGTCCCTCTAGATAACCTTCCATTTCAGTTCGAGTAAAAATCACAACTTGTTCCGTTGTTCTGGTACACCAAAAAGTCTTATATTACTTCGAGGCTTAAGGTAGTTAAAAGTTTAAGCACATAATCTCCTCAATCCACTAAATCGTCTTTTAACTAAAGACAAAACCGGAAAGGAGTACACAAGACATAAACACACAATACCTCTACGGTGCAACAGACTTGAGAACATTAAAAAACAGAAAACTCTTATAATGGAGTCTTTCAGTTTTAATCTCCAAGCAGAGAAAACAAACGCGATCCTAAAACATCGAAAGCTTCAAAGGGTAACAACCTTGTTACGACTAGTTGAAGTCTGCGTTGTTTTGGTGTTGATTTCAAGGATTTCTGTGAAACTACCCGTTGTAGTAAGAAACTCAAGCGAGTATTTAAAGGACTTGTCAGTTTTTATCAATAGTGATTATTTTGTTTTCCTTATTGGAAACATTATAATCATCACATTGTTCGCTCAGAGTTGTTCTGGAAAGAACGTTCTGAGAGAAACAGAGCGTGATGATTTTTATGAAAAGTTAGTGGAGAAAAGTATAAAGCACGAAGAAAAAGAGAGAATAATGATAATAAAAGATGAAAGCAAAAAAGATGAAGGTGAGAAAATGAAAAGTGGGGTGAAGAAAGGTTATTGTTATAGAAGATGTGAAAGTGAGATATCGAAGAAACGGCGTCGTGTGCTGCGAAGATGTGAGAGTGAGAAGAGTGGAAGGAAAAGCATTGAACCTGCTCCTGCTGATGAGGAGGAAATGGTGAGGATTTCATATCCAGAAGATGAGATGAGCAATGAAGAATTTCGTCGTACTATAGAGGCTTTTATTGCCAAGAACAAAGGGTTTGAACTTTGAAAGGGCAGACAAAAGATTGATTGCTCATATTGGGGGTTAGAAAATTATACTAATGTAATTAATGGATTATATGTGTCTTGGTCAAGTTAATTAGTGATTAATTATTACAAGTTACAAATAATCTCTTTTTTTTTTGGTAATACAAGAGGGCCAAAGCTCAAAGAAGAGGAAAATATAAAATAACTAAACGAGAACTCGACACTTCCAAAACATCAGCATCAAAACGATCTTTGATAGCATCTAGATGCACACCTCATACATGGATATATCTCTTTCCATACCAAAAGCAATGTTAGCAAGCAAGATCATCTGCACAATAATTTTCTTCATGATAGACATGCTTCAGCGTCACTTCCCATCCAGAGTGCATATGATGAATTCGTTCCACGAATCTATGGCCATAGGACTCCCCCCCACCCCCCGACTATCATTTTGGATGATAGTAACAACCACCTTTGAGTCCATGCATAATTCAATTCAATAAAAACGTCTCTCTGGTTAGCTTTAAACCTTCTAAAACACCTTATTATTTTATTGTCTTAAAATTTACACATAACTATGAAATTTCGAGTTCGAATTCGATTGAAACAAATTAATTCAAGAGTAATTCTTAACATAATTTTTTTTACTAGCATAGTTATTCTCCATAACAAATCTATAATTTTTGAAATTCATCAAACTTTGATTATTGGTATATTATATTAAGAAGTTCTAGGGTAGTTTACCTCTAAATCCTAAAATTTAGCACATATAAGAGAATGAGTTGTTGAAATTATAACACTTTTTTGAAAATATATAAAAATCAGGATCTAATTTATCTCTAAAGTGATATTTTATTTTGAAAACTTTTAGCCACCCTAAGAAAATCTAATAACACTCAAATTTCACTAAAATTTAATCATAATACCACAATTGCCCTTCTTTCTACAAAGTATTAAGGTTTAGGTAAACTGCAATCAATCAATTAAGTGAATTCAAGCATACTTAAACTTAGTTTAGGTAACACATGTAAATTGAGTTTATATGAGCTTAAGTATCTTCCTATAAAGTTTTAAGGTTTAATGCAATAAAGTACATGAATTCAGACATACCTAAACCCAATTTAGGTAACACGTATATTGAGTTTACATGAGTAAAGTAAACTCAGTTTACGTATCTTCCTATAAAGTTTTAAAATTTATGTAAATTGCAATCAAGTACGTGAATTCAAACATATCTAAACCCAGTTTAGGTAACACATGTAAATTGAGTTTACATGAATTTCATAAACTCAATTTACATATCTTCCTACAAAGTTTTAAGGTTACGTAAACTGTAATCAAATACGTGAATTCAGATAATTTAGGATAATTTAGGTATTAGCTACTTAAGTCACTAATGTAGTTTTGTTTAGGGGTTGTTTGATCATTTTGGAGTGTAATCAAAATTTATTGGGGGTGTGGGAAGTTTTTTTTTGGTACATAGTGATATTTATTATTTACTAAGTCAAAAAAGCTTTTATAATAAAAAAAATTCAAATGTTAGATTTTTGAACTAACTAGATTTCTTCATTATGCGCCTTAGAATTCTCTCATCAAACTAACTACATATCTCTTCATTTCAGCCCTAATCTCTCAAATTAAAAAATAAAATAAAAAACCCTATAAATATGAGCGACCATCATCATAGTCAAATTTAACAAATTCCACTTTTGGAGGTGCACTTTATCACTCTAACAAATTTTTAAACCTAGTTAGCTAGGTTACTTTTTTGTTTTTGTATTTGTATTGACAAAAAAAAATTATAATTACTTTTTTTTTCACATTGTGCTTGCAACTTTTATACATTTGAAGAGGTTCAGAGCCAATTGGAAAATACATTTCTTACCAAAATATGAATTTGCATTTGGATGAACTTCTAAGAAATGTGTTTTCAGCTGAAAGTGACCAACTTTTGCAAAACCCTTCTGATAATAGTAGGAATAATAATAATTCATTTTTCATAGGGAGTAAAAGTGGTAATAATTTGAATGAAACATTGTGTGACAAAAGCATCAACGAAGTATGGAGTGAGATTAATCACCAAAAACATGAAATTGGTGGGTCAATGAATCATAACAATTTGCAACAATCAATTTTGGGAGAAACAACTTTAGAAGATTTTCCATCACATGCTAAGACTATTGATATTGGAAACCAAGATAATGTTCATGTTATTGGTGATGCAAATCAAGTACCCTTTATTGGAAATATTGAATCAAATTTAATCATGGCTTCACAGCCACAACATTGGTTACCATTTCAAATGTCAAATATTCCAATGCAAATGCAACATCAAGAGCATCAGAATCAACAAATAATTGGGATATGTCCATATTTCAATTTTGCGAAACCGGTTTATGAGAATCAAGTTATGGATATTGGTTACTCACAAAATTCACTTTCCGGCCTGTCAACACCGACACCTGCTGCTGTTAATGGTGAAGGTGTCGGTGTTGGAAGGAAGCGCAAGTACTCAGGGAGATGATGGAAAAGACTATTGAGAGGAGACAGAAGAGAATGGCGAAGAACCGCGAATCTGCTGCAAGATCAAGAGCAAAGAAACAGGTAATTAAGACGCGTCCCGCATAGGCATCATGTTACTAAATTATATCATATTATTCTTGGCAGTGTATATATTCACCCTTATTCTTTATCTGATACTTTAAGGAGCACATAAATAAGTTACATGAGGTCAGAGATCAGTTGGAGAAAATAAACATTGAACTCAAAATGAAGAAGGTACACAATGCATACCATTTTTGTAACGAAAAACTTTGGTTTGATTTTTGTGTTGTATTCATCATGATTTTATTATATGCATGATTACTTTGTTGTGTTGTTCCTATTCCTAATAAAATATCTCAATTAATATTATATATGTTTTGGCCTAAGGCTTGTTGAATGGAGATGTATGTTGATGAATGATGAGAATCTGAGATTTTTATGTAGGTAAAGTGTAACATGATTTTTTTTTTTAATAGAATGACATTTTTCTCAATAAGCTTTGAATAATTTGTGTCAAAAAAAAAAAACTTTGAATAAAAATTTCAACAAAGACTTGAGAAAACCTCATTTATTTTTAATTTTATTCAATAAAAAATAAAAATTAAAAGAAAAAGTAACATTTTTATATATTAAAAAATATTGTGTCGTGCTTTCCTAAGAATATCTTGGATATGGACTGATAATTGTTGCTACATGCGTAGTTAAATTATATAATAAAGCTTTAAAAGTAGGCTTTTTCTAAGGTGAAAGACTTAACAAGTCTTTGTTTTTCACTTTGCACAAAAACACTATAACGAATACGAATTTTATAAAATTCACCGTCAAATTAAAAGTTATATCATACAGATTATACATGTTAAATTTTATAGAAATTGAACATTATGTAATATGTTATTGAGACTCGTCAATATTAATGATTTGTGTGTAGTGAAAGACTTAACCTTAAAAACATCATTTAAACAAGTCTTTCACCTTAAAAGTAATTATTTTTTGTGTTTGTATTTTAGCCCTCTTATGGTAGGAAAAAAAGGGTTTGGCATGTTGTGCTATGGATTATCTAAGATTTGACGTTGGTGGCCAATATTAAGATATTGACATGAAAATTTAGGGTATTGCCTTTATTGTGAAATTGTTTGACTTATTTATTGTTGAAATTTGAAAATTAATCCATTGCTTGACTTATGTGTTGATTTTTTTTCTTTGATGTTTTCTTGTCTTGTTTTATCTTAAAAAAGGCATACTCTATGAATTATATATTTGGTAGTGTTCTATGATTATATTAGTTTACTTTTTTGAAAGGAACAAACTTATTTCATGTCACTATTAATAATAATAATAATAGAAGTAATACATGTTGGAATAAAATCATGAATTTGAAAACAAGCGTAATTTATCTCTGTAGGATAGCTTAGGTGGTATGAGATGGTATGAGCTGAGGGACATATGAGTTAGATAGGAGGAGGTCCAGGGATCAATTCCTGGGGGAGCAATTAAAAAAAGCGTAATTTCTTGACGCTCTTGCTGGAGTATGAGATGCAAGATTTGTTTAACTCCTAAAAAAACTAACCCTGTAGTTTTGATTAGTGTTAAATAAAGCCAAACTCTATCATGTCTTAAGGTTTCTTGCAATGCCATCAGCCACAACCTACAGTCTAGCTTGATGGTTATTCGGTGAAATCCTTCATCACATAGCCAAAGTAACGCCTCCTCTAGTCCCATAGCCTCTCCACCTCCTTTTGGTTAAAGAGATTGGTTTCCACGTATTGTTTTTGATTTGAGAAATTCTCCTTTATCATTGCGAACACACAATCCAATTCCATATTGATTTTGCTGCTGAAAGACCGCAGCTTCTACGTTGCATTTTACCGTTCGGCGGCAGTTTTTGCCACTTAATTACAGCAGTACCTGTGTCGACTGCTGCTGCACTTCTAGCCTCTGATGCACCTTTAACGACTGTTGTAACAAGTCGCTGTTTTTGCCACTTAACTTTTTGTGGAATTCTCAATTTCCAAAGCTCCATCCAATCACCTTCTGTTAGATGTATAACTTCTGTTAATGTATGGCTTACGACTAAGAGGGTGGGTGAATAAGTCGATAGATTAAACTTTGATAGTTTTAAAATTTTCTCGCAATAGAAACGTTTTGGATTGTTCATATAACATCTATTCCGAACTTATTGGACAAGATAATGTGGGTATAAACTGTTTATGGAGATTGACGATTATAAGCGTGCTAAAAGAGATGATTATTAAAATTTCACAATGAATTCAAATAATCAACGAATCAATATAGTTTTATAAAACACTTTCTAATTGCACGCTTTTGATTCACGAGTTTCCAATCAACCAAAATATAGGAGAAACTCAATTAGGAATTTTATCGAATTGGTGTTCGAAGGTTTTCTTTAATACCACTAAATTTATAATAACATAAAGAGTTTAATATATTAAACTACAAAAAAAAAGTGATGAATTGTTGATGGATCATGGTATATTTTCAGCTGCATCTATTGATATTTATCTTCTAATGCTTTTTCTATGTATACATGTGTACATTCTAATGTGGTTTATATTAATATTGCAGAAAGTAGATGAATTGTTATTTTCAAATCTCACTCCAACATACCAACTACGGCGTATAACCTCAGCCAAATTCTAGTTGTCATTGGATTTTATAAACCTAGTGAAATTTTGTTATTTTACATCTTATATTTGTTTTAGTTTAGCCTGAATTTTGTTCTGTTACATCTTATATTTGTTTTAGTTTAGCATGAATAATGCATGAGTCTCGTATTGACATTGAGTAGAAAAGAAACATCAGGGTGGTACTTAATTCATGATCGGCGCTATCACCTAATAGACTAATCTTTTAAGTTGGACTCTCCCATGTACTTAACTCATAACAATAGGTGCGCTTGATCATTGAGAGTTGGGTTTACTAAACGGCTACCTATAAGAGGTCTCAACTGCATTATATAAATCACTTTTATGTTACAAATCATGGAAAATAAAAGGCATATCTTACTTGCACTGTTTTAAAAAGTACAACAGCCTGAAGAAGGAACTAAGAATCTCATAGATTCCTAAACAGCCATCTTCATTTCTATCTTCTGGTGAGGTTCATAGCCTATAAGCTTGAAATCAGCAGCCACAAAAGAATCTATATCTTTCTTATTTGGATTTATCTTCAAAATCTGAATTAAGTTTAAGTAGTTAACAAGGAAAAGTCAATTAATGGGAGTGCTTGCAAATAATTTTTTTGAAGGCATCTACATCAAACCAAATGATTTTCTTAAACATCGATAAATACCGGAAAAGGTTTTGGCAGGTTTTGGAGCTGTTCCTGCAAAGGCTTCACATGATTGCGGTAAACATGCGCATCCCCTATAACATGGATAAAATCACCTGGAACAAGGTCTGACAAGAAAATGACATTTTACAGGTTGATTAGTCAACTTAATGCCATTTTTCCTCAAATATAAAAGCTGCGTAGATTTTTTAAACCAACTCCATTAAAATCTCTAACAAACCCAGAAATGTAAATATAATTAAAGATGTCCCGTATATATGAGTACATGTGTCTAGCAAAAGCTGGAAAAAGTTGCATACCACAAACATGAGCAATCATGCATGTCAAGAGCGCATAAGATGCAATGTTAAATGGCACGCCCAGGCCCATGTCGGCAGATCGTTGATACATTTGACATGACAACTCCCCATTTGCCACATAGAACTGCAAAACCGAGAAAAATGAAGTAGAGTAAACTGTAAGAAAGATATACAGTCATACACATACAGAGTTCCAAAGAGAAACCCAGATATAGCTGCAGACCTGCGAAAACATGTGGCAGGGCGGAAGTGCCATTAATTTAAGATCAGATGGATTCCATGCCGAGAGGATGATACGTCGGTCATCTGGATTATGCTTTATCTTATTAATAACATCTGAAAGTTGATCAAATCCTTGGCCGGAGTAGTCCTCATGCATGTTAGTATACCTACAGAATGTGAGACAATAAGCAAAGAGCTAACCAATCCCACAAAACACATTGTAATGATACACAGAGAAAGGCACTATCCACCTACTTGGCACCAAAGTGTCTCCACTGAAACCCATAAACAGGTCCTAAGTCACCCTCCTCCCTTTCTTTCAAACCAATGCTGAGAAATAAATTGGAAATCCGGTTAATAACTGCATCGAAAAGAAATTTTTGCAGTAAATAAACTAGTCAATAGTCATGCTTACCTATCAAGATATTCTCTCGATGCATTTCCGTCCCATATATGAATGCCTTTTTCTTGCAGCACCTGTTAAGATATTATGATTTAAGAAAAAAAATTAATCGCAGTCAACAGTCATATTCAATGAATCAATATGACATTATATGAAAACCTAGAAGAAACACATCATGCAATGCAGTAGTCTAATTGAATATCGATCGATCCAGAAGCATAGTTTTTACGACACATAAAGCAAAAAATAGCTGCTTACCAAGCTACAAGTCGAACTATATTAAAATCAAAGTTCAAATGTTCAAGTAATATCAAGTACACCAACCTCAAGTTCCCCAATATTTGGTTTGTGCCAGCTAGTTTGTGAATTGTAACCTAACTACGAAAGGTCGCAAGTGGAAACTGGAAAGATTGGAAAATTATATCTACCTTGGCATTTGTTGAGCCACTGATAAACCAAAGAAGTTCTTCAACAACTCCTCGCCAAAATACTTTCTAGAAACCAAATGAAGAAATCATGTCAACTTTTTTTCTCAAAATGTAAACAAATATTCCTCTTCAGTCTTCTCCATATAAAGATTCAAAGTAGAAAATACAAATAATAACTACATCAAAATAATAGAAAAAGAAAAGCAGAACACATTAAACAAATTACTTTCCACAGTAGATTATACAAATTTTGAATCAAAATTTGACGTACCTTAGTTGTTAAAAGTGGAAAGCTTCTACGCAGATTAAATCTCATCTGTGGAATTATAGAGAGGGACGTCAGCATATAAATCATAGAAACTCGACAGCATACCGATTAAGATGTCACTCCTACCTTGGAACCAAATTTGGACAAGGTACCAGTTCCCGTCCTATCATCCTTAGCCGTACCTTTAGAAATGATTTCTTCGACTAATCTAAGATACTTGTACTCTTCATGCCTCTCAAAAATAATCTTCGGAAGAAATGAAAAATTCTTGACCTCAAATTTTAGAGGGTTTGAATTATCATACAGAATTGGGTCAGTATTCAGACCCTGGGATTCTTCTGTTGAACACCTTACACGCACATAAGTGGTAAAAGAATAGCGAAGGCCATTTTCCACCAAAGGGAAAGAAGAATACCACGGATGAAATACAGAGAAATCAATGTGAGGCATAAAAGTGTCACACTCAATGCTTGCTTCAATTTCAGTAATATGGATAGCTTCGCATCCAGGTCCATGAAGAGTCTCTCTGTACATGAAAATCATCAGCTACAACAATGAAAGAGCTAAACATGATTATGAAGATCAAACAATATATTTATATATTACCTAAATATCTCAGCCCCTCCTACAAGAAATACTTTCTCAATTGACAGACAGTAAGGAGAAGAAGCCAATAGTTCCATAGCAGAAGACACACTTCCACATATAAGAACATTATCTGAAGTTGCAATTTCAAATCTACCCGATCGAGTTAGGATAACATTAAGAACACCACTGTGAGGCCTGTCCTCAGGAGGGATAGCCTCCCATGATTTTCTACCCATGACAACAGCATTCTTCTTCCCTGGATCAGATGTTATAGTTATGATATTGATAAAAAACTTTTGATCAGTAGGCAATGTCCAGGGTAATTTTCCATCCATAGAAATACCCATATCTCGAGTTGCAATAACTACTGCTTGGTAAGTCCTCTGCGGTTTCGGCTGTGAGTTGCCATTGCCATTTCCATTAACGGTTACAAAAGAATCACTAGCCATAATTTAGCTGGAAAGCCTACACAAACCAATTCCTTTGCAAATGCAGTGGAAACTGAATCCAACAAAGTAGAAATGAATCAATACACTATGAGATGAACACATATTCAATATGATAAATGCAATTATCATATACTAAGTGCTTATTTATGCAAAACATAAATTAAAGCTGAAAAGACATATCATTAGTTTTGATGAGTTCTCTCAAACAGTCTCACACATTATAAGCTCAAGTAAATCATTATTCATTACTAACATTACTCTACCTTTTAACCTCACAATAAAATAAGATTCTTTCAAAATCTCAAAAAAAAGGGTTTTCTCAAAATCTATTTACCCACCTCAACTAAAATAATCATAATATGATAATACTCCCTAGTCCTTAATATAAGAGAAAATTTACTTTTTAAATACATTGAATAATTAATATATCTGACCTATAATATAAGCCAGATACATTAGTTATTCGATGCATCTAAAAAATAAGTTTTCTTTTATATTAAGGACAAGAGGTTGTACCAATCAAACCATGAAAAGCACCAACAAAAATGGAAAAATAAAATTAATTTTTCCAAATAAATAAACATATATTAAACCTAACTAGTATATTTTTATTGGCTATCTAATATTAATGAACCAATCAGGATTCCCCCTATTGTAGCTATTTGACGGCCAAGTCTCACAAGAAAGACTTAGACCAACCTTCAACAACGAACCAATCGGTGAACAACACTATAATGAATACAAATTTTACAAAATTCATCATTGAATTGAAATTTTATAAAAATCATCTATACAAATTGTTAAAGAAATTGAAAATCATTTGATATGTTATTGAAACTCATCAAGATTAACGCTTTAATAGTTTTGATTGAATACCGTTAATCTTAATAGATATCAAATGATTTTCAATTTATTTAAAAACTTATATGAATGATCTATATGATTACTTTCAATCAAACAGTAGATTTTACAGTAATCGTTATATTGTTATTCACAAGTGGTGCATTGTAGAAAATCGAAATCTTCGACATTAGCCAAATCATGGTTTGACACATAACGAAATCTCAGACAATATTACACAATATTTTGATTTGACGGTCAATAATAGTTAGTTACGGCGTTGACCAATTCGCTGTGTGAAATCCAACCCCATCAAATAAAAAAAAAAGTAAAATTAAAATGATGTGAAAAATGAGATGGCGGATCTGACCTGAAAATGTTGGGCAGAAACTCCAGGAAAGTGTTTGATTCAATGAACAGTGTCGAAGTTCAAAAACCGAAGAAGAGTAAAAGGAGAAGTAACAGAAAGTGAGAGTGGAAGAATGAGAAAATGTGGCGCCTAATGACTAATGTCATGGTCAGTTTCGGTGGAATTGAAAACTATTTAAAGCGAATAAAAATCCAAAACTATGCTCCGTACCAAAACAAGTGTTACCATTAATCAGTTTACATTTATCAACTCACAATTTTTAATCATTAATATATTTAATTACGTATTTTTAAAAATTATAAAAATTGTATAACTTAAAAACTATATTCCCTCCGTCCCAAAATAAGTGTAGTTCACTAGTTTATGTTTGTCAATGTACAATTTTAATCATTAATATATTTAAGTATGTATTTTTCAAAATTATAAAAATTGTATAACTTAAAAATATTCATCGAGACAAATCAAACAACATCTTACATGTTAATATTTAAATTTATATATTAGTAGAAAATTACGGTCAAAGTAGATTATGTAAATAGTAAAAAATAACTAACTGTGACACTTATTTTGAGACGAATAAAGTATCTATTACTACAATAATCAAGTTAATTTTTTATATTTTTAAGTAAATTACAGACGTTTTAAACTCTTTCATCATAATCAAGGCTGGTTCCGAAAATTTGAGGTTATGTTCGAATATATAAACATTTATGTTATTTTTTATGTTATTTATAAAAAAAAATTAAAAAAAACATTCTATATGTAAATTATAAATACCATAAAAAAACACATTCAGAAAAATATTAAAACATATAAAAAAAAATAATTATCATTGTAAAAACATATTTTGATAAGGATGAATTTTATTGCCAAAATTTATATGATTCAATGGGAAAAATAATGTAAAAGTTTAAATTTCAACTTAGAAAAAGTTCAAATTCAAACTTTATATTTTTTTACAATTTATTGGTGTATATTTGATATTTTATGAACATTAAAAACATATAATTTTGAGACTCTAAAATTTTGCCAAAATTTTGAAGTTTTATACCGTCGTCCATCTTCCATGTGAGTAGAGCTGTTAAAAGTAAGTCAAATCAATAGTCCACAGACTTGGGCGGGATAGGTTTCAAAAAAAAACTAGCTCAAATGATTCGAGTTTTTTTTCCCAAGCTCATGTAACCTTTCCGAGGACTAGGCCGGGTTAACCCATCTCAAATAAAGCATTAAGCATAGAAGGCTGCTCAAATAAACTAATATCATGCATGTTAGAAAAGTTTCTTAGCTCTATCTAGGGACGGATCCAGACCTCTTAAATTGGTGTGGCTGAAAAATAATTCATAAATTTATAGCTGAAAAATAAAACTTTCCACATTTGCAAATTATTCGAAGAGGTCATTTTGTCTCTTGAAAGCAAAAGTAAAAATAACAAGAACAAAGAATTAACAATACATTTTAAAAATTATTTATATGATTCTTGTCAAAAAAAAAATTATTTATATGATATAAATTTTAAATTTGACAATAAATCTTTAATTTAATACACGTTAAAATGTAACCGATACAATTTAATTTTTATAAATTTATCTATATTAACTATTTTTCTTTACTTAAGAATTTGTCAAAAAAAATTATTGTTTATCTCTTGTGGTTGTGGTGTATGGACATTGATAAACTTGCAAACATAACAATTTTATGTCAAAAATTCAGTTAAAAGTCAAAATATGCATCAACACGAATCAAACCCCTGCCATGATTATTAAAGGGACGCGCCTTAGCCACTAAACCAGTAGCAATTTTGTAATTTTGTGTTTATTTTAACAGTTAACCATATATATAGAATAGTAGAATACTAAATAACAAAAATATCTATATATACTTATCAAAAGTCGAAAATTTCGGTATGGCTATAGCCACAGTGTGCCTCAACGCAGAGGCGTAGCCCTTCATGGGTGAGGGGTGCAGGTGCACCCCCTGGAATTTTAATTTTTTAACTAATATCTGTATTTTTTTGCATTTTGCACCTCCTGAATTTTTTATTTTTGCACCACTCACTCAAAAGTTCAAATTATTATTCACTAAAGTCTCATTCTTTACTTTCAACTTTTCTCTAAACTTCTGTGTAAAATTAGATCTCTCAAACACAATTACCACCACTTAACAATCGGTTTAACGAGACAAATAGTCGGTTGCTTATTTATATAATTTGTTTGTGTCCAACCAACTTATTCTCTTCTTTTGACAAGAAAAATATAGTGTAAATATATATTCCGGACTATGACTATGTTAAAAGTTATTCCGATATATGTTACTTTGTCAATAAATTGTTGCCGGAATACTTTAGTTTGTATTGTATAATTTTTTTTCCTTAATGTGTTCCTACACATATTATGATTTGTCACTGTATGACTCCTAATTGTTAACCAAATATGAGCTTGACTCTGTGTTTTTTTACCTTCCACTGAACACAAATTTAAGGCCTTAAATACTTGTTCATCATAAAGTGATGGAGATTTTAAAGAGCTCTTCTCTAGTTATCATTGAAGGTCCAAGTTCTACAAACAGTATGATACCATAATAGTTTTCAACACGGTCTAATATATATATTTACACTATCTGTATACTTTTAACAAACCGGAACAATTTTCAATGGTTCCTGTATGAATGTTTAAAAAATTTAAATTTTACTTATCTTACGATCGAATTTTAAATAATTTGCACCCCTAATTCAAGGTCCGGGAGACGCCACTGCCTCAATTTAGCTCTATTTAGGTTAGTTTCTTAGCTCAATCTAGTTTCTTAGATCAAAATCTAGGTTAGTTTCTTATGGAGAAAAGTACACATAAATTAGTTACAAAAAATACGTGAGCTTAATATTAATATATGGAATATTTTTTCAGCTAGATTTTATTCATCTCGCTATCAAATTTTAGATTAATGGACTTATTCTCCTAAAAATTAAAAGATTTTAAAAAAAAAGCTTAAATATATTTTTGGTCCTCTAAATATTTTTAAGGTTTTACTTTGGTACTTTAACTATTTTTTATTTCATTTTGGTCCTTTAACTTTCATTTTGTTAACCTACTTGGTCCTAACCGTTAGAAAAATGTCAAAAACGAGAGGTAGAAGCCTCTAATGAGAAAACAGACATCAGATTTGGATTCAACGTAAATCATGAGAAGTTTTGGAGTATCGTTTCGTAAGTTTTCGTGACTGGAAAGATCACCGGTGATGTGGACGGAGACAGTGATGGAAGAAGCTCCGTACGCGATGAAGAAGAAGGTCTTTGGCCACATGGAGTTTTCCTATTGGATCTCACACCAAAACCATCAAGTCTCTAAGTGTCACGTACGCAAAATTAACATTTTTGGCATTTTTCTAATGATAATTAGGACCAAATAAATTAACATAATTAAAGTAAGAGGACCAAAATAGAACGAAAAAATAGTTAAAGGATCAAAACAAAACAAAAAATAGTTAAAAGACCAAAGTAAAACCTTAAAAATATTTAGAGGACCAAAAGTATATTTAAAGCAAAAAAAAAATCAATGATATCAAACTAAACTCCCAAATTGTTATTTTTTCCATCTTCGTCAAATGTCAATTGCGATTAAATAAAACTCACCTTCCTTACAACACAAATTTGTTAATTAACAACTCCAGAAAGATGTGTGAGAATGGAAATGTCTATTAAGGGTAAAGTTTAATAAGAAGATACAACAGCTAACCCTATGAATATCAATCATAATTCATAGTAACTAATAACAATTCAACCACATTATACTAAATAGGCTTATTTTAAATTAATTAAACCAAACGTAACTCCAACAAATTAAACCAAAAAAGAGTTAAATATATATTAAAATACTATAAATAAAAATGAACAAAAGAAACTATATTATGTTTTTTTTTTGACATCTTAAAATAACATGACATTAAACAAGAAAGATGCTTAGAATTAATATAATTTGTTAGTAACAAAAAGGAAACTGAAAAAATAAATCAACAAACAAAAAACAGAAAAATCTAAATATGAGTTTCACCAACCTGTCTTCCAATTTTATCCCTCATACCAATGCCTCAATCTTAATATATTTGATCATGAATTTGTGTTACCTATTCTTCTAATTGTAATGCTCACATTTTTTTTTGTCTCGGGTAAGTATTTAATTATATTTTTCTTTTACCATTCTTTCTTAATTTTCTTCTTCATTCTAATTCTAATTACTTGTCTTAATCATTAATATTTTTTACTATCTACTTCATTATATTTTAATGTTAATTCATGTTCCTGTTGAATCTCATTAATCCCATTTCAGCTTTTAACTGCATTTGATTTTTTTTCTCTTCTTCATGCATGTTGAATATGAAGAAGATTTATTACTTTATTTGATTGAGAGATTCAATTAAATAATCATGTGTGACACTATGTCTGGACCTATTAGTATTGATCGACCTGTTAAAGGTTAGTTACAAATTTCACTACCCCTTTTACATTTCATGGTTAATTTCTTATAATTTGTTATTATAAATATGTATATGATCATATTTGTATTAGAATATTGAAGTTAAATTATGTAGACCTCAAAACCTGTACATACTTTTTTATGTATTTTTTTTGGTACAAACATACTTTTTTATGTATGAAAATGAAAAACAATGGAAACTGAAACTATATAAACATTAATTTGCTCATTTGAATGCATTTTAGTAATTTTTTTCTTTTCAATTGGTATATATTTTTGTTCAAATTTGTTTTGGTAATTTTTTCTTTCTACGAAAAACAGGTCTTGAGACCGAATCTTCGGAGGATGAAAAGAAGAAAAAGCTTGGATCCTTAAAGAAAGTAGCAATAAATGCATCTTCTAAGTTCAAACATTCCTTGAGGAAGGGGCGAAGGCACAATAGGGTTATATCAGTTATCGAGGATGTACTTGATATAGAAGAATTACAGGCACTTGAGGATTTTCGTCAAGTACTTATTCTAGAAGATCTATTACCCTCAAAACATGATGATCATCATATGATGCTAAGGTAGCCCTTGAGACACATAATTTTCTTCTTCAATTATTTTTAGTTATAGTCAACAACTGCAACATCGTCCATGAGATGTCAACTCAATAGTAAAAGTTTGGTTTTGTAATCTCAAGAAACCGAGTTCAAATCCCTTTAAAGACAGCTATAAAATTATCAGACAATTCTTAATGTGCTATTGATGTATTATATGATAACTCAGATTCTTGAGAGCAAGGAAGTATGACATTGAAAAAACAAAGCAAATGTGGGAAGATATGATCAAATGGAGGAAGGAATTTGGTGCTGACACTATCATGGAGGTATTTCATAAATATAAATTAAGAAAAACACTAATCATAACTATATTGTTTTATATAACATTTCAGTTACATGTAGCGATATTGCACGTAATGTGCAAGGACTAGGGTTTGAAACCTGGTACGCTCGTACTTATTCACCTTTATATGGTGAAAATCTAGCCACTAGGCTACCTGACAAAAAAAAACATTTTAGTTACGTGTCCAACCAAAATTTCGTTTGGTTTTGTGAAGGATTTTGAATTCAATGAGATAGATGAAGTTTTAAAATACTACCCTCAAGGAACACATGGAGTTGATAAAGATGGAAGACCTGTTTACATAGAAAGATTGGGTTTGGTTGACTCAAACAAGCTGATGCAAGTAACGACTTTGGACCGATATCTTAAGTATCACGTAAGAGAGTTCGAGAAGACATTCAATGTTAAAATGCCTGCTTGTTCAATTGCAGCAAAGAAACAAATTGATCAAAGCACAACTATCTTGGATGTGCAAGGATTGGTATGTATCAAAATCATACAAAACTATGATTAATTATGTACTTATAAAATTAACCGGAAAGAGAAAAGAAGATTATATCTTGTTATGTAAGTAACTGAAGTTTCACACAAGTGCTAATTATAGCTTGGTTATTCAGGGTCTAAGAAGTATGAATAAAGCTGCAAGAGATCTTCTCCAACGGCTTCAGAAGATTGACGGCGACAACTATCCCGAGGTACTATTTTATCTACTCAGTCATATTGACTCAAATGAAATTTTCTGAAATTACCTTTAATTGAACTTTTCTTTTTGTACAGTCATTGAACCGTATGTTCATCATCAATGCTGGTTCCGGATTTAGGATGTTGTGGAATACGGTTAAGTCCTTCCTTGATCCGAAAACCACCTCTAAAATCCATGTAAGATTTTTTATTTTTATGTTCAACACTCAATAGTTTGAAGTTATGTTGATATCAGTTCAGTAGGAATATTAAACTGTTTACCGATTTATTGATTAGGTCCTAGGTAACAAATACCAGAGCAAGTTGCTTGAAATCATCGATGCAAGGTTTATACTTTCTTCGTTCTGTTTGAACTATTTTTCATTAACCAAATTGATTTATAAGTATGTTTGAACAATACTAGATAGTATGCTTAACATCTTGATTGTGCTTATTATTTACCAGTGAACTTCCCGAGTTCTTGGGAGGTACTTGTACTTGTGCAGACAAAGGTGGCTGCATGATTTCTGACAAGGGACCATGGAATGATCCCGAAATCTTCAAGGTAGTTTCACTTAACAGATAAAAAAAATAATTATATAATTAGAAAAGAAAATAGTAAAGTGTTTGTTTTGGATGAATTAGATGGTTCAAAATGGCGAAGCAAAAAGCAGAAGGAAAATTTCATCAGGGACTAAGGAGAAAAAATTCATAGAAGATGAAACATGTCAAAAGGTATAGTTAACTTCCTAATTTTAGTTTCAAGTGCATAGTGTGGTAAGGTTATCAAACTTGATATCCTTTCTTTTTCCTATGATATTAAGGAATGTGATTCTTTCAACAATGGAGCTGCTCTTGAGGAGACATGCCACGCTATAGCAAAAGTAAGTTTCATAGTGTAACTTGCACCGAAAAGTTGAGGAAACTGCATAAATTATCATAATGCAGCTAATTTGTCTAAGCATTGAAGCCATGACAAATTTGGAGAGCAATACTAGAACAAGTTTCATTACTTGATGAAATGTAAAACAAATGATAATTTCATATTCATTCCTGTTCCGTTCCACCCTCAAGTATGCCACATCACGTTCTGAGGTATTATATGCTTTGAGTCGGCGTGTGAGCTCTCACGGTTTTGTTCTTTACAAAAGACGCCTCGTTGGGTCGAGGAGCATGAGTGTTGTAGATAAACTACTCTTAGCCTTGATTCCCAAGAAATTATGAACTTTTTGGATGTACCGGAACAATTCTGATTATGTTTAATTGCATAGCTAACGTTTATTTGGTATTCTCCTTCTATATTGCAGGTAGCAAAACAATGTAATAATGTATACCAGTTCGAAACCTTGCTCTCAATGAATGACAAATCAATTTCTTGGAAGGAAGCAATAAAAAACGATCAAAAAGAACTTCCTAAAGGTATTCGATATTGTTCTACGACAAATCTGCGTACTCCATTTTACCAACACAATCAAAAGTGTCTTTGAGGCATTTGAATTCAATAAAATACTAAATAGATTATTTCCATTAAGGTGCAGGTTGCTATGCTGACAATGTATGCAAATCACCTAATGGATTTAGAAACCAATTTACCAGTGGAGTCATGTCCATTCTTTTGGGGATCATAACATTAATCCGCGTGGCACGGATCATGCCAAGTAAAATGACTGCAGGTGCGATGTATGGTAACTCAGAATCTTACGATGACAATATGACGAAAGCAGCACCTGTCTTTTCCTTTAATGATCACATGGCTCTGATGAAGCGCATGGCCGATCTAGAAGAGAAAGTGAACACCCTCATGATGAGACCTTCTATGCCACCTGAAATGGAAGAATTGCTCAACAGTGCTCTAAACCGGGTCGAAGTACTCGAGCAAGAGTTGGCTACATCCAAGAAGGTACCTTTTTCGTCTCGATAGATACTTCACAATTTTATAATAATTAAGGAACATATTTGTAATTTTATTTGTTCCTTTTTTTTCGGCTTCAGGCACTTGACGATGCTCTTGCTAAGCAAATGGAGCTTCAATCACAAATTGACAAAAATAAAAAGAAGTTGGTAAGTCATTGACACTGATCTATTACTTTCCATATAATTTTTTATATACTGTTTTCTCTTATACAAATTTTTGGATTTGTGATTGCAGTTCCACTGGTAATTAAGATTAAACATTAGTTTAAGAGTTGTAAATTTGGCGACGTTTCGCGATCATATCAGCGCCATGAAGGCTACTGCATTCAGCTTTGTATAATTTGTACATTATTCAACTGATATTTTCTGTATAAAACAATGTGTATATGTTATATAAAAATAGGCATGGTTTAGATTAAACAAGAATCAATTTATGTTTCTTTATAAATTTATTTTCAATCTTTAAAATAAGACCAAGGATTCAGATTTCTTGTAGTGAGAAAATCAATTCAATCACAATCAACAAGACAATACCATATGATCAAAAGATCGAACAATTCAAATGTTGAATTATCAAATCGAATATAAAGCTACAAATCCTAACTTTAAGTTATAATCAATTCAAATTGAAAACAACAAATTTTTCATCGTCATTGTCACTGTCATCTTCATCTTCCGATTTCATATTCTTGAAAATTTTCACTTTCTGAAGAAGCTATTTTCTTCATGAATTCCAAAAGCAAGTCATTGTTTTGCTCCATGTATGTTTTCAACTCATATAGCAGTTTCCCTTGTTCCCTTACCACCATTTCCAAAGCACTTATTCTGATCTCTATTGCACTCGTCATCGGATCCTATGAGTCCAACCAATTGTTAGGATTCTTTGATCAACAAAGCATAAAGGGAATTGTTAGAAACCATGTAAATATGCTAGAATATATTTAGGGAGATATTGTATTTAACTTGTAACAAACATTTAACTTAAATGACCACCGGATGGATTTGGCCTATCTCTAACTATCAACGAATCAGGTGAAAAACCTACAATCAATCGATTAAATTTATGGCATTCAAGAAAACGAGTTAACAAAAGACAAGGTCAACACTTACTTCCTCAGGAACATCGGTCAAGCTAACGTGTGAGTAACTCTTCACCGCTTTTAGAGAAGAGATATCATTATCTTCAGCTTCGGACCTCGATTCAGCTGTGGATGTATCATTTCCTTTTACCTGCAAGAAAAAGAGACATAATCTATCATATTTTAAGATAAAAAGGACACCGAAGAGATACCAGAATCAAGAGTCGTGACAGATTCCAATCAGTCCAAACAAATAATGAAAATCAGACAACAAATTACCACCGGCCATTCTGACTCAGCATGTTCAGCAACAGTCCCTTCACTTTTTAGAACTTTTACCGGTTGACTTAGTCTCCTTGCTTCGCCACTGCGAATCATCTGCAAAATGTTCGACCGCGTACAATTAACAGTTAGCGTGTAACATGTTTGACAATCAGAAGGCAAGTAGTGCAACAAAACACATAACCTAACATTCAAAATTTCAGGGTTATTCCACGGCCCTTTATCGGATCTGAGGCAACCTCCCTGATCTTCACATGTGCAGGTACCTCCCAAAAACTCTGGCAACTCGCTGAATTAAGGTTCACAAAAAATTAGGCCTTTCAAGGGATAACGGAAATTGAAACGCTGTGCAAAAATCCGTCATGTACCTGGCATCGATTATTTCAAGCAATTCGGTTTGGTAATTGTCTCCAAGAACCTAAGTGATTCCAAAGAGACATCAAGCAAAGTTACCGTCAGCCTTAAACCATCAACAAATCACAAATGAGTCCTAAACAACTACAATATATCATTTTTACATACTTGAACCGTTGAAGCTTTTTTAGGATCACTATTATATTTAGTGTTCCACATCGACATAAACTCAGGGCTAGCATTTATGATAATCGTTTGCCAATCAGTCTGTATCGTTCATAAAAGAGAACAAAAAACATGAATCAGTTAGACCTAAGTACATGTTCATCTTGAAATGTCTCGGTATAACTAAACTGATAAAATCAAAATAAAGAACATAGAAAATCATGGGAACTGTAATTGCTCACCGCAGCGTAATTGTCAACACAAATCTTATCTACACTCAAATAATTTTCTTCAAAGTAATGAAGGCCCTAAAACACAACTATAACATAAATATTTTTGCTTGTAATAGAAATTCACAGGCAATACAATGAGTAAAAATTAATGGCAACATACGATGTCTTGAACATCGTATATTCTGGTTACTGAATCTATGAGTCTCTTGGAAGCAATCGTGCAAGCAGGAAACTTTATCGCAAACAATTTCTCAATTTCCCGTATGAAGTACTTCATATATTTATCGTTACTTATCACTGGTACAGGTTTGTTTCGATTGGCTTTTCTATGTCTTTCAATGTAAACAGGCCTTCCTTCCTTATCAACGCCGTGAAACCAATTTGGAAAACAATTCTTGACAACTTCATTTATTGCTTTGAACTCAAAATCCTGATGAAAACAAGAATTTTAAATTCAAGCGCATATAATACGATGCACGCATTAGTAATTAAGAACATGAATGTTTTGTTACATAATTTACCTCCAAAATTGTATCAACACCAAACTTCTTCCTCCATTGTAGCATATCAGCCCACATACTCTTTGCTTCTCTAATATCAAAGTTCTTTGCTTTCAGAAACCTGTAAACCAAATTTAGACAACTTTCATGAACACAGTTCAAATAAATTGTTAATTACATTTAGTTCATGTTTAATGAAAACGAGTTTGACATGTAATTACATTCAACCTTACCATTTTCTCTAATTCCTATTAATGTCAACTATGCAACACCTTATTCCCTATAATTTATCAACTAACATATATATATATATATATATATATACATAACATAAACAACATCTAAATTAAATTCTAAGAGTACACCTATCACTATCAGCAACCCTACTGTTAGTGTAGTGTCCAAGTTTCATAGTTTTTTTTAGTCAAATGCTACATATAGTAATAATATGATAATTAAATAAAAATAGTAATAATTTAAAGCACCTTAACATCATATGATAATCATCATGCTTCTCAGGAAGCATTTCATCAATGATCAAGGATTGATGGAAAGCATCAACAAAAGCAGGAACATGAACATCCTCAATGATCCTCTCATCATCCTCAATGATCTTCTTATCCTCAATGATCTTCTTATCCTCAGAAGATAAACCACCACTTTCTTTTTTGATTGGGAACAACTCACTTAAAACCACCCTAGCAAACAAAATCATAAACGGCAGCAAAAAAAAATTTATCATTTTTGGCCGCACCAATGAAGAGTAAAATCTTTTGTTCTTAAAGAGTAAGATGTTCTGTTCTTATATATATATATATATATATATATACACACACATAGATCCTTCTTAAAAGGAAAAACAGTTCATAACCAAAAAAATTGGAGAAATAGTTTTTTTTTGTCGATACCAGGGTGTTCACCGCCGGATGCAGTCACTATTCCCCTCACTAGGGTGGGATAGCTGAGGAGAAATAGTTAATATGTCAATTTTTTTCAAAATAATAAAAATGTACGGTAATTGTATGATTTTTTTATGTGTAATTGTATTTTAGAAATAACAAAAAACAATATGCACACTCATCCAATAACAACGTATAGAAAAAAAATAATAGTATCCGTTAATTATAGTGACTTATATTTTTAGAAAGTCATTCAATCCCAACCCGGCCATATTCCAACCAAATGAGCGTATCCATTAATTATATGACATGAACTTTTTTCTTCTCATAAGTTTACATATAAATTATTTTAAAAACATAGTACTAAATATCGTGATGAAAAACACCTGGATAAAATAAAAAAGATATACCCTCAATATGATATGCATTTTCTTATAATAAATTTTGTTTGAATATTCAATTGATATTTTAACGGCCCTCTCCCAGTTTTTTGTCTAACTCTGCCACTGTTTGCAACCTATTATCGGAAATATCGACAATAATCTTCCTTCTTGGAAAGATTGGCTCATTTTTTCTAAGGGAAGAGTTTAAACTTTAACGTGTTAAATCTTTGATTCATACGTTTTTAAGATTTACAAATGGCTTAAAACTTGTATAAAAGATAATGATGAATGGATAAAAAACTTAGGTGATCTAACTGCATAGACACAATGAAGCTTGTCACTAGATCTTGGCATAAATTGTGCTCGACCTCCATTGGATATATTGTGGTGGATTAGACCTTGGAGAAGTATTGTGAAGATCAATGAAGCTGATTGTCTTAAGCTTGTCTCAAGCTGTGGTGAAACATTTTAACCATTGATAGTCAAAGTGCGCGAGTTCTTAGAAGCATATTCTTTATGAATAAACAACTTGTTACTAGTATAAATTCCCCTATTTAGATAGATGTAAAAAATATATGATGTTTGAAATGTACGAGATTAATAACCACCAGAAAATTGCTCAAGGCACAAGTATCAACTTTTGGTTGGACAAATGACATCAAAATCGTACTCCCCCGTCCCATATTATAAGAGAAAAAAACAAAAATCACATTTAATAAGAAAAGGAAAATGTTACACCGGTATAATTTGATCTCTCCCCTTATACTAATATTAGTGATCAGCTAAATTTCCAAAACATCTTTGAAAGAATAGTCTAGTTAGAAATTTCTTTTGACCTTAATTCTCCTTTGCAATCCCCCAACGAGATTAATATTCAATGTAAGTTTTGAGAGATCAGACTGACACCTTTTCTAACCAAAAAAGACAAACACCAAAACAATTAAGAAAAAGTAGCCAAGAAAATATAGTAAAACAAGAAAGTAGTTGTTTTTATGCCAAGTAGTTATTCCAACTATAAACAAGTTTGAAACAATTCTTCACTGAGTTTACTCAGAAATTTTAAATCAATTTTAAGAGTTTACATCATATGCAAGGTCAACACACCATAGAAACAATATGGCTGAAAACACCCTACCCTCCGGAGTCTCTCTATAAGCAGCAACAAAAAGTCACCAGCAAGATTTCTTCTTCTTCTTCTAATTAACATGCAGCAAAATAAAGGAATAGAAATATCAGAATTTTGAACAAGAAAACAGTCTAGAAGGTTTTTAATTGTGTTCAATATAAATATGACATACCCGTAACTTAGCTTCTTCTTTATCATCAATGTACGCAAACAGCTCTTCTTGCCTCATTAACGCATCGTAGAGAGCCTATTGCACAAACCAGAAAATGTAAATGTAAGAGAAACACTCAGATAAGGAACTAATGAGAAGCTATGCATATATAAAAGAATATAAGCACAATTGCAACAATCAATTTGAACAATTCACCATGAAGCGAATGGCTGATCAGAAATGAAAATCCAAAACATTTTAAAACTTCTTTAACATAGCATTACTTGAGTATCAACTAGATCACAAATAAATAAATTTATCTATTAACCAACACATTAGATACACCAGCTTTGGTGGCTGAAAATAATTATCAAGCAAGCATAACATTTATTTTTCTCTTCAATGATTTAATCAACTTTTAACCAATATCGCACCTTAGTTTCATACTTGTGAAACATTATTTTAATATTAATGGTAACATAAATCAGACTTAAAAAAAAATCATGGGTAAATAGACTAATACCCCCTGTAAAATATACAAATTTTGCAATACCCCCTTGTAAATTTTTTTTTTGAGAATTCCCCCCTGTAATGTTTAAATTTTTGCAATACCCCCCTGGATTCACTCAACCATAATAACCCCCACTAAAATTGTATTTTGCGGCGGTTTAAAACCCTCGCAAAAATAATATTTTGCAGCAGTTTTTATTTGCGGTGGTTTAAAACCCCCGCTAAAATTATATTTTGCGGTGGTTTTATTTTGTGGGGGTTTTATTATGGTTGAGTGAATTCTGGGGGGTATTGCAAAAATTCAAACATTACAGGGGGAATTCTCAAAAAAAAAAATTTACAAGGGGTATTGCAAAATTTGTATATTTTACAAGGGGGTATTAGCCTATTTACCCAAAAATCATTGGGTTCATTATGAATGTGTGCTTATTTGTAGAGTAGTTAGCATTAGCATGCAAGGCATGTTATAAGTTTTTCGGTGTACAACGGAGGTAATGAGGTTTGAACCTACGAGTCTACAACCTCATGCATACTATCCAAACTCCCCACCACAAATTGAACAATAAAAAACGAAAAATAGCTAAATTTAATAGATTTGCGCATCTAAAGTGATTCATCATGACTGCAGTTTCTTATAAAATATAGCAGAGAACAAAACTATAGCATCCCACCTTTTTAGTTGCAATTAGCTCTGCTTCCAAAGCATCCACCCGGTCGACAGCAGCATTTAGTAACTCTGCTTTTTGTGTAGGCATCTCAGATGGCTTAGAATTTAGTGTGCAAACCTTCTCTTCGAGCTTACCTAACCTTTCCATCATGGAGGAAATGACTGTTGTCTCTGTATATGCTGGAGTTGGTGAAGAAGAACAATATTCTTCCTTGTTTGTTGTATCAAGAACTAGCGCTGAAGTACTCTGATGATTATTAGATGATACAGTAGAAAGCTTCTTGGCCACACCATATGCAAGTGAACGGAAGAGAGTAAACATGGTCATAAAGAAAACAGTCAGGGCTACCCAAATCCGAGCTCGGATGCCTTCTGGTGGTTCTGGAGTATCAGAAAGGGGAGGTGTTCCTGTAATTGAAACATTTCCAGAGCAAATTCAATAATGAAATGAGGCAAGGCACCAATTCATTATTTAATCGAACGGATTCTTTTATTATGAAATGGCCTAATATGCTGAAGCTCGTGGTAGTGACATTCATTCATTTACATCCATCAAATGTCCTCTAAAGATTAGGGGGAAAATAAGTATCATTGCTCAAACTTAATGGTTTCTATAGAGATTTAGGACAAACTGACAAACATCACTCACGATTTTGATGCTTTTGGTGAATATGCATTAGAAAACGTATATAATAATAATAATAATAATAATAATAATAATAATAATAATAATAAGTTAAAGTTGCTAACCTTTTGTACTAGGAGAACTCTGCAGTGAGGATTGTTTCTTGCAGACACAATCAACAGCTTTGTCTACCATTGGAATGTATTCGTGATACCCAACTAAGTTGCCACTAACAGCATAGCTTGACTTTCCAACTACCTTTACCTGAAAGAGATCACAAAATGTAAATAACTCATGTTTTGGGATAAACTTGAGCTCCTTGTCAAGCATTACAGTAACTTTCGATCATCCTTTTGATACCTTTAAATATTGTACCGTTAAATATACATTAAACTCACAGAATAATAGGTGCAAGATGATTTCATAAAATTGTGCCATTAAATTTATGAAGGGGGAATGTGCGAAAAACATACAATCAATCAATTAAACTTATGCCATTTAAGAAAACACCGGGTTAACAAAAGACAAGGTCAACACTTACTTCCTCACGTACAGGGGTCAACCTCAGTTGTGAGTAACTCTTCACCGTTTGTGGAGAAGCTATATCTTCAGCTTCAGACCCTGATTCAGCTGTGGATGTATCACTGCCTTTTACCTGCAAGAAAGAAGTGACATAATGTATCAGGTCGTAAGATGAAAAGGACAATGAAGAGGCACAAGAATTGAAACAGGCTCCGCTCAATTCAAGAAAATAATGAAAATCGGACAACAATTTACCATTGGGCATCGCGGCTTGGCATATGCAATAACCTTTCCATCACTGTTTAGAACTTTTACGACCTGCCTTGGCCGCCTTGCTTCACCACTGAGAATTATCTGCAAAATGTCCGACCGCATATAATTAACAGTTAGCATGTAACAAGTTTGATACAGTCGAACACCAGAGGAGCAATCAAAAGGTAGGTAAGTAAGTACAGCACATAGCCTAACCTTCATAATTTCAGGGTTATTCCAGGGCCCTTTATCGGATCTGAGGCAACCTCCCTGATCTAAACATGTGCAGGTACCTCCCAAGAAATCTGGCAACTCGCTTTATTAAGTTCACAAAATATTAGGCCTTTTAAGGATAATTTGAATTCGAATTGGTATTTGATCGTGCTTGGAAATTACAATATAACCGCATTGAAATAAATAAAAAAGAGAGTAACGAATAAGGAATTATAGTAACACTAATAATGTCTCATAACGACTAATAAAGACAGAACTAGGAATAAAATAAAATCAAAGTGAACCAAATCTGATTTCCTTCTATTCTTCTACAAAGACCAATAGGGAAAAAAAATGAAAAAAATTCTAAAACATAAAGAGAAATAGAAAGGTGTAAGAAATTCATTATGTACCTTGCATTGATTACTTCAAGCAATTTGCTATGGTACTTGTTTCCAAGAACCTAAACAATGATTCCAAAGAGACATCAAGCCAAATGACCGGCCTTAAATCATCAAATAATCATAAATGAATCTTAGACAGCTAAAATATAGCATTTTTTACATACATGAATCTTTGAAGTTGTTTTGGGATCGAGAAAAGATTTGACAGTGTTCCATAGCATCCTAAACCCAGGTCCAGCATTAATGATAAACATTTGGCAAAGAGTCTGTATGAACAAAAATCATTAATCATTGAGACCTTAGTACATGTTCATCTTTAAAATTTCCTATAACTAAACCAATAAGATCAAAACAATGAACAAAAAAGATTCACTGACAAACTGAGATAGCTCACCTCGGGGTAATTGTCACCGTCAATCTTTTGTAATCGCATTATGAGTTCGCGGGCCGATTTTGTAAAGTTCTTAAGGCCCTAAAGACACAACTAAAACATAAATATGTTTGCATGTTATAGAAATTCACAAGCAATGCAATGAAGAACAATTCATGGCAACATGCCAACATACCACGCCTTGAACATCTAAGATTGTGGTGCTTGAATCTATGTGCTTCTTAGAAGCAATTGTGCAAGCCGGAAACTTTACCGCAAAAGATTTCTCAAACTCCCGTACGTGATACCTCACATATCTATCCATAGTCGTAACTTGCATAAGTTTGTTTGGATCCACTTTCCCAAGCCTTTCAATGTAAACAGGTCTCCCCTCCTTATCAACACCATGATTACCATGTGGGTAGTACTTTAAAACTTCTTCTAATTCATTGAACTCAAAATCCTAACGAAAACACGACAATTCAAGAACATACAACACAATGGTAAGGACTAAGAACATCAATTAATCAACCGATCATCGCAAAGGTCAATCTCATTACATAATTTACCTCCATAATCGTATCAGCTCCAAATTCCTTCCTCCATTTTAGCATATCAGCCCACATAAGCTTTGCTTTTTCAATATCAAACTTCCTTGCTTTCAAATATCTGCAAAATATATAACAAATAATTTAAAAGAATGCATCTATAATAAGTTCATCAAAGTCGGTAATAACCTAGAGAGAAATACTAAAATTAATAACTAATTATTGACTTTGTGTATGTTTGGTTATGCAGTGAGAAATTTTTTGACAGAATTGATTCTGACAAAAATTGATTTGAAGATAAAGTGATTACATTCAACTAAAAGTTAGTTGAACGTGTATGTTTGATTTTGCAGTGAAGAAAAATGGTTTTATTAGAATTGATTCTTTAAAATTGATTTGAAGATAAAGTGATTTATGTTTGGATATATTCATGCATAAGTGAGTTGAACAAAAACTAAGTGTAAAAATCAATTCTAGAATCAGAAGCTACGATTTCTAGCTTAAAGTAGAATCAATTCTGGAGGCATAATCAATTCTAATTTTGATATACCAAACAAGTCATAATCAAATCTACATCTCCATAATCAATTTTGGTCACTCTAGAAGTGAAACCAAACATACCAGTAGAAGCTACATTTTCTAGCTACATTTGTATCAATTCTAAAGCAAGAAGCTACATTTTCTATCTTAAGTAGAATCAAATCAATTCAACTTCAGAAAAACCAAACATGTCAGAATCAATTCTACAATTCCATAATCCATTCTAGCCCTTCTAGAATCAAAACCAAACACGACGGTTTAAAAAAAAAAAAAAACACAATGTATCTAATTTCTAAGGCACCTTAACATGATATGATAATCATCATGCTTTTTAGGAAGCAATTCATCGATAATCAACGATTGACGAAACTGATCAACAATTTGAAGCTCTTCAACATCACGAACATCTTCAATCGAAACAGAACTAACTCTGACATCACTCTTTCTTTTCCTACCATTCTTTTTGGTAAGAGAATGCTTAAATTTAGAAGAAGCATTAAGAGCTTTCTTCTTTAAAGATCTTCTTTCCCTTTTGTCATCACTACCGGAGCTAAATTCGATGGAGGCGGACATTGCGAGAAGAAATGAAAAACCCTAGGAAGAATGGTGGAAGAAGAAGGGATGTGGCGCGTGGGTGGAAGGTTTGGGAGAAATGGCGCGTGTGGAATGTTGATAAAAAGAAGAGAATGTTGGGGAATCACGAGAAAATGATGGATGCTTTGATATTCCGACACTGTTCTGTTGTTTTTAGCTCTGCTCTGCTCTGTGCTATAATCTGTTTCCACCGTAACGTCTAATCGTTACAATAAATAGTGTGTATTATTATTAAAATTAAAACTTACTCCCTCCGTCCCGAAATGTAGGAGAAAAAACAAAAATCACACTTATTAAGAAAAAGTAAAATATAATAATTGAGAATATGTTTTTTTGAAAAAAGTTGTATGGAAAAATGTAAAAACAATTTTTATTGGTTGTTGGTTATAGAAAAAGTAAGAGAGAGAGTAAACTTTTCTTGAAAAAATAAATGTTTGAACTTTTTCTCTTACATTTTGGACAAAAAAAATTAAGTTTTTTTCTCTTACATTTTGGGACGGAGAGAGTACTTTAGTTTTTCTTATTTTATAATCAGTTGGGAGAAAAAGTACGCTCAAATATTTAATTTTTAGTATTTTAATGTCTACTATCAATAAAAAGATGGGGTATTGTTGTAAAAGTCATATTCTCTCTTTCATTTACACATTTTTTTTAAAGTGTGTGATTTGTTCAATTGTGACACTTAAAATAGGACAGAGAGTGTAGTATATTATTTCGTATTGATGTTCTAACTCGATTGATAAAAAATGTCAAAAATGCTAAATTAAATATTAATAATCATATGTTGAATTCCAATTTTTATAATTTGTGTGTGATGTTCTAATGACACATCATTTCATCTACTTGAAGTTCTATTGACATATCATTTCGTCTCCTTATAAAAAAAAATTATATAACCTCATGTAACAATAAAAAGACATTTATATTACCTCATATTTTATATATAAACAAAAAAACAAATCTCAAATATAAACAAACAAAAGTTTAGTCAAAAAAAAAAAAGTTATTACAATTCTTAGTTAAAAAAAAGTTATTACAATTATTATTAGAGTTAATATCATTTTAAAATGTTAAATAAAATTGATTTTGATGATGGTGGTGAAGATGATTATGTTGTTCTTTTAATTTTTTATGAAGGTTATAAGGGTTTTGATGATGATGGTGGTGGTGGTGTTGTTTTATGCGTTTTATCTTCTTCTTTTTTTTTTAATTTTTTTTCAATTATTTTGTTTTAATTTTTTATTTTGGTTCTGATTTATTTAAAAAATAAACAATTTTGCTGATTTAGCATATTTGTTTTTTTTTTACAATTAAAAATTAAAATTAAAAGTCACGTGTCATGTCACATCATAGTTTATGTCCACTCAGTTTTTGTTGACTAAGTTAAAGGATGTAAAACACAAGATCTTTATATTATAAAGGGTAATGCAACAAACAAAAATTATAGGGGGTAAAGCAATCATATTTTACATAGGGTAAAAGTATATTAACCCTTATTATTTCCTTTGACTTTTTTAGTAAATTGTAATTAATGTTGTACAGAAAAAGAAATAAATAGTCAAGACTATATATATTAAGAAACAAAATATTAAATGTTTTATCGTTAATGTAAATTGACTAGTATATTTTAATACAATTTTTTTTTTCAAAAATACATACTCCCTTCGTCTCAAAATAATTGACACAATTGATCAATGTGCAATATTCATATAATCTATTTTGATCATATTTTTATACTAATATATAAATGCAAATATTAACATATAAGATGTTGTTTTATTTGCCTCAATGAATATTTTTATGATATATAACTTTTATAATTTTTAAAGATACATAATTAAATATATTAATGATCACAATTATCCGTTGGTAAATATGAACTAGTCAATTGTGTCAATTATTTTGAGATGGATGAAGTATATTTTGGTATGGAGTAAGTTTTTATTATTAATATTTTGCAAAAATACATCATTGATCCTTTATCTTATTTATTTGTAATATTTTGGTCATTTATCTTTAATTTATAACAAATTGATGCTTTATCTTTCATATTTACAACACTTTAGTCTTTTATAACATATACACATAAACTCATTCTTTCAAAAAAAAATATTAAATTTTTTTTTATTATAAATTAAAAAAATTTATAAATGAACATTCATCATCTTCATCAAATATATCCATATTTGAAAGAAAACCCAAATTTGCATTTGTTGGAAATAAAAATGTTTGAGATTTTCAATCACCGCTATATTCAGTTCTCAACAAAATATTTTACATAATTCCATCCCAAATCATATAAACTTTTGAGGAGAATTAATTCAATATTAGTTGTTAGCAGTAGCCATGGCCTGATCAATTCAATATGCTACTTACTACAAACTAATGAAAATCAATTCCGTCAAACTACACTAAAACAAATAGCAGGAGGAAAACTTTGTAGCTAGACAACAAAGTAATCTAATTAAACCGGTGATTATTGCAAATCTGAGTTTTTACCAAATGATTTGATTTTGGGTTAGTTTATTGAAAATTTGGGTTTTAACGGTTTAAAGAAAATTTAGGACTTTGATTTTTATGATATTTGGAAGTATATTTGGGTAAAAAAGATTTTGATTGAAGGAAAATGATGAAGATTTAAAGGAAGAAGATGATCGAATATGTTCTATCTTATTTTAGATTTTTTTAAACTTTTAATCAAAATATATTTTAAAAATTATGATAGAATTATCTTATGTTTTTTAATAAATAAAAATGAGAAAATGGATTTATATGTGCACATTATAAAAAAATAAATGACCAATTTATTACAAACAAAAGATAAAGGATTAAATTGTTACAAATATAAAAGATAAATGACCAATTTAATACAAACAAAAAATAAAGAATCAAAATGTTACAAATAAATAATAAGATATATGACTAATAGAGTATTTTTGCCTTAATATTTCAACTTTACCTTTAATTTTAATTTTCCAATTTATTTTATATAATCATTACTAGTATCGTCTTAACTATTTCCAACTTCATGTTTTATTGTGGACTTTAGTTTATGGTATGTGAATCCTCTGGCAGGTGGTCGGGGTGGCTGATTGTGTTTTTCTCTCCGCTACTTTTTAGTTTGGTTGAGAAGGTTTGTGTATTTTGAATCTGACTTTTTGTAATTTTTGTCATAGATATAGCACATCTTGTGCTAGTTTATGGTGTTAATATATTTCTTTCATTGGTCTTTTTTAAAAAAAGTCCAACTTCATGCTCCACTTTTTCAAAAGTAAGCGACAAATGCAAATTAATATTACTCCATCCAAACATATAAGAGAAAATCAAGAAAATCAGTTAAAGGAAATTTATGTATTTTGATGTTGGTTAAAAATTTGAACCAAATATATTATATTTTTTCTGTCCCAAATTATAAACATCCTTTTAAAAAAAAATATAGTCTCAAAATATAAGCCTCTTTGCAAATTAGTAGGTGCATTTATTACTTTTTTCCTTACACATACTTCTAATTATTACTACTAACTTGCATTGAAATATAAAAAGTCAAATTTCTATACATAGTACAAACAAAGAACAATTTAGTAAAATTTACACACAAACTAAACACAATAATTATATTACCAACATTACTTAATAAATGTGATATTAGTCAAGATTGCTTGTATAATAGAACAAAGAGAGTATTAATTTTAGTTGACCAATCGTTTTTATATTTGAATACACAGAGAATATATTTTTTCCACTTACTTTTGAAAAGTATTTATAATTATGAAGGATAATAAATGAAGTAAAGTCAAACTAATTAAGATATCTCCTGCATTTTAATCGAGTTTGACTTTGCTCAATTTATCCATCCTTTATTTTTATGTCAATTTATGAAAAAGATAAATACAAATGAATTAATGAGATTCATTTAATAAGTTGATCTCATTTATGGATCTCACTAATACTTATTGTCTATCTATTCATAAATGGACCAAAAAATAGAAGATGTTAAATGAAATAAAGTCAATTTCATTTTAGACTAATTGAGAGAGAATTTAACTATTTTTTTGGTGTATTGTAGAAACTATTTTTTTATAATTTTATTCACACAATTTTAGAGATTAATTCATCCGTACCAAAATATATGTCATTTTGAGAAAAAAATTGTACTAAAATATATGTCACTTTACATTACTAATAATACATTTAATATTTTTTTTCTCTTATATTCTTAACTAATTATTTCTTTTTCTCTTTTCAATTTTATAATTTATCTTTTCCATACTATTAATGAAAGATAATTTTGTAAATTAATCTATAATTTATTTTTCTCATACAACAAGGATTACATTTCTTTATTTTCGTGGTATGGTTAAAACGACAAATATTTTGATACGGTGTAAATTTTACAAAAAATTGCTAATGAAGGCCGCACTCTTTAAGCCCTTTAGAGACAATTAAAAATTTAAGTTTTCTACTCATTAGGTTTTTTTTACATTGAATTTGTTGATGTTGGTGGTGCTGTTGTTGGTTCTTGTTTTCCATCAAAGACGATCTCATGCTCTATTTCAACATTTCATAGTTCTAGTATCTGCACTTTCTGGATGGTTTCTTTCTTTCTCTTCAAATCACAGACTTTAATGGTGTTTGAGTTTGTTATGTAGTATGCGAACAAAGTTTGAGTTCGCTATACATAGCGAACCGTATTTTTTTCATAATATTTTCATTTATGGGGTAAAAGGTATAGACGCTAGTGATTGTTCGTAAAAAAAGTCATTCGTTACTTAAAGTACAAACTCAAAAAACATTCTGATCATTTCTGGAAGCGCGATGAAAATATCAAGAGTGCGAAAAATAATAATCAATATTTTTTGTGTGTCGTTTGACGGTTTGGATTTAGGCCCAGTAGGTCAACATCTTGGGCTATAATGTTGGTGTTTTTCTTTGTAAGCTAGCTCTCACGGCACAATCTCAAAATTAACCATATTCTTCTTAATGATCAAGTTTGTGAGGTTACAAAGCATACTATATTTTTCTTTGATAGATCTTCATGTCAAAGTGAGGACAAATCAAGATTTTTTTTTAATTATATCTAGTATGTTAGTTCGTGCAATGTATCATATTATTTTTCTAAGATATTATTTATGTATGTTTTAAAATATTATTTGAATAATTTAGTTCAAAATACTACGATAAAATTGAGAATTTGAGATAGTTGGTGTATGATATATGTTTAAGAATGTTGGAGGGTAGAGTAAGATGGGGAGTTTATCTCCGCTTCTCATTCTATACTATTAGGAGAGTCTTTCCTTCATCTTCAACCTCAAAACTATATAAAAACCCTACAGTTGCTTCGTGGTCAGAGAAGGGTGGAAGCTGGCTGAAAGTGGTAGATTCGTGGCCGGAATGATATTTTTGTTTCTTATTTTGGGAAAACAATAAACTGCAACCGTAGAGAGAAAGAGAAGGCAGTGAGCCGTGATTAGGAATAAGCAAGGAGAGGGAGTGGGTGGCAATGATATGTGATAGAAGTTAGAAGAGTAAAATGAGTGAAGTGAAAATGTTTTGGATTTTAGATAAGTGGTGAAAATAATTAAAATTAAGGGGTGCTAAATGAAAAAACATAGGGATATTGGTAAAATTTTAAAATTTTAGGGTGTGCACTTGCACTACTTAAACTACTAACAACACCACCCTCCTCTCAAGTCAAACACACCTTTATAATGCTCACTTAGATATCATTGTTATAAATACTCTTATGGTAGTTTTCATGACTTTATTTATTTTTATCTAAGTCTGGTGACTACATTCCACTTCATAAAATAAATAAATTGATGTATTAGAGTTGAACTCCGATCTATATATATAATAGAGTTCATCCATCCCAAAATATAAGAGAATTTTTTTTCTTTCTAAAATATAAGAGAGAAAACATAAATATTTATCTTATTTCAATTTTTTTTACTCTCTCTCTTTTTTTTTTTAATCAATACTATGATTTTCATTTTTTTTTCTCTTAATTTAGACATAACAACTACTACTTTTGTCCCTAAATATAATACCCTGTTTAACTACTGCATATATGCTAATGCACAATTTTGATCACTAATATATTTAATTTTCTAGCAGTAAAAATTATAAAAAAATTTATATTTTAAAAATACTCATAAAAAAAATCAAACAAGATATTATATGTTAATATTTGCATCTATATGTTATTTAAAAAATACGATTAAAACATGATAGATGAATAGTACCATTTGATCAAACCAAATTTTAGATTGAAGGACGGAGGTAGTACAATAATCTCAACAATTTAGTTAAGCACGACTTTATTTAATTTGGTCAAAAGGAATATATAGAGTGATCAAAGGAGAGTACATAGTAGAGTTGACCAGACTATGTAGTCTTTTTTAATTGCCACATCCCTTTTCTTTTTCCAAAAAGAAGAATAAAGAACCAACCGCTGACACTTTCTCTTCATACCTCCGTTAGTTTCTGTTTGGTTTGGGTTTTTAGGGGAGAGGGGAGGGGGGAGAATATTTTAAATTTTATGTTTGGTTTAACTTTTTAACGAGAGGAAGGAAGATAATAATTAATTTACTTTTTTATACTTAACTTTATAACCTCAAAATAAAGATTAAATTATAATAGATAAGAATATATAACCAAAAAAACATTTAATGAGTAGCAAACCCAATTTTTTTTTGTCATTGAGAAATTTTTAGTCATTGAGACATTTTTAGTCATCAAGACTTTCAAAATCTTACAAAACGTTCAGGTTCACATTTTTTTTCCAATGCAAATTATTGAAGGTTATTCAATAATCAATATCAAATCAAAAGTTCATCATTGTTCTCAATATTGTATCAATTATAAGGCAATCAATAGCTTACACATTCGGTGACTAGGGTCAATAGATTCATTCGACATTTTTAGTCATCAAAACATGCAATCCTTCACAAAAGTGTCATGTTCACTTTTTTTTTAATGCAGAAGATTAAATGTTCATCAATAAACAATATAAAATAAAAGAAACATCATCGTTCTCAATATGTATCAATTCTAAGGCAACAAATAGCTTTCACATTCAGCGACCAGAGTCAATAAATTCGTTCAGCGACTAGGGTCACTAGATTCATTCGACATTTTTAGTCATCAAGACATTCCAAATATTACAAAAGATTCAGGATACTTTTTATTTTCAATGCAGATAAGTGAAGGTTATTCAATAATCAATGTAAAATCAAAAGTCCAACAATGTTCTCAATATGTATCAATTATAAGGAAACCAATAGCTTTCACATTCGGCGAATAGGGTCGATAGATTCATTTGACTCAAGACATGCAATCCTTTACAAAAATGTCAAGTTCACTTTTTTTTAATGCAAAAAATTGAATGTTCATCAATAAATAATATAAAATAAAAAGACCATCATCTTTCTTAATATGTATCAATTATAAGGCTACCAATAGTTTTCACATTCAGCGACTAAGGTTAATAGATTCATTCGACATTTTTAGTCATCAAGACATTTAAAATCTTACAAAAAGTTCAGGTTCACATTTTGTTTCCATGGCAGATGATTGAATATTTTTCAATAATCAATATCAAATCAAAAGTCCATGATCTCAAAATGTATCAATTATAAGACAACCAATTGCTTTCACATTCAGCGACTAGGGTCACAAGATTCATTCGACATTTTTAGTCAACAAGACGTGTAATCATTTACAAAAATGTCCGAATCATTTTTTTTTAATGTAGAATATTGAATATTCATCAATAAACAATATAAAATAAAAAGATCATCATCGTTCTCAATATGTATCAATTATAAGGCAACAAATAGATTTCAGTTTCACATTCAGCGACTAGGGTCAATAGATTCATTCGACATTTTTAGTCATCAAGACATTCAAAATCTTACAAAAATTTCAGGTTCACATTTTGATTCAAATGCAGATGATTGACTGTTATTCAATAATCAATATCAAAACAAAAGTCAATCATTGTTCTCAATATGTATCAATTATAAGGCAACCAATAACTTTCACATTCGGCGACTAGGGTCAATAGATTCATTCGACATTTTTAGTCATCAAGACATTCAAAATCTTACAAAAAGTTCACGTTCACGTTTTTTTCCCAATGCTGATGATTAAAGATTATTCAATAATCAATATCAAATCAAAAGTTTATCATTGTTCTTAATATTATACCAATTATAAGGCAATCAATAGCTTTCACATTCGGTGACTATGGTCAATAGATTCATTTGACATTTTTAGTCATCAAGACATGCAATCCTTTATAAAAAATTTAGGTTCACTTTTTTTTAATGCAGAAAATTGAATGTTCATCAATAAACAATATAAAATAAAAGGATCATCATCGTTCTCAATATGTATCAATTCTAAGACAACAAATAGCTTTCATATTCAGCAACTAGAGTCAATAGGTTCGTTCAGCGACTAGGGTCACTAGATTCACTCGACATTTTTAGTCATCAAGGCATTCAAAATCTTACAAAAGGTTGAGGTCCACTTTTTTTTCCAATGCAGATGATTGAAGGTTATTCAATAATCAATGTAAAATCGAAAGTCCATCAATGTTCTAAATTTGTATCAATTATAAGGCAACCAATAGTTTTCACATTCAGCAACTATGGTCAATAGATTCATTTGACATTCTTAGTCCTCAAGACATGCAATCCTTTATAAAAATGTCAAGTTCACTTTTTTTTAATGCAGAAGATTGAATATTCATCAATAAATAATATAAAATAAAAAGATCATCATCGTTCTCAATATGTATCAATTCAAAAGCAACAAATAGCTTTCACATTCAGCGACTAGGGTCAATAGATTCGTTCAACAAGGGTCAATATTCATCCAACAATTCTAGTCATCAAAACATTCAAAATCTCACAAAAAGTTCAGGTTCACATTTTGTTTCCAATGCAGATGATTGAAGATTATTCAATAATCAAGATCAAATCAAAAGTCCATCATTGTTCTCAATATGTATCTATTAAGGCAATTAATAGTTTTCACATTCAACCACTATGGTCAATAGATTCACTCGGCGACGAGGGTCAATAGATTCATTCGACATTTTTAGTCATCAAGACATTCAAAATCTGACATAAAATTCAGGTTCACATTTTGTTTCCAATGCAGATGATTGAAGATTATTCGATAATCAATATCAAATCAAAAGCCCCTCCTTGTTCTCAATATGTATCAACTATAAGGCAACCAATAGCTTTCACATTCGGCGACTAGGGTCAATAGATTCATTTGACATTTTTAGTCCTCAAGACATGCAATCCTTTACAAAAATGTCAAGTTCACTTTTTTTTAATGCAGAATATTGAATGTTCATCAGTAAACAATATAAAATAAAAAGACCATCATCGTTCTTAATATGTATCAGTTATAAGGCAACTAATAGTTTTCACATTCAACGACTAGGGTCAATAGATTCACTCGACAATTTTAGTCATCAAGACATTCAAAATTATACAAAAAGTTCACGTTCACATTTTGTTTCCAATGCAGATGATTGAAGGTTATTCAATAATCAATATCCCATCAAAAGTACATATGATAGGTCCCACGTGGCTGAAGGGGATAGGGCAGGAGAGCATTTGATTCATAAAAATGCAGGTGTCCCCAAAGTACTGCAGGTTTACTCTAGAAGGAAGGGTAGATTGGGAATTGGTGGCTGAGGTTGTTAGAGCTGGTGTGACGTGTACGAGGGAGAGAGCATAACAGCTTTTCCATTCCATAATATAAGTAGTCAGATAGGAATGTAGAATGTACGCTAGCATTTTGGCTGTTAGTGAATTGTGGATAGAGAGCATACCACTCTGTATTGAAGAGCCTATTTCTTGGCAGATCTAGGGAATTGTATTCTTCCTTTATCTGTATTTCGTTCGTTTTTCAATCAATATAACAAAGCTCCTTACTCCCAATCAATATCATTATTATTACTGTTTTATTGCTGCACTGTATTTGGTTCGTAATAACTGGTCCGACCTACCGGATTCACAAGAAGGGTACCAGTGAATGCCTAATAGGAAAGTGACACTTACAACGTTTTTGAAAATGGATGCGAGAGTTGAAGCTCTAGAAAGAGGTTTGAATGAAGTACGTACCAGACGAATATCGTCACGTTAATAGAGAAGTATTTGGGGAAATCTATCAGGGCAGAGGATGATTTCGAATCCGATGTGATTCAGGTGATTGTCAAACCAGTGAAAGAGAAAGATGAAACACCAGGTTCTTGCGGTGGAAGAAGTGATACCACGCTCGAATTCCGTCAATCTGCCAAGAAGGTAGAGCTTCCTTCTTTTGACGGAGAGGATCCCACCGGTTGGATTTCACGTGCAGAGGTGTATTTCCGGGTACAAGGTACCACGCCGGAGATCAAGGTGAGTTTAGCTCAACTGTGTATGGATGGTCTAACAATTCACTTTTTCAATTCAATGTTGCGTGAGAATGAAGATCTAACATGGGATGAGCTGAAAGAAGCCTTGTTGGAGAGATACGGAGGTCACGGCGAAGGAGATGTATATGAGCAGCTCACAGATCTGAAACAGGAAGGTACGATGGAAGATTACATTACGGAATTTGAGTATTTGGTAGCCCAGATTCCCAAGTTGTCGGAGAAACAATTTCGGAGTTACTTCCTACATGGTCTGAAAACGGAGATAAGGGGGAGATTGCGCAGTTTCGTAGCACTTGGAGAAATGAGTCGTGCCAAGTTATTCCAAGTAGCTAGGACAGTATAGAAGGAGTTTGGAGGTGGAAATGGGTCTAATCGTGGGCATAGGCCTAATAATGGGCCAAACAGATCTGGGTCACATGGGCTTGGGCGTAAGGGAATTGATTGGGTTATGGTAAGAAGCAGGGAAGGTAATAGTAGTAGTGGGGGTGTGAAGAGTTCTGCTGATGGGCCTAGAGGAGACAGAAATACCCAAGGAGACAGAAAACGAATTGGTCCTAGAGATAGAGGATTTACCTAACTATCTTACAATGAGCTGATGGACTGTAAGCAAAAGGGGTTGTGCTTCAAATGCAAAGGACCTTTTGGCCCAATGCATCAATGCCCAGCAAAACATTTAAGGGTGTTGATAGTAGATGAGGAGGTGAATGAGGAGGAGGAGGATAGAATATTGGCGGTAGAGGTGGAAGACGAAGATGATGAGAAGGGGGAGATTAGCATATTGAATTTGCATCACATTGCACATGAAACCCACCATACCATAAAATTTCAAGGGACCATACGAGGAGTGGAGGTGCTTGTTTTAATGGATAGTGGTGCTACCCACAATTTCATTTCTCAAAAGTTGGTACACCAAATGGAATGGCCCATAGAACGCACGGCACAAATGAATGTCAAATTGGGGAATGGTTTTCAAATTTCCACACAAGGGGTGTGTAGGGGGTTGGGGTTGTGTATTGGAAAATTGAAAATGGGTCTAGAGATGCATTTATTCGAGTTGGGTGGGATTGATATGGTTTTAGGCATTGAATGACTTAAAACTTTGGGTGATACAATAACAAATTGGAAACAACAAACTATGAGCTTTTGGAAGGACAAAGCATGGGTTACTCTCAAAGGCCAAGAGGGGTGTAGAAAGTCAGTAGTAGCTTTGCAGAGTTTTTTACACAGACCCAAGCCCAACTCACAGAGTATGTTGTGGGAATTAGATCAAGGCAAGAACAAAGGAGAGGAGGTGAATAGCTGGTCTGAGCAACAACGAAAGGAAGTGGAGGAGTTGTTACACAAGTTTGATAGTGTCTTCCAAGCACCATCAAGCTTACCTCCAAGACGGAGCCGAGATCATGGAATCACACTTGCTGACGGGCAAGGTCCTGTTAACGTGAGACCATACCGATATCCCCACCACCACAAGAACGAGATTGAGAAACAAATCAAAGAAATGTTGGCTGCTGGGATAATCCGACATAGTACTAGTGCTTTTTCGAGTCCTGTCATACTCGTTAAGAAGAAGGATGGATCGTGGAGAATGTGTATTGATTATCGCGCATTAAACAAAGTCACCATCCCGGACAAATTTCCAATTCCGGTGATTGAAGAATTATCGGATGAATTGCACGGAGCTAGGTATTTTTCGAAGCTAGACTTGAAATCAGAATATCACCAGGTGCGAGTCAAAGATTCAGACGTGTGCAAAACGGCTTTCCGAACATATGAGGGACATTACAAGTTCCTCGTAATGCCATTTGGACTCACTAACACCCTATCAACTTTCCAAAGTCTCATGAACGACATTTTTCGTCCTCTCCTACGAAAGAATGTTCTCGTGTTTTTCGATGATATTTTGGTGTATAGTAATGAGTGGACTACTCATTACAACATTTGGAGGAAGTATTGAAGGTGTTAGCAAGGCATAATTTAGTAGCTAACAAGAAGAGATGTTATTTTGGGCAAAAGAATGTGGAATATTTGGGACACATAATCTCTGCAGAGGGAGTAGCGGTGGATGCAAGTAAGGTGAAGAGTGTCCTTAATTGGCCACAACCCAAGAATATCAAGGGGGTGAGAGGTTTCCTTGGCCTTACGGGATACTATAGGAAGTTTATACGTGACTATGGTAGAGTGGCTAAGCCTTTGACTGAGCTAACTAAGAAGGAAGGTTTTAAATGGGGAGAAGAGGCCCTAATGGCTTTTGAAGAATTGAAAAAGAAGCTAACAACAGCTCCAGTTTTAGTGTTACCAGATTTTTCAAAAAAATTTATGATTGAGTGTGACGCATCCGGAAGTGGAGTGGGTGCCATATTGATGCAAGATAAGAAACCCATAGCTTATTTCAGCAAAGCTCTAGGGGTCAGAAGCCTAACCAAGTCTGCCTACGAGAAAGAACTTACGGCAGTGGTGTTGGCGATACAACATTGGCGACCTTACTTGCTAGGGAAATTCGTAGTCTCCACTGATTAGAAATCATTAAAACAGTTGTTGCAACAGAGAATAGTTACAGTTGAGCAACAAAATTGGACTACAAAGTTGCTTGGGTATGATTTTGAGATTGTGTACAAACAAGGGAAGTTAAATAAAGGAGCTGATGCCTTATATAGGGTGTATGAGGCTGGAGAAATGAATGCTATGCAGTCACAGATCAAATGGCTACAAGAAGAACAGATCAGAACAAAAAATCAGAGAGATGAGAAACTTCAGAAAACCATGTCTGAAGTACAGCAGAATCCAGAGAAATGGTCGGGTTTCGAGTACAAACATGGTGTATTGCTATATGAGGGCAGGTTAGTCCTATCTACGCGGTCATTAATGATTCCAACGTTACTAGAAGAATTCCACTCTACTCCACAAGGAGGGCATTCAGGTTTCTATAAAACATACAGAAGGTTAGCTGCCAATGTGTATTGGATTGGGATGAAAAATGCTATACAAGAGTTTGTAAGAAGGTGTGATGTCTGCCAAAGGCAGAAGTATATGGCCACATCACCTAGAGGATTGTTACAGCCGTTGCCTATACCTAACCAAGTGTGGGAGGATGTGTCGATGGATTTCATAACAGGGCTACCTAAATCCAGAGGTTATGATGCTGTGTTGGTAGTGGTGGATAGATTATCCAAGTATGTTCACTTCATACCTTTAAAACATCCATACACTGCAAAGAGTATTGCAGAAATCTTTTGCAAAGAGGTAGTGAGGTTGCATGGGATTCCTCTATCCATTGTCAGTGATAGAGATCCCATATTCATTAGTAACTTTTGGCAAGAACTATTCAGGTTGCAGGGTACCAAATTCAAATTGAGTACTACATATCATCCCGAAACGGATGGCCAAACTGAAGTGGTCAATAGGTGCTTGGAAACTAAGGTGCATTGGCCAAACTGAAGTGGTCAATAGGTATCATGGGTGCATTGGGCTGGATATTGGTTTAATACCACCTTCCTTAGAGCAACAGAAAAGACTCCTTTTGAGATAGTTTACGGAAGACCACCACCGTTATTACACAGATGGGTTCAAGGTGAAACAAGAGTAGAGGCTGTACAAAGAGATCTGGTGGATAGAGATGAAGTTCTTAGGCAGTTAAGGGAACAGTTACTTAGAGCTCAGGAAAAAATGAAGGGGCAAGCCGATAAAAAAAGAAGTGACAAGAATTTTATATTCACTCGGCGACGAGGGTCAATAGATTCATTCGACATTTTTAGTCATCAAGACATTCAAAATATTACAAAAAGTTCAAGCTCACATTTTGTTTCCAATGCAGATGATTGAAGATTATTCAATAATCAATATCAAATCAAAAGCCCATCATTGTTCTCAATATGTATCAACTATAAGGCAACCAATAGCTTTCACATTCGGCGACTAGGGTCAATAGATTCATTTGACATTTTTAGTCCTCAAGACATGCAATCCTTTACAAAAATGTCAAGTTCACTTTTTTTTTAATGCAGAAGATTGAATGTTCATCAATAAACATTATTATAAAATAAAAAGACCATCATCGTTCTTAATATGTATCAATTATAAGGCAATCAATAGTTTTCACATTCAGCGACTAGGGTCAATAGATTCATTCGACATGTTTAGACATTAAGACATTCAAAATAATATAAAAAGTTCAAGCTCACATTTTGTTTCCAATGCAGATGATTGAAGATTATTCAATAATCAATATCAAATCAAAAGTTCATCATTGTTCTCAATATGTATCAATTATAAGGCAATTAATAGTTTTCAAATTCAACCACTATGGTCAATAGATTCACTCGGCGACAAAGGTCAATAGATTCATTCGACATTTTTAGTCATCAAGACATTCAAAATCTGACAAAAATTTTAGGTTCACAGTTTGTTTCCAATGCAGATGATTGAACATTATTCGATAATCAATATTAAATCAAAAGCCCATCATTGTTCTCAATATGTATCAACTATAAGGCAACCAATAGCTTTCACATTCGGCGACCAAGGTCAATAGATTCATTTGACATTTTTAGTCCTCAAGACATGCAATCCTTAACAAAAACGTCAAGTTCACTTTTTTTTAAAGCAGAAGATTGAATGTTCATCAATAAATAATATAAAATAAAAAGATCATCATCGTTCTCAATATATCAATTCGAAGGCAACAAATAGCTTACGCATTCACCGACTAAGGTCAATAGATTCGTTCAGCAACAAGGGTCAATAGATTCATCCAACAATTCTAGTCATCAAGACTTTCAAAATCTGACAAAAAGTTCAGGTTCACATTTTGTTTCCATTGCAGATGATTGAAGATTATTCAATAATCAAGATCAAATCAAAAGTCCATCATTGTTCTCAATATCTAACAATTATAAGGCAATTAATTGTTTTCACATTCAACCACTATGGTCAAGAGATTCACTCGGCGACGAGGGTCAATAGATTCATTCGACATTTTTAGTCATCAAGACATTCAAAATCTGACAAAAAGTTTAGGTTCACAGTTTGTTTCCAATGCAAATGATTGAAGATTATTTGATAATCAATATCAATTCGAAAACCCATCATTGTTCTCAATATGTATCAACTATAAGGCAACCAATAGCTTTCACATTCGGCGACTAGCGTCAATAGATTCATTTGACATTTTTAGTCCTCAAGACATGCAATCCTTTACAAAAATGTCAAGTTCACTTTTTTTTAAAGCAGAAGATTGAATGTTCATCAATAAATAATATAAAATAAAAAGATCATCATCGTTCTCAATATATCAATTCGAAGGCAACAAATAGCTTACGCATTCACCGACTAAGGTCAATAGATTCGTTCAGCAACAAGGGTCAATAGATTCATCCAACAATTCTAGTCATCAAGACTTTCAAAATCTGACAAAAAGTTCAGGTTCACATTTTGTTTCCATTGCAGATGATTGAAGATTATTCAATAATCAAGATCAAATCAAAAGTCCATCATTGTTCTCAATATCTAACAATTATAAGGCAATTAATAGTTTTCACATTCAACCACTATGGTCAAGAGATTCACTCGGCGACGAGGGAATAGATTCATTCGACATTTTTAGTCATCAAGACATTCAAAATCTGACAAAAAGTTTAGGTTCACAGTTTGTTTCCAATGCAAATGATTGAAGATTATTTGATAATCAATAAAATTCAAAAGCCCATCATTGTTCTCAATATGTATTAACTATAAGGCAACCAATAGCTTTCACATTCGGCGAGTAGCGTCAATAGATTCATTTGACATTTTTAGTCCTCAAGACATGCAATCCTTTACAAAAATGTCAAGTTCACTTTTTTTTTTAATGCAGAAGATTGAATGTTCATTAATAAACATTATAAAATAAAAAGACCATCATCGTTCTTAATATGTATCAATTATAAGGCAATCAATAGTTTTCACATTCAGTGACTAGGGTCAATAGTTTTATTCGACATTTTTAGTTATCAAGACATTCAAAATAATACAAAAAGTTCAAGTTCACATTTTGTTTCCAATGCAGATGATTGAAGGTTATTCATTAATCAATATCAAATCAAAAGTCCATCATTGTTCTCAATATGTATCAATCATAAGGCAACAAATAGCTTTCACATTCGGCGACTAGGGTCAATAGATTCATTTGACATTTTTAGTCCTCAAGACATGCAATCCTTTATAAAAATGTCAAGTTCACTTTTTTTTAATGCAGAAGATTGAATGTTCATCAATAAATAATATAAAATAAAAAGATCATCATCTTTCTCAATATGTATCAATTCTAAGGCAACAAATAGTTTTCACATTCAGCGACTAGGGTCAATAGATTCGTTCAACAACAAGGGTCAATAGATTCATCCAACAATTATAGTCATCAAGACATTCAAAATCTGACAAAAAGTTCAGGTTCACATTTTGTTTCCAATGCAGATGATTGAATATTATTCAATAATCAAGACCAAATCAAAAGTCCATCATTGTTCTCAATATGTATCAATTATAAGGCAATTAATAGTTTTCACATTCAACCACTATGGTCAATATATTCACTCGGCGACGAGGGTCAATAGATTCATTCGACATTTTTAGTCATCAAGACATTCAAAATCTGACAAAAAGTTTAGGTTCACAGTTTGTTTCCAATGCAGATGATTGAAGATTATTCGATAATCAATATCAAATCAAAATCCCATCATTGTTCTCAATATGTATCAACTATAAGGCAATCAATAGCTTTCACATTCGGCGACCAAGGTCAATAGATTCATTTGACATTTTTAGTCCTCAAGACATGCAATCCTTAACAAAAACGTCAAGTTCACTTTTTTTTAAAGCAGAAGATTGAATGTTCATCAATAAATAATATAAAATAAAAAGATCATCATCGTTCTCAATATGTATCAATTCTAAGGCAACAAATAGTTTTCACATTCAGCGACTAGGGTCAATAGATTCGTTCAACAACAAGGGTCAATAGATTCATCCAACAATTATAGTCATCAAGACATTCAAAATCTGACAAAAAGTTCAGGTTCACATTTTGTTTCCAATGCAGATGATTGAAGATTATTCAATAATCAAGACCAAATCAAAAGTCCATCATTGTTCTCAATATGTATCAATTATAAGGCAATTAATAGTTTTCACATTCAACCACTATGGTCAATATATTCACTCGGCGACGACGGTCAATAGATTCATTCGACATTTTTGGTCATCAAGACATTCAAAATCTGACAAAAAGTTTAGGTTCACAGTTTGTTTCCAATGCAGATGATTGAAGATTATTCGATAATCAATATCAAATCAAAAGTCCATCATTGTTCTAAATATGTATCAACTATAAGGCAACCAATAGCTTCACATTCGGCGACTAGGGTCAATAGATTCATTTGACATTTTTAGTCCTCAAGACATGCAATCCTTTACAAAAATGTCAAGTTCACTTTCTTTTTTTAATGCAGAAGATTGAATGTTCATCAATAAACATTATTATAAAATAAAAAGACCATCATCGTTCTTAATATGTATCAATTATAAGGTAATCAATAGTTTTCACATTCAGTGACTAGGGTCAATAGATTCATTCGACGTTTTTAGTTATCAAGACATTCAAAATAATACAAAAAGTTCAAGTTCACATTTTGTTTCCAATGCAGATGATTGAAGGTTATTCAATAATCAATATCAAATCAAAAGTCCATCATTGTTCTCAATATATATCAATCATAAGGCAACAAATAGCTTTCACATTCGGCGACTAGGGTCAATAGATTCATTTGACATTTTTAGTCCTCAAGACATGCAATCCTTAACAAAAACGTCAAGTTCACTTTTTTTTAAAGCAGAAGATTGAATGTTCATCAATAAATAATATAAAATAAAAAGATCATCATCGTTCTCAATATATCAATTTGAAGGCAACAAATAGCTTTCACATTCACCGACTAGGGTCAATAGATTCGTTCAGCAACAAGGGTCAATAGATTCATCCAACAATTCTAGTCATCAAGACTTTCAAAATCTGACAAAAAGTTCAGGTTCACATTTTGTTTCCATTGCAGATGATTGAAGATTATTCAATAATCAAGATCAAATCAAAAGTCCATCATTGTTCTCAATATCTAACAATTATAAGGCAATTAATAGTTTTCACATTCAACCACTATGGTCAAGAGATTCACTCGGCGACGAGGGTCAATAGATTCATTCGACATTTTTAGTCATCAAGACATTCAAAATCTGACAAAAAGTTTAGGTTCACAGTTTGTTTCCAATGCAAATGATTGAAGATTATTTGATAATCAATATAAATTCGAAAACCCATCATTGTTCTCAATATGTATCAACTATAAGGCAACCAATAGCTTTCACATTCGGCGACTAGCGTCAATAGATTCATTTGACATTTTTAGTCCTCAAGACATGCAATCCTTTACAAAAATGTCAAGTTCACTTTTTTTTAATGCAGAAGATTGAATTTTCATCAATAAATAATATAAAATAAAAAGATCATCATCGTTCTCAATATGTATCAATTCTAAGGCAACAAATAGTTTTCACATTCAGCGACTAGGGTCAATAGATTCGTTCAACAACAAGGGTCAATAGATTCATCCAACAATTATAGTCATCAAGACATTCAAAATCTGACAAAATGTTCAGGTTCACATTTTGTTTCCAATGCAGATGATGGAAGATTATTCAATAATCAAGACCAAATCAAAAGTCCATCATTGTTCTCAATATGTATCTATTATAAGGCAATTAATAGTTTTCACATTCAACCACTATGGTCAATATATTCACTCGGTGACGACGGACAATAGATTCATTCTACATTTTTAGTCATCAAGACATTCAAAATCTGACAAAAAGTTTAGGTTCACAATTTGTTTCCAATGCAGATGATTGAAGATTATTCGATAATCAATATCAAATCAAAAGTCCATCATTGTTCTAAATATGTATCAACTATAAGGCAACCAATAGCTTCACATTCGGCGACTAGGGTCAATAGATTCATTTGACATTTTTAGTCCTCAAGACATGCAATCCTTTACAAAAATGTCAAGTTCACTTTCTTTTTTTAATGCAGAAGATTGAATGTTCATCAATAAACATTATTATAAAATAAAAAGACCATCATCGTTCTTAATATGTATCAATTATAAGGTAATCAATAGTTTTCACATTCAGTGACTAGGGTCAATAGATTCATTCGACGTTTTTAGTTATCAAGACATTCAAAATAATACAAAAAGTTCAAGTTCACATTTTGTTTCCAATGCAGATGATTGAAGGTTATTCAATAATCAATATCAAATCAAAAGTCCATCATTGTTCTCAATATATATCAATCATAAGGCAACAAATAGCTTTCACATTCGGCGACTAGGGTCAATAGATTCATTTGACATTTTTAGTCCTCAAGACATGCAATCCTTAACAAAAACGTCAAGTTCACTTTTTTTTAAAGCAGAAGATTGAATGTTCATCAATAAATAATATAAAATAAAAAGATCATCATCGTTCTCAATATATCAATTTGAAGGCAACAAATAACTTTCACATTCACCGACTAGGTTCAATAGATTCGTTCAGCAACAAAGGTCAATAGATTCATCCAACAATTCTAGTCATCAAGACTTTCAAAATCTGACAAAAAGTTCAGGTTCACATTTTGTTTCCATTGCAGATGATTGAAGATTATTCAATAATCAAGATCAAATCAAAAGTCCATCATTGTTCTCAATATCTAACAATTATAAGGCAATTAATAGTTTTCACATTCAACCACTATGGTCAAGAGATTCACTCGGCGACGAGGGTCAATAGATTCATTCGACATTTTTAGTCATCAAGACATTCAAAATCTGACAAAAAGTTTAGGTTCACAGTTTGTTTCCAATGCAAATGATTGAAGATTATTTGATAATCAATATCAATTCAAAAGCCCATCATTGTTCTCAATATGTATCAACTATAAGGCAACCAATAGCTTTCACATTCGGCGACTAGCGTCAATAGATTCATTTGAAATTTTTAGTCCTCAAGACATGCAATCCTTTACAAAAATGTCAAGTTCACTTTTTTTTAATGCAGAAGATTGAATTTTCATCAATAAATAATATAAAATAAAAAGATCATCATCGTTCTCAATATGTATCAATTCTAAGGCAACAAATAGTTTTCACATTCAGCGACTAGGGTCAATAGATTCGTTCAACAACAAGGGTCAATAGATTCATCCAACAATTATAGTCATCAAGACATTCAAAATCTGACAAAATGTTCAGGTTCACATTTTGTTTCCAATGCAGATGATTGAAGATTATTCAATAATCAAGACCAAATCAAAAGTCCATCATTGTTCTCAATATGTATCAATTATAAGGCAATTAATAGTTTTCACATTCAACCACTATGGTCAATATATTCACTCGGTGACGACGGACAATAGATTCATTCGACATTTTTAGTCATCAAGACATTCAAAATCTGACAAAAAGTTTAGGTTCACAATTTGTTTCCAATGCAGATGATTGAAGATTATTCGATAATCAATATCAAATCAAAAGTCCATCATTGTTCTAAATATGTATCAACTATAAGGCAACCAATAGCTTCACATTCGGCGACTAGGGTCAATAGATTCATTTGACATTTTTAGTCCTCAAGACATGCAATCCTTTACAAAAATGTCAAGTTCACTTTCTTTTTTTAATACAGAAGATTGAATGTTCATCAATAAACATTATTATAAAATAAAAAGACCATCATCGTTCTTAATATGTATCAATTATAAGGTAATCAATAGTTTTCACATTCAGTGACTAGGGTCAATAGATTCATTCGACGTTTTTAGTTATCAAGACATTCAAAATAATACAAAAAGTTCAAGTTCACATTTTGTTTCCAATGCAGATGATTGAAGGTTATTCAATAATCAATATCAAATCAAAAGTCCATCATTGTTCTCAATATGTATCAATCATAAGGCAACAAATAGCTTTCACATTCGGCGACTAGGGTCAATAGATTCATTTGACATTTTTAGTCCTCAAGACATGCAATCCTTAACAAAAACGTCAAGTTCACTTTTTTTTAAAGCAGAAGATTGAATGTTCATCAATAAATAATATAAAATAAAAAGATCATCATCGTTCTCAATATATCAATTTGAAGGCAACAAATAACTTTCACATTCACCGACTAGGGTCAATAGATTCGTTCAGCAACAAAGGTCAATAGATTCATCCAACAATTCTAGTCATCAAGACTTTCAAAATCTGACAAAAAGTTCAGGTTCACATTTTGTTTCCATTGCAGATGATTGAAGATTATTCAATAATCAAGATCAAATCAAAAGTCCATCATTGTTCTCAATATCTAACAATTATAAGGCAATTAATTGTTTTCACATTCAACCACTATGGTCAAGAGATTCACTCGGCGACGAGGGTCAATAGATTCATTCGACATTTTTAGTCATCAAGACATTCAAAATCTGACAAAAAGTTTAGGTTCACAGTTTGTTTCCAATGCAAATGATTGAAGATTATTTGATAATCAATATCAATTCGAAAACCCATCATTGTTCTCAATATGTATCAACTATAAGGCAACCAATAGCTTTCACATTCGGCGACTAGCGTCAATAGATTCATTTGACATTTTTAGTCCTCAAGACATGCAATCCTTTACAAAAATGTCAAGTTCACTTTTTTTTAAAGCAGAAGATTGAATGTTCATCAATAAATAATATAAAATAAAAAGATCATCATCGTTCTCAATATATCAATTCGAAGGCAACAAATAGCTTACGCATTCACCGACTAAGGTCAATAGATTCGTTCAGCAACAAGGGTCAATAGATTCATCCAACAATTCTAGTCATCAAGACTTTCAAAATCTGACAAAAAGTTCAGGTTCACATTTTGTTTCCATTGCAGATGATTGAAGATTATTCAATAATCAAGATCAAATCAAAAGTCCATCATTGTTCTCAATATCTAACAATTATAAGGCAATTAATAGTTTTCACATTCAACCACTATGGTCAAGAGATTCACTCGGCGACGAGGGAATAGATTCATTCGACATTTTTAGTCATCAAGACATTCAAAATCTGACAAAAAGTTTAGGTTCACAGTTTGTTTCCAATGCAAATGATTGAAGATTATTTGATAATCAATAAAATTCAAAAGCCCATCATTGTTCTCAATATGTATTAACTATAAGGCAACCAATAGCTTTCACATTCGGCGAGTAGCGTCAATAGATTCATTTGACATTTTTAGTCCTCAAGACATGCAATCCTTTACAAAAATGTCAAGTTCACTTTTTTTTTTAATGCAGAAGATTGAATGTTCATTAATAAACATTATAAAATAAAAAGACCATCATCGTTCTTAATATGTATCAATTATAAGGCAATCAATAGTTTTCACATTCAGTGACTAGGGTCAATAGTTTTATTCGACATTTTTAGTTATCAAGACATTCAAAATAATACAAAAAGTTCAAGTTCACATTTTGTTTCCAATGCAGATGATTGAAGGTTATTCATTAATCAATATCAAATCAAAAGTCCATCATTGTTCTCAATATGTATCAATCATAAGGCAACAAATAGCTTTCACATTCGGCGACTAGGGTCAATAGATTCATTTGACATTTTTAGTCCTCAAGACATGCAATCCTTTATAAAAATGTCAAGTTCACTTTTTTTTAATGCAGAAGATTGAATGTTCATCAATAAATAATATAAAATAAAAAGATCATCATCTTTCTCAATATGTATCAATTCTAAGGCAACAAATAGTTTTCACATTCAGCGACTAGGGTCAATAGATTCGTTCAACAACAAGGGTCAATAGATTCATCCAACAATTATAGTCATCAAGACATTCAAAATCTGACAAAAAGTTCAGGTTCACATTTTGTTTCCAATGCAGATGATTGAATATTATTCAATAATCAAGACCAAATCAAAAGTCCATCATTGTTCTCAATATGTATCAATTATAAGGCAATTAATAGTTTTCACATTCAACCACTATGGTCAATATATTCACTCGGCGACGAGGGTCAATAGATTCATTCGACATTTTTAGTCATCAAGACATTCAAAATCTGACAAAAAGTTTAGGTTCACAGTTTGTTTCCAATGCAGATGATTGAAGATTATTCGATAATCAATATCAAATCAAAATCCCATCATTGTTCTCAATATGTATCAACTATAAGGCAATCAATAGCTTTCACATTCGGCGACCAAGGTCAATAGATTCATTTGACATTTTTAGTCCTCAAGACATGCAATCCTTAACAAAAACGTCAAGTTCACTTTTTTTTAAAGCAGAAGATTGAATGTTCATCAATAAATAATATAAAATAAAAAGATCATCATCGTTCTCAATATGTATCAATTCTAAGGCAACAAATAGTTTTCACATTCAGCGACTAGGGTCAATAGATTCGTTCAACAACAAGGGTCAATAGATTCATCCAACAATTATAGTCATCAAGACATTCAAAATCTGACAAAAAGTTCAGGTTCACATTTTGTTTCCAATGCAGATGATTGAAGATTATTCAATAATCAAGACCAAATCAAAAGTCCATCATTGTTCTCAATATGTATCAATTATAAGGCAATTAATAGTTTTCACATTCAACCACTATGGTCAATATATTCACTCGGCGACGACGGTCAATAGATTCATTCGACATTTTTGGTCATCAAGACATTCAAAATCTGACAAAAAGTTTAGGTTCACAGTTTGTTTCCAATGCAGATGATTGAAGATTATTCGATAATCAATATCAAATCAAAAGTCCATCATTGTTCTAAATATGTATCAACTATAAGGCAACCAATAGCTTCACATTCGGCGACTAGGGTCAATAGATTCATTTGACATTTTTAGTCCTCAAGACATGCAATCCTTTACAAAAATGTCAAGTTCACTTTCTTTTTTTAATGCAGAAGATTGAATGTTCATCAATAAACATTATTATAAAATAAAAAGACCATCATCGTTCTTAATATGTATCAATTATAAGGTAATCAATAGTTTTCACATTCAGTGACTAGGGTCAATAGATTCATTCGACGTTTTTAGTTATCAAGACATTCAAAATAATACAAAAAGTTCAAGTTCACATTTTGTTTCCAATGCAGATGATTGAAGGTTATTCAATAATCAATATCAAATCAAAAGTCCATCATTGTTCTCAATATATATCAATCATAAGGCAACAAATAGCTTTCACATTCGGCGACTAGGGTCAATAGATTCATTTGACATTTTTAGTCCTCAAGACATGCAATCCTTAACAAAAACGTCAAGTTCACTTTTTTTTAAAGCAGAAGATTGAATGTTCATCAATAAATAATATAAAATAAAAAGATCATCATCGTTCTCAATATATCAATTTGAAGGCAACAAATAGCTTTCACATTCACCGACTAGGGTCAATAGATTCGTTCAACAACAAGGGTCAATAGATTCATCCAACAATTCTAGTCATCAAGACTTTCAAAATCTGACAAAAAGTTCAGGTTCACATTTTGTTTCCATTGCAGATGATTGAAGATTATTCAATAATCAAGATCAAATCAAAAGTCCATCATTGTTCTCAATATCTAACAATTATAAGGCAATTAATAGTTTTCACATTCAACCACTATGGTCAAGAGATTCACTCGGCGACGAGGGTCAATAGATTCATTCGACATTTTTAGTCATCAAGACATTCAAAATCTGACAAAAAGTTTAGGTTCACAGTTTGTTTCCAATGCAAATGATTGAAGATTATTTGATAATCAATATCAATTCGAAAACCCATCATTGTTCTCAATATGTATCAACTATAAGGCAACCAATAGCTTTCACATTCGGCGACTAGCGTCAATAGATTCATTTGACATTTTTAGTCCTCAAGACATGCAATCCTTTACAAAAATGTCAAGTTCACTTTTTTTTAATGCAGAAGATTGAATTTTCATCAATAAATAATATAAAATAAAAAGATCATCATCGTTCTCAATATGTATCAATTCTAAGGCAACAAATAGTTTTCACATTCAGCGACTAGGGTCAATAGATTCGTTCAACAACAAGGGTCAATAGATTCATCCAACAATTATAGTCATCAAGACATTCAAAATCTGACAAAATGTTCAGGTTCACATTTTGTTTCCAATGCAGATGATGGAAGATTATTCAATAATCAAGACCAAATCAAAAGTCCATCATTGTTCTCAATATGTATCTATTATAAGGCAATTAATAGTTTTCACATTCAACCACTATGGTCAATATATTCACTCGGTGACGACGGACAATAGATTCATTCTACATTTTTAGTCATCAAGACATTCAAAATCTGACAAAAAGTTTAGGTTCACAATTTGTTTCCAATGCAGATGATTGAAGATTATTCGATAATCAATATCAAATCAAAAGTCCATCATTGTTCTCAATATGTATCAATCATAAGGCAACAAATAGCTTTCACATTCGGCGACTAGGGTCAATAGATTCATTTGACATTTTTAGTCCTCAAGACATGCAATCCTTTATAAAAATGTCAAGTTCACTTTTTTTTAATGCAGAAGATTGAATGTTCATCAATAAATAATATAAAATAAAAAGATCATCATCTTTCTCAATATGTATCAATTCTAAGGCAACAAATAGTTTTCACATTCAGCGACTAGGGTCAATAGATTCGTTCAACAACAAGGGTCAATAGATTCATCCAACAATTATAGTCATCAAGACATTCAAAATCTGACAAAAAGTTCAGGTTCACATTTTGTTTCCAATGCAGATGATTGAATATTATTCAATAATCAAGACCAAATCAAAAGTCCATCATTGTTCTCAATATGTATCAATTATAAGGCAATTAATAGTTTTCACATTCAACCACTATGGTCAATATATTCACTCGGCGACGAGGGTCAATAGATTCATTCGACATTTTTAGTCATCAAGACATTCAAAATCTGACAAAAAGTTTAGGTTCACAGTTTGTTTCCAATGCAGATGATTGAAGATTATTCGATAATCAATATCAAATCAAAATCCCATCATTGTTCTCAATATGTATCAACTATAAGGCAATCAATAGCTTTCACATTCGGCGACCAAGGTCAATAGATTCATTTGACATTTTTAGTCCTCAAGACATGCAATCCTTAACAAAAACGTCAAGTTCACTTTTTTTTAAAGCAGAAGATTGAATGTTCATCAATAAATAATATAAAATAAAAAGATCATCATCGTTCTCAATATGTATCAATTCTAAGGCAACAAATAGTTTTCACATTCAGCGACTAGGGTCAATAGATTCGTTCAACAACAAGGGTCAATAGATTCATCCAACAATTATAGTCATCAAGACATTCAAAATCTGACAAAAAGTTCAGGTTCACATTTTGTTTCCAATGCAGATGATTGAAGATTATTCAATAATCAAGACCAAATCAAAAGTCCATCATTGTTCTCAATATGTATCAATTATAAGGCAATTAATAGTTTTCACATTCAACCACTATGGTCAATATATTCACTCGGCGACGACGGTCAATAGATTCATTCGACATTTTTGGTCATCAAGACATTCAAAATCTGACAAAAAGTTTAGGTTCACAGTTTGTTTCCAATGCAGATGATTGAAGATTATTCGATAATCAATATCAAATCAAAAGTCCATCATTGTTCTAAATATGTATCAACTATAAGGCAACCAATAGCTTCACATTCGGCGACTAGGGTCAATAGATTCATTTGACATTTTTAGTCCTCAAGACATGCAATCCTTTACAAAAATGTCAAGTTCACTTTCTTTTTTTAATGCAGAAGATTGAATGTTCATCAATAAACATTATTATAAAATAAAAAGACCATCATCGTTCTTAATATGTATCAATTATAAGGTAATCAATAGTTTTCACATTCAGTGACTAGGGTCAATAGATTCATTCGACGTTTTTAGTTATCAAGACATTCAAAATAATACAAAAAGTTCAAGTTCACATTTTGTTTCCAATGCAGATGATTGAAGGTTATTCAATAATCAATATCAAATCAAAAGTCCATCATTGTTCTCAATATATATCAATCATAAGGCAACAAATAGCTTTCACATTCGGCGACTAGGGTCAATAGATTCATTTGACATTTTTAGTCCTCAAGACATGCAATCCTTAACAAAAACGTCAAGTTCACTTTTTTTTAAAGCAGAAGATTGAATGTTCATCAATAAATAATATAAAATAAAAAGATCATCATCGTTCTCAATATATCAATTTGAAGGCAACAAATAGCTTTCACATTCACCGACTAGGGTCAATAGATTCGTTCAACAACAAGGGTCAATAGATTCATCCAACAATTCTAGTCATCAAGACTTTCAAAATCTGACAAAAAGTTCAGGTTCACATTTTGTTTCCATTGCAGATGATTGAAGATTATTCAATAATCAAGATCAAATCAAAAGTCCATCATTGTTCTCAATATCTAACAATTATAAGGCAATTAATAGTTTTCACATTCAACCACTATGGTCAAAAGATTCACTCGGCGACGAGGGTCAATAGATTCATTCGACATTTTTAGTCATCAAGACATTCAAAATCTGACAAAAAGTTTAGGTTCACAGTTTGTTTCCAATGCAAATGATTGAAGATTATTTGATAATCAATATCAATTCGAAAACCCATCATTGTTCTCAATATGTATCAACTATAAGGCAACCAATAGCTTTCACATTCGGCGACTAGCGTCAATAGATTCATTTGACATTTTTAGTCCTCAAGACATGCAATCCTTTACAAAAATGTCAAGTTCACTTTTTTTTAATGCAGAAGATTGAATTTTCATCAATAAATAATATAAAATAAAAAGATCATCATCGTTCTCAATATGTATCAATTCTAAGGCAACAAATAGTTTTCACATTCAGCGACTAGGGTCAATAGATTCGTTCAACAACAAGGGTCAATAGATTCATCCAACAATTATAGTCATCAAGACATTCAAAATCTGACAAAATGTTCAGGTTCACATTTTGTTTCCAATGCAGATGATGGAAGATTATTCAATAATATAGACCAAATCAAAAGTCCATCATTGTTCTCAATATGTATCTATTATAAGGCAATTAATAGTTTTCACATTCAACCACTATGGTCAATATATTCACTCGGTGACGACGGACAATAGATTCATTCTACATTTTTAGTCATCAAGACATTCAAAATCTGACAAAAAGTTTAGGTTCACAATTTGTTTCCAATGCAGATGATTGAAGATTATTCGATAATCAATATCAAATCAAAAGTCCATCATTGTTCTAAATATGTATCAACTATAAGGCAACCAATAGCTTCACATTCGGCGACTAGGGTCAATAGATTCATTTGACATTTTTAGTCCTCAAGACATGCAATCCTTTACAAAAATGTCAAGTTCACTTTCTTTTTTTAATGCAGAAGATTGAATGTTCATCAATAAACATTATTATAAAATATAAAGACCATCATCGTTCTTAATATGTATCAATTATAAGGTAATCAATAGTTTTCACATTCAGTGACTAGGGTCAATAGATTCATTCGACGTTTTTAGTTATCAAGACATTCAAAATAATACAAAAAGTTCAAGTTCACATTTTGTTTCCAATGCAGATGATTGAAGGTTATTCAATAATCAATATCAAATCAAAAGTCCATCATTGTTCTCAATATATATCAATCATAAGGCAACAAATAGCTTTCACATTCGGCGACTAGGGTCAATAGATTCATTTGACATTTTTAGTCCTCAAGACATGCAATCCTTAACAAAAACGTCAAGTTCACTTTTTTTTAAAGCAGAAGATTGAATGTTCATCAATAAATAATATAAAATAAAAAGATCATCATCGTTCTCAATATATCAATTTGAAGGCAACAAATAACTTTCACATTCACCGACTAGGTTCAATAGATTCGTTCAGCAACAAAGGTCAATAGATTCATCCAACAATTCTAGTCATCAAGACTTTCAAAATCTGACAAAAAGTTCAGGTTCACATTTTGTTTCCATTGCAGATGATTGAAGATTATTCAATAATCAAGATCAAATCAAAAGTCCATCATTGTTCTCAATATCTAACAATTATAAGGCAATTAATAGTTTTCACATTCAACCACTATGGTCAAGAGATTCACTCGGCGACGAGGGTCAATAGATTCATTCGACATTTTTAGTCATCAAGACATTCAAAATCTGACAAAAAGTTTAGGTTCACAGTTTGTTTCCAATGCAAATGATTGAAGATTATTTGATAATCAATATCAATTCAAAAGCCCATCATTGTTCTCAATATGTATCAACTATAAGGCAACCAATAGCTTTCACATTCGGCGACTAGCGTCAATAGATTCATTTGAAATTTTTAGTCCTCAAGACATGCAATCCTTTACAAAAATGTCAAGTTCACTTTTTTTTAATGCAGAAGATTGAATTTTCATCAATAAATAATATAAAATAAAAAGATCATCATCGTTCTCAATATGTATCAATTCTAAGGCAACAAATAGTTTTCACATTCAGCGACTAGGGTCAATAGATTCGTTCAACAACAAGGGTCAATAGATTCATCCAACAATTATAGTCATCAAGACATTCAAAATCTGACAAAATGTTCAGGTTCACATTTTGTTTCCAATGCAGATGATTGAAGATTATTCAATAATCAAGACCAAATCAAAAGTCCATCATTGTTCTCAATATGTATCAATTATAAGGCAATTAATAGTTTTCACATTCAACCACTATGGTCAATATATTCACTCGGTGACGACGGACAATAGATTCATTCGACATTTTTAGTCATCAAGACATTCAAAATCTGACAAAAAGTTTAGGTTCACAATTTGTTTCCAATGCAGATGATTGAAGATTATTCGATAATCAATATCAAATCAAAAGTCCATCATTGTTCTAAATATGTATCAACTATAAGGCAACCAATAGCTTCACATTCGGCGACTAGGGTCAATAGATTCATTTGACATTTTTAGTCCTCAAGACATGCAATCCTTTACAAAAATGTCAAGTTCACTTTCTTTTTTTAATGCAGAAGATTGAATGTTCATCAATAAACATTATTATAAAATAAAAAGACCATCATCGTTCTTAATATGTATCAATTATAAGGTTATCAATAGTTTTCACATTCAGTGACTAGGGTCAATAGATTCATTCGACGTTTTTAGTTATCAAGACATTCAAAATAATACAAAAAGTTCAAGTTCACATTTTGTTTCCAATGCAGATGATTGAAGGTTATTCAATAATCAATATCAAATCAAAAGTCCATCATTGTTCTCAATATGTATCAATCATAAGGCAACAAATAGCTTTCACATTCGGCGACTAGGGTCAATAGATTCATTTGACATTTTTAGTCCTCAAGACATGCAATCCTTAACAAAAACGTCAAGTTCACTTTTTTTTAAAGCAGAAGATTGAATGTTCATCAATAAATAATATAAAATAAAAAGATCATCATCGTTCTCAATATATCAATTTGAAGGCAACAAATAACTTTCACATTCACCGACTAGGGTCAATAGATTCGTTCAGCAACAAAGGTCAATAGATTCATCCAACAATTCTAGTCATCAAGACTTTCAAAATCTGACAAAAAGTTCAGGTTCACATTTTGTTTCCATTGCAGATGATTGAAGATTATTCAATAATCAAGATCAAATCAAAAGTCCATCATTGTTCTCAATATCTAACAATTATAAGGCAATTAATTGTTTTCACATTCAACCACTATGGTCAAGAGATTCACTCGGCGACGAGGGTCAATAGATTCATTCGACATTTTTAGTCATCAAGACATTCAAAATCTGACAAAAAGTTTAGGTTCACAGTTTGTTTCCAATGCAAATGATTGAAGATTATTTGATAATCAATATCAATTCAAAAGCCCATCATTGTTCTCAATATGTCTCAACTATAAGGCAACCAATAGCTTTCACATTCGGCGACTAGGGTCAATAGATTCATTTGACATTTTTAGTCCTCAAGACATGCAATCCTTTACAAAAATGTCAAGTTCACTTTTTTTTAATGCAGAAGATTGAATTTTCATCAATAAATAATATAAAATAAAAAGATCATCATCGTTCTCAATATGTATCAATTCTAAGGCAACAAATAGTTTTCACATTCAGCGACTAGGGTCAATGGTTTCGTTCAACAACAAGGGTCAATAGATTCATCCAACAATTATAGTCATCAAGACATTCAAAATCTGACAAAATGTTCAGGTTCACATTTTGTTTCCAATGCAGATGATGGAAGATTATTCAATAATCAAGACCAAATCAAAAGTCCATCATTGTTCTCAATATGTATCTATTATAAGGCAATTAATAGTTTTCACATTCAACCACTATGGTCAATATATTCACTCGGTGACGACGGACAATAGATTCATTCTACATTTTTAGTCATCAAGACATTCAAAATCTGACAAAAAGTTTAGGTTCACAATTTGTTTCCAATGCAGATGATTGAAGATTATTCGATAATCAATATCAAATCAAAAGTCCATCATTGTTCTCAATATGTATCAATCATAAGGCAACAAATAGCTTTCACATTCGGCGACTAGGGTCAATAGATTCATTTGACATTTTTAGTCCTCAAGACATGCAATCCTTTATAAAAATGTCAAGTTCACTTTTTTTTAATGCAGAAGATTGAATGTTCATCAATAAATAATATAAAATAAAAAGATCATCATCTTTCTCAATATGTATCAATTCTAAGGCAACAAATAGTTTTCACATTCAGCGACTAGGGTCAATAGATTCGTTCAACAACAAGGGTCAATAGATTCATCCAACAATTATAGTCATCAAGACATTCAAAATCTGACAAAAAGTTCAGGTTCACATTTTGTTTCCAATGCAGATGATTGAATATTATTCAATAATCAAGACCAAATCAAAAGTCCATCATTGTTCTCAATATGTATCAATTATAAGGCAATTAATAGTTTTCACATTCAACCACTATGGTCAATATATTCACTCGGCGACGAGGGTCAATAGATTCATTCGACATTTTTAGTCATCAAGACATTCAAAATCTGACAAAAAGTTTAGGTTCACAGTTTGTTTCCAATGCAGATGATTGAAGATTATTCGATAATCAATATCAAATCAAAATCCCATCATTGTTCTCAATATGTATCAACTATAAGGCAATCAATAGCTTTCACATTCGGCGACCAAGGTCAATAGATTCATTTGACATTTTTAGTCCTCAAGACATGCAATCCTTAACAAAAACGTCAAGTTCACTTTTTTTTAAAGCAGAAGATTGAATGTTCATCAATAAATAATATAAAATAAAAAGATCATCATCGTTCTCAATATGTATCAATTCTAAGGCAACAAATAGTTTTCACATTCAGCGACTAGGGTCAATAGATTCGTTCAACAACAAGGGTCAATAGATTCATCCAACAATTATAGTCATCAAGACATTCAAAATCTGACAAAAAGTTCAGGTTCACATTTTGTTTCCATTGCAGATGATTGAAGATTATTCAATAATCAAGACCAAATCAAAAGTCCATCATTGTTCTCAATATGTATCAATTATAAGGCAATTAATAGTTTTCACATTCAACCACTATGGTCAATATATTCACTCGGCGACGACGGTCAATAGATTCATTCGACATTTTTGGTCATCAAGACATTCAAAATCTGACAAAAAGTTTAGGTTCACAGTTTGTTTCCAATGCAGATGATTGAAGATTATTCGATAATCAATATCAAATCAAAAGTCCATCATTGTTCTAAATATGTATCAACTATAAGGCAACCAATAGCTTCACATTCGGCGACTAGGGTCAATAGATTCATTTGACATTTTTAGTCCTCAAGACATGCAATCCTTTACAAAAATGTCAAGTTCACTTTCTTTTTTTAATGCAGAAGATTGAATGTTCATCAATAAACATTATTATAAAATAAAAAGACCATCATCGTTCTTAATATGTATCAATTATAAGGTAATCAATAGTTTTCACATTCAGTGACTAGGGTCAATAGATTCATTCGACGTTTTTAGTTATCAAGACATTCAAAATAATACAAAAAGTTCAAGTTCACATTTTGTTTCCAATGCAGATGATTGAAGGTTATTCAATAATCAATATCAAATCAAAAGTCCATCATTGTTCTCAATATATATCAATCATAAGGCAACAAATAGCTTTCACATTCGGCGACTAGGGTCAATAGATTCATTTGACATTTTTAGTCCTCAAGACATGCAATCCTTAACAAAAACGTCAAGTTCACTTTTTTTTAAAGCAGAAGATTGAATGTTCATCAATAAATAATATAAAATAAAAAGATCATCATCGTTCTCAATATATCAATTTGAAGGCAACAAATAGCTTTCACATTCACCGACTAGGGTCAATAGATTCGTTCAACAACAAGGGTCAATAGATTCATCCAACAATTCTAGTCATCAAGACTTTCAAAATCTGACAAAAAGTTCAGGTTCACATTTTGTTTCCATTGCAGATGATTGAAGATTATTCAATAATCAAGATCAAATCAAAAGTCCATCATTGTTCTCAATATCTAACAATTATAAGGCAATTAATAGTTTTCACATTCAACCACTATGGTCAAAAGATTCACTCGGCGACGAGGGTCAATAGATTCATTCGACATTTTTAGTCATCAAGACATTCAAAATCTGACAAAAAGTTTAGGTTCACAGTTTGTTTCCAATGCAAATGATTGAAGATTATTTGATAATCAATATCAATTCGAAAACCCATCATTGTTCTCAATATGTATCAACTATAAGGCAACCAATAGCTTTCACATTCGGCGACTAGCGTCAATAGATTCATTTGACATTTTTAGTCCTCAAGACATGCAATCCTTTACAAAAATGTCAAGTTCACTTTTTTTTAATGCAGAAGATTGAATTTTCATCAATAAATAATATAAAATAAAAAGATCATCATCGTTCTCAATATGTATCAATTCTAAGGCAACAAATAGTTTTCACATTCAGCGACTAGGGTCAATAGATTCGTTCAACAACAAGGGTCAATAGATTCATCCAACAATTATAGTCATCAAGACATTCAAAATCTGACAAAATGTTCAGGTTCACATTTTGTTTCCAATGCAGATGATGGAAGATTATTCAATAATATAGACCAAATCAAAAGTCCATCATTGTTCTCAATATGTATCTATTATAAGGCAATTAATAGTTTTCACATTCAACCACTATGGTCAATATATTCACTCGGTGACGACGGACAATAGATTCATTCTACATTTTTAGTCATCAAGACATTCAAAATCTGACAAAAAGTTTAGGTTCACAATTTGTTTCCAATGCAGATGATTGAAGATTATTCGATAATCAATATCAAATCAAAAGTCCATCATTGTTCTAAATATGTATCAACTATAAGGCAACCAATAGCTTCACATTCGGCGACTAGGGTCAATAGATTCATTTGACATTTTTAGTCCTCAAGACATGCAATCCTTTACAAAAATGTCAAGTTCACTTTCTTTTTTTAATGCAGAAGATTGAATGTTCATCAATAAACATTATTATAAAATATAAAGACCATCATCGTTCTTAATATGTATCAATTATAAGGTAATCAATAGTTTTCACATTCAGTGACTAGGGTCAATAGATTCATTCGACGTTTTTAGTTATCAAGACATTCAAAATAATACAAAAAGTTCAAGTTCACATTTTGTTTCCAATGCAGATGATTGAAGGTTATTCAATAATCAATATCAAATCAAAAGTCCATCATTGTTCTCAATATATATCAATCATAAGGCAACAAATAGCTTTCACATTCGGCGACTAGGGTCAATAGATTCATTTGACATTTTTAGTCCTCAAGACATGCAATCCTTAACAAAAACGTCAAGTTCACTTTTTTTTAAAGCAGAAGATTGAATGTTCATCAATAAATAATATAAAATAAAAAGATCATCATCGTTCTCAATATATCAATTTGAAGGCAACAAATAACTTTCACATTCACCGACTAGGTTCAATAGATTCGTTCAGCAACAAAGGTCAATAGATTCATCCAACAATTCTAGTCATCAAGACTTTCAAAATCTGACAAAAAGTTCAGGTTCACATTTTGTTTCCATTGCAGATGATTGAAGATTATTCAATAATCAAGATCAAATCAAAAGTCCATCATTGTTCTCAATATCTAACAATTATAAGGCAATTAATAGTTTTCACATTCAACCACTATGGTCAAGAGATTCACTCGGCGACGAGGGTCAATAGATTCATTCGACATTTTTAGTCATCAAGACATTCAAAATCTGACAAAAAGTTTAGGTTCACAGTTTGTTTCCAATGCAAATGATTGAAGATTATTTGATAATCAATATCAATTCAAAAGCCCATCATTGTTCTCAATATGTATCAACTATAAGGCAACCAATAGCTTTCACATTCGGCGACTAGCGTCAATAGATTCATTTGAAATTTTTAGTCCTCAAGACATGCAATCCTTTACAAAAATGTCAAGTTCACTTTTTTTTAATGCAGAAGATTGAATTTTCATCAATAAATAATATAAAATAAAAAGATCATCATCGTTCTCAATATGTATCAATTCTAAGGCAACAAATAGTTTTCACATTCAGCGACTAGGGTCAATAGATTCGTTCAACAACAAGGGTCAATAGATTCATCCAACAATTATAGTCATCAAGACATTCAAAATCTGACAAAATGTTCAGGTTCACATTTTGTTTCCAATGCAGATGATTGAAGATTATTCAATAATCAAGACCAAATCAAAAGTCCATCATTGTTCTCAATATGTATCAATTATAAGGCAATTAATAGTTTTCACATTCAACCACTATGGTCAATATATTCACTCGGTGACGACGGACAATAGATTCATTCGACATTTTTAGTCATCAAGACATTCAAAATCTGACAAAAAGTTTAGGTTCACAATTTGTTTCCAATGCAGATGATTGAAGATTATTCGATAATCAATATCAAATCAAAAGTCCATCATTGTTCTAAATATGTATCAACTATAAGGCAACCAATAGCTTCACATTCGGCGACTAGGGTCAATAGATTCATTTGACATTTTTAGTCCTCAAGACATGCAATCCTTTACAAAAATGTCAAGTTCACTTTCTTTTTTTAATGCAGAAGATTGAATGTTCATCAATAAACATTATTATAAAATAAAAAGACCATCATCGTTCTTAATATGTATCAATTATAAGGTTATCAATAGTTTTCACATTCAGTGACTAGGGTCAATAGATTCATTCGACGTTTTTAGTTATCAAGACATTCAAAATAATACAAAAAGTTCAAGTTCACATTTTGTTTCCAATGCAGATGATTGAAGGTTATTCAATAATCAATATCAAATCAAAAGTCCATCATTGTTCTCAATATGTATCAATCATAAGGCAACAAATAGCTTTCACATTCGGCGACTAGGGTCAATAGATTCATTTGACATTTTTAGTCCTCAAGACATGCAATCCTTAACAAAAACGTCAAGTTCACTTTTTTTTAAAGCAGAAGATTGAATGTTCATCAATAAATAATATAAAATAAAAAGATCATCATCGTTCTCAATATATCAATTTGAAGGCAACAAATAACTTTCACATTCACCGACTAGGGTCAATAGATTCGTTCAGCAACAAAGGTCAATAGATTCATCCAACAATTCTAGTCATCAAGACTTTCAAAATCTGACAAAAAGTTCAGGTTCACATTTTGTTTCCATTGCAGATGATTGAAGATTATTCAATAATCAAGATCAAATCAAAAGTCCATCATTGTTCTCAATATCTAACAATTATAAGGCAATTAATTGTTTTCACATTCAACCACTATGGTCAAGAGATTCACTCGGCGACGAGGGTCAATAGATTCATTCGACATTTTTAGTCATCAAGACATTCAAAATCTGACAAAAAGTTTAGGTTCACAGTTTGTTTCCAATGCAAATGATTGAAGATTATTTGATAATCAATATCAATTCAAAAGCCCATCATTGTTCTCAATATGTCTCAACTATAAGGCAACCAATAGCTTTCACATTCGGCGACTAGCGTCAATAGATTCATTTGACATTTTTAGTCCTCAAGACATGCAATCCTTTACAAAAATGTCAAGTTCACTTTTTTTTTAATGCAGAAGATTGAATTTTCATCAATAAATAATATAAAATAAAAAGATCATCATCGTTCTCAATATGTATCAATTCTAAGGCAACAAATAGTTTTCACATTCAGCGACTAGGGTCAATAGATTCGTTCAACAACAAGGGTCAATAGATTCATCCAACAATTATAGTCATCAAGACATTCAAAATCTGACAAAATGTTCAGGTTCACATTTTGTTTCCAATGCAGATGATTGAAGATTATTCAATAATCAAGACCAAATCAAATGTCCATCATTGTTCTCAATATGTATCAATTATAAGGCAATTAATAGTTTTCACATTCAACCACTATGGTCAATATATTCACTCGGTGACGACGGACAATAGATTCATTCGACATTTTTAGTCATCAAGACATTCAAAATCTGACAAAAAGTTTAGGTTCACAATTTGTTTCCAATGCAGAAGATTGAAGATTTTTCGATAATCAATATCAAATCAAAAGTCCATCATTGTTCTAAATATGTATCAACTATAAGGCAACCAATAGCTTCACATTCGGCGACTAGGGTCAATAGATTCATTTGACATTTTTAGTCCTCAAGACATGCAATCCTTTACAAAAATGTCAAGTTCACTTTCTTTTTTTAATGCAGAAGATTGAATGTTCATCAATAAACATTATTATAAAATAAAAAGACCATCATCGTTCTTAATATGTATCAATTATAAGGTAATCAATAGTTTTCACATTCAGTGACTAGGGTCAATAGATTCATTCGACGTTTTTAGTTATCAAGACATTCAAAATAATACAAAAAGTTCAAGTTCACATTTTGTTTCCAATGCAGATGATTGAAGGTTATTCAATAATCAATATCAAATCAAAAGTCCATCATTGTTCTCAATATGTACCAATCATAAGGCAACAAATAGCTTTCACATTCGGCGACTAGGGTCAATAGATTCATTTGACATTTTTAGTCCTCAAGACATGCAATCCTTAACAAAAACGTCAAGTTCACTTTTTTTTAAAGCAGAAGATTAAATGTTCATCAATAAATAATATAAAATAAAAAGATCATCATCGTTCTCAATATATCAATTTGAAGGCAACAAATAACTTTCACATTCACCGACTAGGGTCAATAGATTCGTTCAGCAACAAAGGTCAATAGATTCATCCAACAATTCTAGTCATCAAGACTTTCAAAATCTGACAAAAAGTTCAGGTTCACATTTTGTTTCCATTGCAGATGATTGAAGATTATTCAATAATCAAGATCAAATCAAAAGTCCATCATTGTTCTCAATATCTAACAATTATAAGGCAATTAATAGTTTTCACATTCAACCACTATGGTCAAGAGATTCACTCGGCGACGAGGGTCAATAGATTCATTCGACATTTTTAGTCATCAAGACATTCAAAATCTGACAAAAAGTTTAGGTTCACAGTTTGTTTCCAATGCAAATGATTGAAGATTATTTGATAATCAATATCAATTCAAAAGCCCATCATTGTTCTCAATATGTCTCAACTATAAGGCAACCAATAGCTTTCACATTCGGCGACTAGCGTCAATAGATTCATTTGACATTTTTAGTCCTCAAGACATGCAATCCTTTACAAAAATGTCAAGTTCACTTTTTTTTTAATGCAGAAGATTGAATTTTCATCAATAAATAATATAAAATAAAAAGATCATCATCGTTCTCAATATGTATCAATTCTAAGGCAACAAATAGTTTTCACATTCAGCGACTAGGGTCAATAGATTCGTTCAACAACAAGGGTCAATAGATTCATCCAACAATTATAGTCATCAAGACATTCAAAATCTGACAAAATGTTCAGGTTCACATTTTGTTTCCAATGCAGATGATTGAAGATTATTCAATAATCAAGACCAAATCAAAAGTCCATCATTGTTCTCAATATGTATCAATTATAAGGCAATTAATAGTTTTCACATTCAACCACTATGGTCAATATATTCACTCGGTGACGACGGACAATAGATTCATTCGACATTTTTAGTCATCAAGACATTCAAAATCTGACAAAAAGTTTAGGTTCACAATTTGTTTCCAATGCAGATGATTGAAGATTATTCGATAATCAATATCAAATCAAAAGTCCATCATTGTTCTAAATATGTATCAACTATAAGGCAACCAATAGCTTCACATTCGGCGACTAGGGTCAATAGATTCATTTGACATTTTTAGTCCTCAAGACATGCAATCCTTTACAAAAATGTCAAGTTCACTTTCTTTTTTTAATGCAGAAGATTGAATGTTCATCAATAAACATTATTATAAAATAAAAAGACCATCATCGTTCTTAATATGTATCAATTATAAGGTAATCAATAGTTTTCACATTCAGTGACTAGGGTCAATAGATTCATTCGACGTTTTTAGTTATCAAGACATTCAAAATAATACAAAAAGTTCAAGTTCACATTTTGTTTCCAATGCAGATGATTGAAGGTTATTCAATAATCAATATCAAATCAAAAGTCCATCATTGTTCTCAATATGTACCAATCATAAGGCAACAAATAGCTTTCACATTCGGCGACTAGGGTCAATAGATTCATTTGACATTTTTAGTCCTCAAGACATGCAATCCTTAACAAAAACGTCAAGTTCATTTTTTTAAAGGAGAAGATTGAATGTTCATCAATAAATAATATAAAATAAAAAGATCATCATCGTTCTCAATATATCAATTTGAAGGCAACAAATAACTTTCACATTCACCGACTAGGGTCAATAGATTTGTTCAGCAACAAAGGTCAATAGATTCATCCAACAATTCTAGTCATCAAGACTTTCAAAATCTGACAAAAAGTTCAGGTTCACATTTTGTTTCCATTGCAGATGATTGAAGATTATTCAATAATCAAGATCAAATCAAAAGTCCATCATTGTTCTCAATATCTAACAATTATAAGGCAATTAATAGTTTTCACATTCAACCACTATGGTCAAGAGATTCACTCGGCGACGAGGGTCAATAGATTCATTCGACATTTTTAGTCATCAAGACATTCAAAATCTGACAAAAAGTTTAGGTTCACAGTTTGTTTCCAATGCAAATGATTGAAGATTATTTGATAATCAATATCAATTCAAAAGCCCATCATTGTTCTCAATATGTATCAACTATAAGGCAACCAATAGCTTTCACATTCGGCGACAAGCGTCAATAGATTCATTTGACATTTTTAGTCCTCAAGACATGCAATCCTTTACAAAAATGTCAAGTTCACTTTTTTTTAATGCAGAAGATTGAATTTTCATCAATAAATAATATAAAATAAAAAGATCATCATCGTTCTCAATATGTATCAATTCTAAGGCAACAAATAGTTTTCACATTCAGCGACTAGGGTCAATAGATTCGTTCAACAACAAGGGTCAATAGATTCATCCAACAATTATAGTCATCAAGACATTCAAAATCTGACAAAATGTTCAGGTTCGCATTTTGTTTCCAACGCAGATGATTGAAGATTATTCAATAATCAAGACCAAATCAAAAGTCCATCATTGTTCTCAATATGTATCAATTATAAGGCAATTAATAGTTTTCACATTCAACCACTATGGTCAATATATTCACTCGGTGACGACGGTCAATAGATTCATTCGACATTTTTAGTCATCAAGACATTCAAAATCTGACAAAAAGTTTAGGTTCACAGTTTGTTTCCAATGCAGATGATTGAAGATTATTCGATAATCAATATCAAATCAAAAGTCCATCATTGTTCTCAATATGTATCAACTATAAGGCAACCAATAGCTTCACATTCGGCGACTAGGGTCAATAGATTGATTTGACATTTTTAGCCCTCAAGACATGTAATCCTTTACAAAAATGTCAAGTTCACTTTCTTTTTTTAATGCAGAAGATTGAATGTTCATCAATAAACATTATTATAAAATAAAAAGACCATCATCGTTCTTAATATGTATCAATTATAAGGTAATCAATAGTTTTCACATTCAGTGACTAAGGTCAATAGATTCATTCGACGTTTTTAGTTATCAAGACATTCAAAATAATACAAAAAGTTCAAGTTCACATTTTGTTTCCAATGCAGATGATTAAAGGTTATTCAATAATCAATATCAAATCAAAAGTCCATCATTGTTCTCAATATGTATCAATCATAAGGCAACAAATAGCTTTCACATTCGGCGACCAGGGTCAATAGATTCATTTGACATTTTTAGTCCTCAAGACATGCAATCCTTTATAAAAATGTCAAGTTCACTTTTTTTTAATGCAGAAGATTGAATGTTCATCAATAAATAATATAAAATAAAAAGATCATCATCGTTCTCAATATGTATCAATTCTAAGGCCACAAATAGTTTTCACATTTAGCGACTAGGGTCAATAGATTCGTTCAACAACAAGGGTCAATAGATTCATCCAACAATTATAGTCATCAAGACATTCAAAATCTGACAAAAAGTTCAGGTTCACATTTTGTTTCCAATGCAGATGATTGAAGATTATTCAATAATCAAGACCAAATCAAAAGTCCATCATTGTTCTCAATATGTATCAATTATAAGGCAATTAATAGTTTTCACATTCAACCACTATGGTCAATATATTCACTCGGCGACGACGGTCAATAGATTCATTCGACATTTTTGGTCATCAAGACATTCAAAATCTGACAAAAATTTTAGGTTCACAGTTTGTTTCCAATGCAGATGATTGAAGATTATTCGATAATCAATATCAAATCAAAAGTCCATCATTGTTCTCAATATGTATCAACTATAAGGAAACCAATAGCTTTCACATTCGGCGACTAGGGTCAATAGATTGATTTGACATTTTTAGTCCTCAAGACATGCAATCCTTTACAAAAATGTCAAGTTCACTTTCTTTTTTTAATGCAGAAGATTGAATGTTCATCAATAAACATTATTATAAAATAAAAAGACCATCATCGTTCTTAATATGTATCAATTATAAGGTAATCAATAGTTTTCACATTCAGTGACTAGGGTCAATAGATTCATTCGACGTTTTTAGTTATCAAGACATTCAAAATAATACAAAAAGTTCAAGTTCACATTTTGTTTCCAATGCAGATGATTGAAGGTTATTCAATAATCAATATCAAATCAAAAGTCCATCATTGTTCTCAATATGTATCAATTATAAGGCAATTAATAGTTTTCACATTCAACCACTATGGTCAATATATTCACTCGGTGACGACGGACAATAGATTCATTCGACATTTTTAGTCATCAAGACATTCAAAATCTGACAAAAAGTTTAGGTTCACAATTTGTTTCCAATGCAGATGATTGAAGATTATTCGATAATCAATATCAAATCAAAAGTCCATCATTGTTCTAAATATGTATCAACTATAAGGCAACCAATAGCTTCACATTCGGCGACTAGGGTCAATAGATTCATTTGACATTTTTAGTCCTCAAGACATGCAATCCTTTACAAAAATGTCAAGTTCACTTTCTTTTTTTAATGCAGAAGATTGAATGTTCATCAATAAACATTATTATAAAATAAAAAGACCATCATCGTTCTTAATATGTATCAATTATAAGGTAATCAATAGTTTTCACATTCAGTGACTAGGGTCAATAGATTCATTCGACGTTTTTAGTTATCAAGACATTCAAAATAATACAAAAAGTTCAAGTTCACATTTTGTTTCCAATGCAGATGATTGAAGGTTATTCAATAATCAATATCAAATCAAAAGTCCATCATTGTTCTCAATATGTATCAATCATAAGGCAACAAATAGCTTTCACATTCGGCGACCAGGGTCAATAGATTCATTTGACATTTTTAGTCCTCAAGACATGCAATCCTTTATAAAAATGTCAAGTTCACTTTTTTTTAATGCAGAAGATTGAATGTTCATCAATAAATAATATAAAATAAAAAGATCATCATCGTTCTCAATATGTATCAATTCTAAGGCAACAAATAGTTTTCACATTCAGCGACTAGGGTCAATAGATTCGTTCAACAACAAGGGTCAATAGATTCATCCAACAATTATAGTCATCAAGACATTCAAAATCTGACAAAAAGTTCAGGTTCACATTTTGTTTCCAATGCAGATGATTGAAGATTATTCAATAATCAAGACCAAATCAAAAGTCCATCATTGTTCTCAATATGTATCAATTATAAGGCAATTAATAGTTTTCACATTCAACCACTATGGTCAATATATTCACTCGGCGACGACGGTCAATAGATTCATTCGACATTTTTGGTCATCAAGACATTCAAAATCTGACAAAAATTTTAGGTTCACAGTTTGTTTCCAATGCAGATGATCGAAGATTATTCGATAATCAATATCAAATCAAAAGTCCATCATTGTTCTCAATATGTATCAACTATAAGGAAACCAATAGCTTTCACATTCGGCGACTAGGGTCAATAGATTGATTTGACATTTTTAGCCCTCAAGACATGCAATCCTTTACAAAAATGTCAAGTTCACTTTCTTTTTTTAATGTAGAAGATTGAATGTTCATCAATAAACATTATTATAAAATAAAAAGACCATCATCGTTCTTAATATGTATCAATTATAAGGTAATCAATAGTTTTCACATTCAGTGACTAGGGTCAATAGATTCATTCGACGTTTTTAGTTATCAAGACATTCAAAATAATACAAAAAGTTCAAGTTCACATTTTGTTTCCAATGCAGATGATTAAAGGTTATTCAATAATCAATATCAAATCAAAAGTCCATCATTGTTCTCAATATGTATCAATCATAAGGCAACAAATAGCTTTCACATTCGGCGACCAGGGTCAATAGATTCATTTGACATTTTTAGTCCTCAAGACATGCAATCCTTTATAAAAATGTCAAGTTCACTTTTTTTTAATGCAGAAGATTGAATGTTCATCAATAAATAATATAAAATAAAAAGATCATCATCGTTCTCAATATGTATCAATTCTAAGGCAACAAATAGTTTTCACATTCAGCGACTAGGGTCAATAGATTCGTTCGACGTTTTTAGTTATCAAGACATTCAAAATAATACAAAAAGTTCAAGTTCACATTTTGTTTCCAATGCAGATGATTGAAGGTTATTCAATAATCAATATCAAATCAAAAGTCCATCATTGTTCTCAATATGTATCAATTATAAGGCAATTAATAGTTTTCACATTCAACCACTATGGTCAATATATTCACTCGGTGACGACGGACAATAGATTCATTCGACATTTTTAGTCATCAAGACATTCAAAATCTGACAAAAAGTTTAGGTTCACAATTTGTTTCCAATGCAGATGATTGAAGATTATTCGATAATCAATATCAAATCAAAAGTCCATCATTGTTCTAAATATGTATCAACTATAAGGCAACCAATAGCTTCACATTCGGCGACTAGGGTCAATAGATTCATTTGACATTTTTAGTCCTCAAGACATGCAATCCTTTACAAAAATGTCAAGTTCACTTTCTTTTTTTAATGCAGAAGATTGAATGTTCATCAATAAACATTATTATAAAATAAAAAGACCATCATCGTTCTTAATATGTATCAATTATAAGGTAATCAATAGTTTTCACATTCAGTGACTAGGGTCAATAGATTCATTCGACGTTTTTAGTTATCAAGACATTCAAAATAATACAAAAAGTTCAAGTTCACATTTTGTTTCCAATGCAGATGATTGAAGGTTATTCAATAATCAATATCAAATCAAAAGTCCATCATTGTTCTCAATATGTATCAATCATAAGGCAACAAATAGCTTTCACATTCGGCGACCAGGGTCAATAGATTCATTTGACATTTTTAGTCCTCAAGACATGCAATCCTTTATAAAAATGTCAAGTTCACTTTTTTTTAATGCAGAAGATTGAATGTTCATCAATAAATAATATAAAATAAAAAGATCATCATCGTTCTCAATATGTATCAATTCTAAGGCAACAAATAGTTTTCACATTCAGCGACTAGGGTCAATAGATTCGTTCAACAACAAGGGTCAATAGATTCATCCAACAATTATAGTCATCAAGACATTCAAAATCTGACAAAAAGTTCAGGTTCACATTTTGTTTCCAATGCAGATGATTGAAGATTATTCAATAATCAAGACCAAATCAAAAGTCCATCATTGTTCTCAATATGTATCAATTATAAGGCAATTAATAGTTTTCACATTCAACCACTATGGTCAATATATTCACTCGGCGACGACGGTCAATAGATTCATTCGACATTTTTGGTCATCAAGACATTCAAAATCTGACAAAAATTTTAGGTTCACAGTTTGTTTCCAATGCAGATGATCGAAGATTATTCGATAATCAATATCAAATCAAAAGTCCATCATTGTTCTCAATATGTATCAACTATAAGGAAACCAATAGCTTTCACATTCGGCGACTAGGGTCAATAGATTGATTTGACATTTTTAGCCCTCAAGACATGCAATCCTTTACAAAAATGTCAAGTTCACTTTCTTTTTTTAATGTAGAAGATTGAATGTTCATCAATAAACATTATTATAAAATAAAAAGACCATCATCGTTCTTAATATGTATCAATTATAAGGTAATCAATAGTTTTCACATTCAGTGACTAGGGTCAATAGATTCATTCGACGTTTTTAGTTATCAAGACATTCAAAATAATACAAAAAGTTCAAGTTCACATTTTGTTTCCAATGCAGATGATTAAAGGTTATTCAATAATCAATATCAAATCAAAAGTCCATCATTGTTCTCAATATGTATCAATCATAAGGCAACAAATAGCTTTCACATTCGGCGACCAGGGTCAATAGATTCATTTGACATTTTTAGTCCTCAAGACATGCAATCCTTTATAAAAATGTCAAGTTCACTTTTTTTTAATGCAGAAGATTGAATGTTCATCAATAAATAATATAAAATAAAAAGATCATCATCGTTCTCAATATGTATCAATTCTAAGGCCACAAATAGTTTTCACATTCAGCGACTAGGGTCAATAGATTCGTTCAACAACAAGGGTCAATAGATTCATCCAACAATTATAGTCATCAAGACATTCAAAATCTGACAAAAAGTTCAGGTTCACATTTTGTTTCCAATGCAGATGATTGAAGATTATTCAATAATCAAGACCAAATCAAAAGTCCATCATTGTTCTCAATATGTATCAATTATAAGGCAATTAATAGTTTTCACATTCAACCACTATGGTCAATATATTCACTCGGCGACGACGGTCAATAGATTCATTCGACATTTTTGGTCATCAAGACATTCAAAATCTGACAAAAATTTTAGGTTCACAGTTTGTTTCCAATGCAGATGATTGAAGATTATTCGATAATCAATATCAAATCAAAAGTCCATCATTGTTCTCAATATGTATCAACTATAAGGAAACCAATAGCTTTCACATTCGGCGACTAGGGTCAATAGATTGATTTGACATTTTTAGTCCTCAAGACATGCAATCCTTTACAAAAATGTCAAGTTCACTTTCTTTTTTTAATGCAGAAGATTGAATGTTCATCAATAAACATTATTATAAAATAAAAAGACCATCATCGTTCTTAATATGTATCAATTATAAGGTAATCAATAGTTTTCACATTCAGTGACTAGGGTCAATAGATTCATTCGACGTTTTTAGTTATCAAGACATTCAAAATAATACAAAAAGTTCAAGTTCACATTTTGTTTCCAATGCAGATGATTGAAGGTTATTCAATAATCAATATCAAATCAAAAGTCCATCATTGTTCTCAATATGTATCAATCATAAGGCAACAAATAGCTTTCACATTCGGCGACCAGGGTCAATAGATTCATTTGACATTTTTAGTCCTCAAGACATGCAATCCTTTATAAAAATGTCAAGTTCACTTTTTTTTAATGCAGAAGATTGAATGTTCATCAATAAATAATATAAAATAAAAAGATCATCATCGTTCTCAATATGTATCAATTCTAAGGCAACAAATAGTTTTCACATTCAGCGACTAGGGTCAATAGATTCGTTCAACAACAAGGGTCAATAGATTCATCCAACAATTATAGTCATCAAGACATTCAAAATCTGACAAAAAGTTCAGGTTCACATTTTGTTTCCAATGCAGATGATTGAAGATTATTCAATAATCAAGACCAAATCAAAAGTCCATCATTGTTCTCAATATGTATCAATTATAAGGCAATTAATAGTTTTCACATTCAACCACTATGGTCAATATATTCACTCGGCGACGACGGTCAATAGATTCATTCGACATTTTTGGTCATCAAGACATTCAAAATCTGACAAAAATTTTAGGTTCACAGTTTGTTTCCAATGCAGATGATTGAAGATTATTCGATAATCAATATCAAATCAAAAGTCCATCATTGTTCTCAATATGTATCAACTATAAGGAAACCAATAGCTTTCACATTCGGCGACTAGGGTCAATAGATTGATTTGACATTTTTAGCCCTCAAGACATGCAATCCTTTACAAAAATGTCAAGTTCACTTTCTTTTTTTAATGCAGAAGATTGAATGTTCATCAATAAACATTATTATAAAATAAAAAGACCATCATCGTTCTTAATATGTATCAATTATAAGGTAATCAATAGTTTTCACATTCAGTGACTAGGGTCAATAGATTCATTCGACGTTTTTAGTTATCAAGACATTCAAAATAATACAAAAAGTTCAAGTTCACATTTTGTTTCCAATGCAGATGATTAAAGGTTATTCAATAATCAATATCAAATCAAAAGTCCATCATTGTTCTCAATATGTATCAATCATAAGGCAACAAATAGCTTTCACATTCGGCGACCAGGGTCAATAGATTCATTTGACATTTTTAGTCCTCAAGACATGCAATCCTTTATAAAAATGTCAAGTTCACTTTTTTTTAATGCAGAAGATTGAATGTTCATCAATAAATAAAATAAAATAAAAAGATCATCATCGTTCTCAATATGTATCAATTCTAAGGCCACAAATAGTTTTCACATTCAGCGACTAGGGTCAATAGATTCGTTCAACAACAAGGGTCAATAGATTCATCCAACAATTATAGTCATCAAGACATTCAAAATCTGACAAAAAGTTCAGGTTCACATTTTGTTTCCAATGCAGATGATTGAAGATTATTCAATAATCAAGACCAAATCAAAAGTCCATCATTGTTCTCAATATCTATCAATTATAAGGCAATTAATAGTTTTCACATTCAACCACTATGGTCAATATATTCACTCGGCGACGACGGTCAATAGATTCATTCGACATTTTTGGTCATCAAGACATTCAAAATCTGACAAAAATTTTAGGTTCACAGTTTGTTTCCAATGCAGATGATTGAAGATTATTCGATAATCAATATCAAATCAAAAGTCCATCATTGTTCTCAATATGTATCAACTATAAGGAAACCAATAGCTTTCACATTCGGCGACTAGGGTCAATAGATTGATTTGACATTTTTAGTCCTCAAGACATGCAATCCTTTACAAAAATGTCAAGTTCACTTTCTTTTTTTAATGCAGAAGATTGAATGTTCATCAATAAACATTATTATAAAATAAAAAGACCATCATCGTTCTTAATATGTATCAATTATAAGGTAATCAATAGTTTTCACATTCAGTGACTAGGGTCAATAGATTCATTCGACGTTTTTAGTTATCAAGACATTCAAAATAATACAAAAAGTTCAAGTTCACATCTTGTTTCCAATGCAGATGATTGAAGGTTATTCAATAATCAATATCAAATCAAAAGTCCATCATTGTTCTCAATATGTATCAATCATAAGGCAACAAATAGCTTTCACATTCGGCGACCAGGGTCAATAGATTCATTTGACATTTTTAGTCCTCAAGACATGCAATCCTTTATAAAAATGTCAAGTTCACTTTTTTTTAATGCAGAAGATTGAATGTTCATCAATAAATAATATAAAATAAAAAGATCATCATCGTTCTCAATATGTATCAATTCTAAGGCAACAAATAGTTTTCACATTCAGCGACTAAGGTCAATAGATTCGTTCAACAACAAGGGTCAATAGATTCATCCAACAATTATAGTCATCAAGACATTCAAAATCTGACAAAAAGTTCAGGTTCACATTTTGTTTCCAATGCAGATGATTGAAGATTATTCAATAATCAAGACCAAATCAAAAGTCCATCATTGTTCTCAATATGTATCAATTATAAGGCAATTAATAGTTTTCACATTCAACCACTATGGTCAATATATTCACTCGGCGACGACGGTCAATAGATTCATTCGACATTTTTGGTCATCAAGACATTCAAAATCTGACAAAAATTTTAGGTTCACAGTTTGTTTCCAATGCAGATGATTGAAGATTATTCGATAATCAATATCAAATCAAAAGTCCATCATTGTTCTCAATATGTATCAACTATAAGGAAACCAATAGCTTTCACATTCGGCGACTAGGGTCAATAGATTGATTTGACATTTTTAGCCCTCAAGACATGCAATCCTTTACAAAAATGTCAAGTTCACTTTCTTTTTTTAATGCAGAAGATTGAATGTTCATCAATAAACATTATTATAAAATAAAAAGACCATCATCGTTCTTAATATGTATCAATTATAAGGTAATCAATAGTTTTCACATTCAGTGACTAGGGTCAATAGATTCATTCGACGTTTTTAGTTATCAAGACATTCAAAATAATACAAAAAGTTCAAGTTCACATTTTGTTTCCAATGCAGATGATTGAAGGTTATTCAATAATCAATATCAAATCAAAAGTCCATCATTGTTCTCAATATGTATCAATCATAAGGCAACAAATAGCTTTCACATTCGGCGACTAGGGTCATTAGATTCATTTGACATTTTTAGTCCTCAAGACATGCAATCCTTTATAAAAATGTCAAGTTCACTTTTTTTTTAATGCAGAAGATTGAATATTCATCAATAAATAATATAAAATAAAAAGATCATCATCGTTCTCAATATATCAATTTGAAGGCAACAAATAGCTTTCACATTCACCGACTAGGGTCAATAGATTCGTTCAGCAACAAGGGTCAATAGATTCATCCAACAATTCTAGTCATCAAGACTTTCAAAATCTGACAAAAAGTTCAGGTTCACATTTTGTTTCCATTGCAGATGATTGAAGATTATTCAATAATCAAGATCAAATCAAAAGTCCATCATTGTTCTCAATATCTAACAATTATAAGGCAATTAATAGTTTTCACATTCAACCACTATGGTCAAGAGATTCACTCGGCGACGAGGGTCAATAGATTCATTCGACATTTTTAGTCATCAAGACATTCAAAATCTGACAAAAAGTTTAGGTTCACAGTTTGTTTCCAATGCAAATGATTGAAGATTATTTGATAATCAATATCAATTCAAAAGCCCATCATTGTTCTCAATATGTATCAACTATAAGGCAACCAATAGCTTTCACATTCGGCGACTAGCGTCAATAGATTCATTTGACATTTTTAGTCCTCAAGACATGCAATCCTTTACAAAAATGTCAAGTTCACTTTTTTTTTTAATGCAGAAGATTGAATTTTCATCAATAAATAATATAAAATAAAAAGATCATCATCGTTCTCAATATGTATCAATTCTAAGGCAACAAATAGTTTTCACATTCAGCGACTAGGGTCAATAGATTCGTTCAACAACAAGGGTCAATAGAGTCATCCAACAATTATAGTCATCAAGACATTCAAAATCTGACAAAATGTTCAGGTTCACATTTTGTTTCCAATGCAGATGATTGAAGATTATTCAATAATCAAGACCAAATCAAAAGTCCATCATTGTTCTCAATATGTATCAATTATAAGGCAATTAATAGTTTTCACATTCAACCACTATGGTCAATATATTCACTCGGTGACGACGGACAATAGATTCATTCGACATTTTTAGTCATCAAGACATTCAAAATCTGACAAAAAGTTTAGGTTCACAATTTGTTTCCAATGCAGATGATTGAAGATTATTCGATAATCAATATCAAATCAAAAGTCCATCATTGTTCTAAATATGTATCAACTATAAGGCAACCAATAGCTTCACATTCGGCGACTAGGGTCAATAGATTCATTTGACATTTTTAGTCCTCAAGACATGCAATCCTTTACAAAACTGTCAAGTTCACTTTCTTTTTTTAATGCAGAAGATTGAATGTTCATCAATAAACATTATTATAAAATAAAAAGACCATCATCGTTCTTAATATGTATCAATTATAAGGTAATCAATAGTTTTCACATTCAGTGACTAGGGTCAATAGATTCATTCGACGTTTTTAGTTATCAAGACATTCAAAATAATACAAAAAGTTCAAGTTCACATTTTATTTCCAATGCAGATGATTGAAGGTTATTCAATAATCAATATCAAATCAAAAGTCCATCATTGTTCTCAATATGTACCAATCATAAGGCAACAAATAGCTTTCACATTCGGCGACTAGGGTCAATAGATTCATTTGACATTTTTAGTCCTCAAGACATGCAATCCTTAACAAAAACGTCAAGTTCATTTTTTTTAAAGCAGAAGATTGAATGTTCATCAATAAATAATATAAAATAAAAAGATCATCATCGTTCTCAATATATCAATTTGAAGGCAACAAATAGCTTTCACATTCACCGACTAGGGTCAATAGATTCGTTCAGCAACAAAGGTCAATAGATTCATCCAACAATTCTAGTCATCAAGACTTTCAAAATCTGACAAAAAGTTCAGGTTCACATTTTGTTTCCATTGCAGATGATTGAAGATTATTCAATAATCAAGATCAAATCAAAAGTCCATCATTGTTCTCAATATCTAACAATTATAAGGCAATTAATAGTTTTCACATTCAACCACTATGGTCAAGAGATTCACTCGGCGACGAGGGTCAATAGATTCATTCGACATTTTTAGTCATCAAGACATTCAAAATCTGACAAAAAGTTTAGGTTCACAGTTTGTTTCCAATGCAGATGATTGAAGATTATTCGATAATCAATATCAAATCAAAAGTCCATCATTGTTCTCAATATGTATCAACTATAAGGAAACCAATAGCTTTCACATTCGGCGACTAGGGTCAATAGATTGATTTGACATTTTTAGTCCTCAAGACATGCAATCCTTTACAAAAATGTCAAGTTCACTTTCTTTTTTTAATGCAGAAGATTGAATGTTTATCAATAAACATTATTATAAAATAAAAAGACCATCATCGTTCTTAATATGTATCAATTATAAGGTAATCAATAGTTTTCACATTCAGTGACTAGGGTCAATAGATTCATTCGACGTTTTTAATTATCAAGACATTCAAAATAATACAAAAAGTTCAAGTTCACATTTTATTTCCAATGCAGATGATTGAAGGTTATTCAATAATCAATATCAAATCAAAAGTCCATCATTGTTCTCAATATGTATCAATCATAAGGCAACAAATAGCTTTCACATTCGGCGACCAGGGTCAATAGATTCATTTGACATTTTTAGTCCTCAAGACATGCAATCCTTTATAAAAATGTCAAGTTCACTTTTTTTTAATGCAGAAGATTGAATGTTCATCAATAAATAATATAAAATAAAAAGATCATCATCGTTCTCAATATGTATCAATTCTAAGGCAACAAATAGTTTTCACATTCAGCGACTAGGGTCAATAGATTCGTTCAACAACAAGGGTCAATAGATTCATCCAACAATTATAGTCATCAAGACATTCAAAATCTGACAAAAAGTTCAGGTTCACATTTTGTTTCCAATGCAGATGATTGAAGATTATTCAATAATCAAGACCAAATCAAAAGTCCATCATTGTTCTCAATATGTATCCATTATAAGGCAATTAATAGTTTTCACATTCAACCACTATGGTCAATATATTCACTCGGCGACGACGGTCAATAGATTCATTCGACATTTTTGGTCATCAAGACATTCAAAATCTGACAAAAATTTTAGGTTCACAGTTTGTTTCCAATGCAGATGATTGAAGATTATTCGATAATCAATATCAAATCAAAAGTCCATCATTGTTCTCAATATGTATCAACTATAAGGAAACCAATAGCTTTCACATTCGGCGACTAGGGTCAATAGATTGATTTGACATTTTTAGTCCTCAAGACATGCAATCCTTTACAAAAATGTCAAGTTCACTTTCTTTTTTTAATGCAGAAGATTGAATGTTCATCAATAAACATTATTATAAAATAAAAAGACCATCATCGTTCTTAATATGTATCAATTATAAGGTAATCAATAGTTTTCACATTCAGTGACTAGGGTCAATAGATTCATTCGACGTTTTTAGTTATCAAGACATTCAAAATAATACAAAAAGTTCAAGTTCACATTTTGTTTCCAATGCAGATGATTGAAGGTTATTCAATAATCAATATCAAATCAAAAGTCCATCATTGTTCTCAATATGTATCAATCATAAGGCAACAAATAGCTTTCACATTCGGCGACTAGGGTCATTAGATTCATTTGACATTTTTAGTCCTCAAGACATGCAATCCTTTATAAAAATGTCAAGTTCACTTTTTTTTTAATGCAGAAGATTGAATATTCATCAATAAATAATATAAAATAAAAAGATCATCATCGTTCTCAATATATCAATTTGAAGGCAACAAATAGCTTTCACATTCACCGACTAGGGTCAATAGATTCGTTCAGCAACAAGGGTCAATAGATTCATCCAACAATTCTAGTCATCAAGACTTTCAAAATCTGACAAAAAGTTCAGGTTCACATTTTGTTTCCATTGCAGATGATTGAAGATTATTCAATAATCAAGATCAAATCAAAAGTCCATCATTGTTCTCAATATCTAACAATTATAAGGCAATTAATAGTTTTCACATTCAACCACTATGGTCAAGAGATTCACTCGGCGACGAGGGTCAATAGATTCATTCGACATTTTTAGTCATCAAGACATTCAAAATCTGACAAAAAGTTTAGGTTCACAGTTTGTTTCCAATGCAAATGATTGAAGATTATTTGATAATCAATATCAATTCAAAAGCCCATCATTGTTCTCAATATGTATCAACTATAAGGCAACCAATAGCTTTCACATTCGGCGACTAGCGTCAATAGATTCATTTGACATTTTTAGTCCTCAAGACATGCAATCCTTTACAAAAATGTCAAGTTCACTTTTTTTTTTAATGCAGAAGATTGAATTTTCATCAATAAATAATATAAAATAAAAAGATCATCATCGTTCTCAATATGTATCAATTCTAAGGCAACAAATAGTTTTCACATTCAGCGACTAGGGTCAATAGATTCGTTCAACAACAAGGGTCAATAGAGTCATCCAACAATTATAGTCATCAAGACATTCAAAATCTGACAAAATGTTCAGGTTCACATTTTGTTTCCAATGCAGATGATTGAAGATTATTCAATAATCAAGACCAAATCAAAAGTCCATCATTGTTCTCAATATGTATCAATTATAAGGCAATTAATAGTTTTCACATTCAACCACTATGGTCAATATATTCACTCGGTGACGACGGACAATAGATTCATTCGACATTTTTAGTCATCAAGACATTCAAAATCTGACAAAAAGTTTAGGTTCACAATTTGTTTCCAATGCAGATGATTGAAGATTATTCGATAATCAATATCAAATCAAAAGTCCATCATTGTTCTAAATATGTATCAACTATAAGGCAACCAATAGCTTCACATTCGGCGACTAGGGTCAATAGATTCATTTGACATTTTTAGTCCTCAAGACATGCAATCCTTTACAAAAATGTCAAGTTCACTTTCTTTTTTTAATGCAGAAGATTGAATGTTCATCAATAAACATTATTATAAAATAAAAAGACCATCATCGTTCTTAATATGTATCAATTATAAGGTAATCAATAGTTTTCACATTCAGTGACTAGGGTCAATAGATTCATTCGACGTTTTTAGTTATCAAGACATTCAAAATAATACAAAAAGTTCAAGTTCACATTTTGTTTCCAATGCAGATGATTGAAGGTTATTCAATAATCAATATCAAATCAAAAGTCCATCATTGTTCTCAATATGTACCAATCATAAGGCAACAAATAGCTTTCACATTCGGCGACTAGGGTCAATAGATTCATTTGACATTTTTAGTCCTCAAGACATGCAATCCTTAACAAAAACGTCAAGTTCATTTTTTTTAAAGCAGAAGATTGAATGTTCATCAATAAATAATATAAAATAAAAAGATCATCATCGTTCTCAATATATCAATTTGAAGGCAACAAATAACTTTCACATTCACCGACTAGGGTCAATAGATTCGTTCAGCAACAAAGGTCAATAGATTCATCCAACAATTCTAGTCATCAAGACTTTCAAAATCTGACAAAAAGTTCAGGTTCACATTTTGTTTCCATTGCAGATGATTGAAGATTATTCAATAATCAAGATCAAATCAAAAGTCCATCATTGTTCTCAATATCTAACAATTATAAGGCAATTAATAGTTTTCACATTCAACCACTATGGTCAAGAGATTCACTCGGCGACGAGGGTCAATAGATTCATTCGACATTTTTAGTCATCAAGACATTCAAAATCTGACAAAAAGTTTAGGTTCACAGTTTGTTTGCAATGCAAATGATTGAAGATTATTTGATAATCAATATCAATTCAAAAGCCCATCATTGTTCTCAATATGTATCAACTATAAGGCAACCAATAGCTTTCACATTCGGCGACTAGCGTCAATAGATTCATTTGACATTTTTAGTCCTCAAGACATGCAATCCTTTACAAAAATGTCAAGTTCACTTTCTTTTAATGCAGAAGATTGAATTTTCATCAATAAATAATATAAAATAAAAAGATGATCATCGTTCTCAATATGTATCAATTCTAAGGCAACAAATAGTTTTCACATTCAGCGACTAGGGTCAATAGATTCGTTCAACAACAAGGGTCAATAGATTCATCCAACAATTATAGTCATCAAGACATTCAAAATCTGACAAAATGTTCAGGTTCACATTTTGTTTCCAATGCAGATGATTGAAGATTATTCAATAATCAAGACCAAATCAAAAGTCCATCATTGTTCTCAATATGTATCAATTATAAGGCAATTAATAGTTTTCACATTCAACCACTATGGTCAATATATTCACTCGGTGACGACGGTCAATAGATTCATTCGACATTTTTAGTCATCAAGACATTCAAAATCTGACAAAAAGTTTAGGTTCACAGTTTGTTTCCAATGCAGATGATTGAAGATTATTCGATAATCAATATCAAATCAAAAGTCCATCATTGTTCTCAATATGTATCAACTATAAGGCAACCAATAGCTTCACATTCGGCGACTAGGGTCAATAGATTCATTTGACATTTTTAGTCCTCAAGACATGCAATCCTTTACAAAAATGTCAAGTTCACTTTCTTTTTTTAATGCAGAAGATTGAATGTTCATCAATAAACATTATTATAAAATAAAAAGACCATCATCGTTCTTAATATGTATCAATTATAAGGTAATCAATAGTTTTCACATTCAGTGACTAGGGTCAATAGATTCATTCGACGTTTTTAGTTATCAAGACATTCAAAATAATACAAAAAGTTCAAGTTCACATTTTGTTTCCAATGCAGATGATTAAAGGTTATTCAATAAGCAATATCAAATCAAAAGTCCATCATTGTTCTCAATATGTATCAATCATAAGGCAACAAATAGCTTTCACATTCGGCGACCAGGGTCATTAGATTCATTTGACATTTTTAGTCCTCAAGACATGCAATCCTTTATAAAAATGTCAAGTTCACTTTTTTTTAATGCAGAAGATTGAATGTTCATCAATAAATAATATAAAATAAAAAGATCATCATCGTTCTCAATATGTATCAATTCTAAGGCCACAAATAGTTTTCACATTCAGCGACTAGGGTCAATAGATTCGTTCAACAACAAGGGTCAATAGATTCATCCAACAATTATAGTCATCAAGACATTCAAAATCTGACAAAAAGTTCAGGTTCACATTTTGTTTCCAATGCAGATGATTGAAGATTATTCAATAATCAAGACCAAATCAAAAGTCCATCATTGTTCTCAATATGTATCAATTATAAGGCAATTAATAGTTTTCACATTCAACCACTATGGTCAATATATTCACTCGGCGACGACGGTCAATAGATTCATTCGACATTTTTGGTCATCAAGACATTCAAAATCTGACAAAAATTTTAAGTTCACAGTTTGTTTCCAATGCAGATGATTGAAGATTATTCGATAATCAATATCAAATCAAAAGTCCATCATTGTTCTCAATATGTATCAACTATAAGGAAACCAATAGCTTTCACATTCGGCGACTAGGGTCAATTGATTGATTTGACATTTTTAGTCCTCAAGACATGCAATCCTTTACAAAAATGTCAAGTTCACTTTCTTTTTTTAATGCAGAAGATTGAATGTTTATCAATAAACATTATTATAAAATAAAAAGACCATCATCGTTCTTAATATGTATCAATTATAAGGTAATCAATAGTTTTCACATTCAGTGACTAGGGTCAATAGATTCATTCGACGTTTTTAATTATCAAGACATTCAAAATAATACAAAAAGTTCAAGTTCACATTTTATTTCCAATGCAGATGATTGAAGGTTATTCAATAATCAATATCAAATCAAAAGTCCATCATTGTTCTCAATATGTATCAATCATAAGGCAACAAATAGCTTTCACATTCGGCGACCAGGGTCAATAGATTCATTTGACATTTTTAGTCCTCAAGACATGCAATCCTTTATAAAAATGTCAAGTTCACTTTTTTTTAATGCAGAAGATTGAATGTTCATCAATAAATAATATAAAATAAAAAGATCATCATCGTTCTCAATATGTATCAATTCTAAGGCAACAAATAGTTTTCACATTCAGCGACTAGGGTCAATAGATTCGTTCAACAACAAGGGTCAATAGATTCATCCAACAATTATAGTCATCAAGACATTCAAAATCTGACAAAAAGTTCAGGTTCACATTTTGTTTCCAATGCAGATGATTGAAGATTATTCAATAATCAAGACCAAATCAAAAGTCCATCATTGTTCTCAATATGTATCCATTATAAGGCAATTAATAGTTTTCACATTCAACCACTATGGTCAATATATTCACTCGGCGACGACGGTCAATAGATTCATTCGACATTTTTGGTCATCAAGACATTCAAAATCTGACAAAATTTTTAGGTTCATAGTTTGTTTCCAATGCAGATGATTGAAGATTATTCGATAATCAATATCAAATCAAAAGTCCATCATTGTTCTCAATATGTATCAACTATAAGGAAACCAATAGCTTTCACATTCGGCGACTAGGGTCAATAGATTGATTTGACATTTTTAGTCCTCAAGACATGCAATCCTTTACAAAAATGTCAAGTTCAATTTCTTTTTTTAATGCAGAAGATTGAATGTTCATCAATAAACATTATTATAAAATAAAAAGACCATCATCGTTCTTAATATGTATCAATTATAAGGTAATCAATAGTTTTCACATTCAGTGACTAGGGTCAATAGATTCATTCGACGTTTTTAGTTATCAAGACATTCAAAATAATACAAAAAGTTCAAGTTCACATTTTGTTTCCAATGCAGATGATTGAAGGTTATTCAATAATCAATATCAAATCAAAAGTCCATCATTGTTCTCAATATGTATCAATCATAAGGCAACAAATAGCTTTCACATTCGGCGACTAGGGTCATTAGATTCATTTGACATTTTTAGTCCTCAAGACATGCAATCCTTTATAAAAATGTCAAGTTCACTTTTTTTTTAATGCAGAAGATTGAATATTCATCAATAAATAATATAAAATAAAAAGATCATCATCGTTCTCAATATATCAATTTGAAGGCAACAAATAGCTTTCACATTCACCGACTAGGGTCAATAGATTCGTTCAGCAACAAGGGTCAATAGATTCATCCAACAATTCTAGTCATCAAGACTTTCAAAATCTGACAAAAAGTTCAGGTTCACATTTTGTTTCCATTGCAGATGATTGAAGATTATTCAATAATCAAGATCAAATCAAAAGTCCATCATTGTTCTCAATATCTAACAATTATAAGGCAATTAATAGTTTTCACATTCAACCACTATGGTCAAGAGATTCACTCGGCGACGAGGGTCAATAGATTCATTCGACATTTTTAGTCATCAAGACATTCAAAATCTGACAAAAAGTTTAGGTTCACAGTTTGTTTCCAATGCAAATGATTGAAGATTATTTGATAATCAATATCAATTCAAAAGCCCATCATTGTTCTCAATATGTATCAACTATAAGGCAACCAATAGCTTTCACATTCGGCGACTAGCGTCAATAGATTCATTTGACATTTTTAGTCCTCAAGACATGCAATCCTTTACAAAAATGTCAAGTTCACTTTTTTTTAATGCAGAAGATTGAATTTTCATCAATAAATAATATAAAATAAAAAGATCATCATCGTTCTCAATATGTATCAATTCTAAGGCAACAAATAGTTTTCACATTCAGCGACTAGGGTCAATAGATTCGTTCAACAACAAGGGTCAATAGATTCATCCAACAATTATAGTCATCAAGACATTCAAAATCTGACAAAATGTTCAGGTTCACATTTTGTTTCCAATGCAGATGATTGAAGATTATTCAATAATCAAGACCAAATCAAAAGTCCATCATTGTTCTCAATATGTATCAATTATAAGGCAATTAATAGTTTTTACATTCAACCACTATGGTCAATAGATTCACTCGGCGACGAGGGTCAATAAATTCATTCGACCTTTTTAGTCATCAAGACATTCAAAATCTGACAAAAAGTTTAGGTTCACAGTTTGTTTCCAATGCAGATGATTGAAAATTATTCGATAATCAATATCAAATCAAAAGCCCATCATTGTTCTCAATATGTATCAACTATAAGGCAACCAATAGCTTTCACATTCGGCGACTAGGGTCAATAGATTCATTTGACATTTTTAGTCCTCAAGACATGCAATCCTTTACAAAAATGTCAAGTTCACTTTCTTTTTTTAATGCAGAAGATTGAATGTTCATCAATAAACATTATTATAAAATAAAAAGACCATCATCATTCTTAATATGTATCAATTATAAGGTAATCAATAGTTTTCACATTCAGTGACTAGGGTCAATAGATTCATTCGACATTTTTAGTTATCAAGACATTCAAAATAATACAAAAAGTTCAAGTTCACATTTTGTTTCCAATGAAGATGATTGAAGGTTATTCAATAATCAATATCAAATCAAAAGTCCATCATTGTTCTCAATATGTATCAACTATAAGGCAACCAATAGCTTTCACATTCGGCGACTAGCGTCAATAGATTCATTTGACATTTTTAGTCCTCAAGACATGCAATCCTTTACAAAAATGTCAAGTTCACTTTCTTTTTTTAATGCAGAAGATTGAATGTTTATCAATAAACATTATTATAAAATAAAAAGACCATCATCGTTCTTAATATGTATCAATTATAAGGTAATCAATAGTTTTCACATTCAGTGACTAGGGTCAATAGATTCATTCGACGTTTTTAGTTATCAAGACATTCAAAATAATACAAAAAGTTCAAGTTCACATTTTGTTTCCAATGTAGATGATTGAAGGTTATTCAATAATCAATATCAAATCAAAAGTCCATCATTGTTCTCAATATGTATCAATCATAAGGCAACAAATAGCTTTCACATTCGGCGACCAGGGTCAATAGATTCATTTGACATTTTTAGTCCTCAAGACATGCAATCCTTTATAAAAATGTCAACTTCACTTTTTTTTAATGCAGAAGATTGAATGTTCATCAATAAATAATATAAAATAAAAAGATCATCATCGTTCTCAATATGTATCAATTCTAAGGCAACAAATAGGTTTCACATTCAGCGACTAGGGTCAATAGATTCGTTCAACAACAAGGGTCAATAGATTCATCCAACAATTATAGTCATCAAGACATTCAAAATCTGACAAAAAGTTCAGGTTCACATTTTGTTTCCAATGCAGATGATTGAAGATTATTCAATAATCAAGACCAAATCAAAAGTCCATCATTGTTCTCAATATGTATCAATTATAAGGCAATTAATAGTTTTCACATTCAAACACTATGGTCAATATATTCACTCGGCGACGAGGGTCAATAGATTCATTCGACATTTTTGGTCATCAAGACATTCAAAATCTGACAAAAATTTTAGATTCACAGTTTGTTTCCAATGCAGATGATTGAAGATTATTCGATAATCAATATCAAATCAAAAGTCCATCATTGTTCTCAATATGTATCAACTATAAGGAAACCAATAGCTTTCACATTCGGCGACTAGGGTCAATAGATTGATTTGACATTTTTAGTCCTCAAGACATGCAATCCTTTACAAAAATGTCAAGTTCACTTTCTTTTTTTAATGCAGAAGATTGAATGTTCATCAATAAACATTATTATAAAATAAAAAGACCATCATCGTTCTTAATATGTATCAATTATAAGGTAATCAATAGTTTTCACATTCAGTGACTAGGGTCAATAGATTCATTCGACGTTTTTAGTTATCAAGACATTCAAAATAATACAAAAAGTTCAAGTTCACATTTTGTTTCCAATGCAGATGATTGAAGGTTATTCAATAATCAATATCAAATCAAAAGTCCATCATTGTTCTCAATATGTATCAATCATAAGGCAACAAATAGCATTCACATTCGGCGACTAGGGTCATTAGATTCATTTGACATTTTTAGTCCTCAAGACATGCAATCCTTTATAAAAATGTCAAGTTCACTTTTTTTTTAATGCAGAAGATTGAATATTCATCAATAAATAATATAAAATAAAAAGATCATCATCGTTCTCAATATATCAATTTCAAGGCAAAAAATAGCTTTCACATTCACCGACTAGGGTCAATAGATTCGTTCAGCAACAAGGGTCAATAGATTCATCCAACAATTCTAGTCATCAAGACTTTCAAAATCTGACAAAAAGTTCAGGTTCACATTTTGTTTCCATTGCAGATGATTGAAGATTATTCAATAATCAAGATCAAATCAAAAGTCCATCATTGTTCTCAATATCTAACAATTATAAGGCAATTAATAGTTTTCACATTCAACCACTATGGTCAAGAGATTCACTCGGCGACGAGGGTCAATAGATTCATTCGACATTTTTAGTCATCAAGTCATTCAAAATCTGACAAAAAGTTTAGGTTCACAGTTTGTTTCCAATGTAAATGATTGAAGATTATTTGATAATCAATATCAATTCAAAAGCCCATCATTGTTCTCAATATGTATCAACTATAAGGCAACCAATAGCTTTCACATTCGGCGACTAGCGTCAATAGATTCATTTGACATTTTTAGTCCTCAAGACATGCAATCCTTTACAAAAATGTCAAGTTCACTTTTTTTTAATGCAGAAGATTGAATTTTCATCAATAAATAATATAAAATAAAAAGATCATCATTGTTCTCAATATGTATCAATTCTAAGGTAACAAATAGTTTTCACATTCAGCGACTAGGGTCAATAGATTCGTTCAACAACAAGGGTCAATAGATTCATCCAACAATTATAGTCATCAAGACATACAAAATCTGACAAAAAGTTTAGGTTCACAGTTTGTTTCCAATGCAGATGATTGAAAATTATTCGATAATCAATATCAAATCAAAAGCCCATCATTGTTCTCAATATGTATCAACTATAACGAAACCAATAGCTTTCACATTCGGCGACTAGGGTCAATAGATTCATTTGACATTTTTAGTCCTCAAGACATGCAATCCTTTACAAAAATGTCAAGTTCACTTTCTTTTTTTAATGCAGAAGATTGAATGTTCATCAATAAACATTATTATAAAATAAAAAGACCATCATCGTTCTTAATATGTATCAATTATAAGGTAATCAATAGTTTTCACATTCAGTGACTAGGGTCAATAGATTCATTCGACATTTTTAGTTATCAAGACATTCAAAATAATACAAAAAGTTCAAGTTCACATTTTGTTTCCAATGAAGATGATTGAAGGTTATTCAATAATCAATATCAAATCAAAAGTCCATCATTGTTCTCAATATGTATCAACTATAAGGCAACCAATAGCTTTCACATTCGGCGACTAGCGTCAATAGATTCATTTGACATTTTTAGTCCTCAAGACATGCAATCCTTTACAAAAATGTCAAGTTCAATTTTTTTTAATGCAGAAGATTGAATTTTCATCAATAAATAATATAAAATAAAAAGATCATCATCGTTCTCAATATGTATCAATTCTAAGGCAACAAATAGTTTTCACATTCAGCGACTAGGGTCAATAGATTCGTTCAACAACAAGGGTCAATAGATTCATCCAACAATTATAGTCATCAAGACATTCAAAATCTGACAAAAAGTTCAGGTTCACATTTTGTTTCCAATGCAGATGATTGAAGATTATTCAATAATCAAGACCAAATCAAAAGTCCATCATTGTTCTCAATATGTATCAATTATAAGGCAATTAATAGTTTTCACATTCAACCACTATGGTCAATATATTCACTCGGTGACGACGGTCAATAGATTCATTCGACATTTTTAGTCATCAAGACATTCAAAATCTGACAAAAAGTTTAGGTTCACAATTTGTTTCCAATGCAGATGATTGAAGGTTATTCAATAATCAATATCAAATCAAAAGTCCATCATTGTTCTCAATATGTATCAATCATAAGGCAACCAATAGTTTTCACATTCAGCGACTAGGGTCAATAGATTCATTTGACATTTTTAGTCCTCAAGACATGCAATCCTTTACAAAAATGTCAAGTTCACTTTTTTTTAATGCAGAAGATTGAATTTTCATCAATAAATAATATAAAATAAAAAGATCATCATTGTTGTCAATATGTATCAATCATAAGGCAACAAATAGCTTTCACATTCGGCGACTAGGGTCAATAGATTCATTTGACATTTTTAGTCCTCAAGACATGCAATCCTTTATAAAAATGTCAAGTTCACTTTTTTTTAATGCAGAAGATTGAATGTTCATCAATAAATAATATAAAATAAAAAGATCATCATCGTTCTCAATATGTATCAATTCTAAGGCAACAAATAGTTTTCACATTCAGCGACTAGGGTCAATAGATTCGTTCAACAACAAGGGTCAATAGATTCATCCAACAATTATAGTCATCAAGACATTCAAAATCTGACAAAAAGTTCAGGTTCACATTTTGTTTCCAATGCAGATGATTGAAGATTATTCAATAATCAAGACCAAATCAAAAGTCCATCATTGTTCTCAATATGTATCAATTATAAGGCAATTAATAGTTTTCACATTCAACAACTATGGTCAATATATTCACTCGGCGACGACGGTCAATAGATTCATTCGACATTTTTGGTCATCAAGACATTCAAAATCTGACAAAAAGTTTAGGTTCACAGTTTGTTTCCAATGCAGATGATTGAAGATTATTCGATAATCAATATCAAATCAAAAGCCCATCATTGTTCTCAATATGTATCAACTATAAGGCAATCAATAGCTTTCACATTCGGCGACTAGGGTCAATAGATTCATTTGACATTTTTAGTCCTCAAGACATGCAATCCTTTATAAAAATGTCAAGTTCACTTTTTTTTTAATGCAGAAGATTGAATATTCATCAATAAATAATATAAAATAAAAAGATCATCATCGTTCTCAATATATCAATTTGAAGGCAACAAATAGCTTTCACATTCACCGACTAGGGTCAATAGATTCGTTCAGCAACAAGGGTCAATAGATTTATCCAACAATTCTAGTCATCAAGACTTTCAAAATCTGACAAAAAGTTCAGGTTCACATTTTGTTTCCAATGCAGATGATTGAAGATTATTCAATAATCAAGACCAAATCAAAAGTCCATCATTGTTCTCAATATGTATCAATTAGAAGGAAATTAATAGTTTTCACATTCAACCACTATGGTCAATATATTCACTCGGTGACGACGGTCAATAGATTCATTCGACATTTTTAGTCATCAAGTCATTCAAAATCTGACAAAAAGTTTAGGTTCACAGTTTGTTTCCAATGTAAATGATTGAAGATTATTTGATAATCAATATCAATTCAAAAGCCCATCATTGTTCTCAATATGTATCAACTATAAGGAAACCAATAGCTTTCACATTCGGCGACTAGGGTCAATAGATTCATTTGACATTTTTAGTCCTCAAGACATGCAATCCTTTACAAAAATGTCAAGTTCACTTTCTTTTTTTAATGCAGAAGATTGAATGTTCATCAATAAACATTATTATAAAATAAAAAGACCATCATCGTTCTTAATATGTATCAATTATAAGGTAATCAATAGTTTTCACATTCAGTGACTAGGGTCAATAGATTCATTCGACATTTTTAGTTATCAAGACATTCAAAATAATACAAAAAGTTCAAGTTCACATGTTGTTTCCAATGAAGATGATTGAAGGTTATTCAATAATCAATATCAAATCAAAAGTCCATCATTGTTCTCAATATGTATCAACTATAAGGCAACCAATAGCTTTCACATTCGGCGACTAGCGTCAATAGATTCATTTGACATTTTTAGTCCTCAAGACATGCAATCCTTTACAAAAATGTCAAGTTCACTTTTTTTTAATGCAGAAGATTGAATTTTCATCAATAAATAATATAAAATAAAAAGATCATCATCGTTCTCAATATGTATCAATTCTAAGGCAACAAATAGTTTTCACATTCAGCGACTAGGGTCAATAGATTCGTTCAACAACAAGGGTCAATAGATTCATCCAACAATTATAGTCATCAAGACATTCAAAATCTGACAAAAAGTTCAGGTTCACATTTTGTTTCCAATGCAGATGATTGAAGATTATTCAATAATCAAGACCAAATCAAAAGTCCATCATTGTTCTCAATATGTATCAATTATAAGGCAATTAATAGTTTTCACATTCAACCACTATGGTCAATATATTCACTCGGTGACGACGGTCAATAGATTCATTCGACATTTTTAGTCATCAAGACATTCAAAATCTGACAAAAAGTTTAGGTTCACACTTTGTTTCCAATGCAGATGATTGAAGATTATTCGATAATCAATATCAAATCAAAAGTCCATCATTGTTCTAAATATGTATCAACTATAAGGCAACCAATAGCTTCACATTCGGCGACTAGGGTCAATAGATTCATTTGACATTTTTAGTCCTCAAGACATGCAATCCTTTACAAAAATGTCAAGTTCACTTTCTTTTTTTAATGCAGAAGATTGAATGTTCATCAATAAACATTATTATAAAATAAAAAGACCATCATCGTTCTTAATATGTATCAATTATAAGGTAATCAATAGTTTTCACATTCAGTGACTAGGGTCAATAGATTCATTCGACGTTTTTAGTTATCAAGACATTCAAAATAATACAAAAAGTTCAAGTTCACATTTTGTTTCCAATGCAGATGATTGAAGGTTATTCAATAATCAATATCAAATCAAAAGTCCATCATTGTTCTCAATATGTATCAATCATAAGGCAACCAATAGTTTTCACATTCAGCGACTAGGGTCAATAGATTCATTCAAAAAATTTAGTCATCAAGACATTCAAAATAATATAAAAAGTTCAAGTTCACATTTTATTTCCAATGTAGATGATTGAAGGTTATTCAATAATCAATATCAAATCAAAAGTCCATCATTGTTCTCAATATGTATCAATCATAAGGCAACAAATAGCTTTCACATTCGGCGACTAGGGTCAATAGATTCATTTGACATTTTTAGTCCTCAAGACATGCAATCCTTTATAAAAATGTCAAGTTCACTTTTTTTTAATGCAGAAGATTGAATGTTCATCAATAAATAATATAAAATAAAAAGCCCATCATTGTTCTCAATATGTATCAACTATAAGGCAACCAATAGCTTTCACATTCAGCGACTAGGGTCAATAGATTCGTTCAACAACAAGGGTCAATAGATTCATCCAACAATTATAGTCATCAAGACATTCAAAATCTGACAAAAAGTTCAGGTTCACAATGCAGATGATTGAAGATTATTCAATAATCAAGACCAAATCAAAAGTCCATCATTGTTCTCAATATGTATCAATTATAAGGCAATTAATAGTTTTCACATTCAACCACTATGGTCAATATATTCACTCGGCGACGACGGTCAATAGATTCATTCGACATTTTTGGTCATCAAGACATTCAAAATCTGACAAAAAGTTTAGGTTCACAGTTTGTTTCCAATGCAGATGATTGAAAATTATTCGATAATCAATATCAAATCAAAAGCCCATCATTGTTCTCAATATGTATCAACTATAAGGAAACCAATAGCTTTCACATTCGGCGACTAGGGTCAATAGATTCATTTGACATTTTTAGTCCTCAAGACATGCAATCCTTTACAAAAATGTCAAGTTCACTTTCTTTTTTTAATGCAGAAGATTGAATGTTCATCAATAAACATTATTATAAAATAAAAAGACCATCATCGTTCTTAATATGTATCAATTATAAGGTAATCAATAGTTTTCACATTCAGTGACTAGGGTCAATAGATTCATTCGACATTTTTAGTTATCAAGACATTCAAAATAATACAAAAAGTTCAAGTTCACATTTTGTTTCCAATGAAGATGATTGAAGGTTATTCAATAATCAATATCAAATCAAAAGTCCATCATTGTTCTCAATATGTATCAACTATAAGGCAACCAATAGCTTTCACATTCGGCGACTAGCGTCAATAGATTCATTTGACATTTTTAGTCCTCAAGACATGCAATCCTTTACAAAAATGTCAAGTTCACTTTTTTTTAATGCAGAAGATTGAATTTTCATCAATAAATAATATAAAATAAAAAGATCATCATCGTTCTCAATATGTATCAATTCTAAGGCAACAAATAGTTTTCACATTCAGCGACTAGGGTCAATAGATTCGTTCAACAACAAGGGTCAATAGATTCATCCAACAATTATAGTCATCAAGACATTCAAAATCTGACAAAAAGTTCAGGTTCACATTTTGTTTCCAATGCAGATGATTGAAGATTATTCAATAATCAAGACCAAATCAAAAGTCCATCATTGTTCTCAATATGTATCAATTATAAGGCAATTAATAGTTTTCACATTCAACCACTATGGTCAATATATTCACTCGGTGACGACGGTCAATAGATTCATTCGACATTTTTAGTCATCAAGACATTCAAAATCTGACAAAAAGTTTAGGTTCACAATTTGTTTCCAATGCAGATGATTGAAGATTATTCGATAATCAATATCAAATCAAAAGTCCATCATTGTTCTCAATATGTATCAACTATAAGGCAACCAATAGCTTCACATTCGGCGACTAGGGTCAATAGATTCATTTGACATTTTTAGTCCTCAAGACATGCAATCCTTTACAAAAATGTCAAGTTCACTTTCTTTTTTTAATGCAGAAGATTGAATGTTCATCAATAAACATTATTATAAAATAAAAAGACCATCATCGTTCTTAATATGTATCAATTATAAGGTAATCAATAGTTTTCACATTCAGTGACTAGGGTCAATAGATTCATTCGACGTTTTTAGTTATCAAGACATTCAAAATAATACAAAAAGTTCAAGTTCACATTTTGTTTCCAATGCAGATGATTGAAGGTTATTCAATAATCAATATCAAATCAAAAGTCCATCATTGTTCTCAATATGTATCAATCATAAGGCAACCAATAGTTTTCACATTCAGCGACTAGGGTCAATAGATTCATTCAAAAAATTTAGTCATCAAGACATTCAAAATAATATAAAAAGTTCAAGTTCACATTTTATTTCCAATGTAGATGATTGAAGGTTATTCAATAATCAATATCAAATCAAAAGTCCATCATTGTTCTCAATATGTATCAATCATAAGGCAACAAATAGCTTTCACATTTGGCGACTAGGGTCAATAGATTCATTTGACATTTTTAGTCCTCAAGACATGCAATCCTTTATAAAAATGTCAAGTTCACTTTTTTTTAATGCAGAAGATTGAATGTTCATCAATAAATAATATAAAATAAAAAGATCATCATCGTTCTCAATATGTATCAATTCTAAGGCAACAAATAGTTTTCACATTCAGCGACTAGGGTCAATAGATTCGTTCAACAACAAGGGTCAATAGATTCATCCAACAATTATAGTCATCAAGACATTCAAAATCTGACAAAAAGTTCAGGTTCACATTTTGTTTCCAATGCAGATGATTGAAGATTATTCAATAATCAAGACCAAATCAAAAGTCCATCATTGTTGTCAATATGTATCAATTATAAGGCAATTAATAGTTTTCACATTCAACAACTATGGTCAATATATTCACTCGGCGACGACGGTCAATAGATTCATTCGACATTTTTGGTCATCAAGACATTCAAAATCTGACAAAAAGTTTAGGTTCACAGTTTGTTTCCAATGCAGATGATTGAAGATTATTCGATAATCAATATCAAATCAAAAGCCCATCATTGTTCTCAATATGTATCAACTATAAGGCAATCAATAGCTTTCACATTCGGCGACTAGGGTCAATAGATTCATTTGACATTTTTAGTCCTCAAGACATGCAATCCTTTATAAAAATGTCAAGTTCACTTTTTTTTTAATGCAGAAGATTGAATATTCATCAATAAATAATATAAAATAAAAAGATCATCATCGTTCTCAATATATCAATTTGAAGGCAACAAATAGCTTTCACATTCACCGACTAGGGTCAATAGATTCGTTCAGCAACAAGGGTCAATAGATTTATCCAACAATTCTAGTCATCAAGACTTTCAAAATCTGACAAAAAGTTCAGGTTCACATTTTGTTTCCATTGCAGATGATTGAAGATTATTCAATAATCAAGATCAAATCAAAAGTCCATCATTGTTCTCAATATCTAACAATTATAAGGCAATTAATAGTTTTCACATTCAACCACTATGGTCAAGAGATTCACTCGGCGACGAGGGTCAATAGATTCATTCGACATTTTTAGTCATCAAGTCATTCAAAATCTGACAAAAAGTTTAGGTTCACAGTTTGTTTCCAATGTAAATGATTGAAGATTATTTGATAATCAATATCAATTCAAAAGCCCATCATTGTTCTCAATATGTATCAACTATAAGGCAACCAATAGCTTTCACATTCGGCGACTAGCGTCAATAGATTCATTTGACATTTTTAGTCCTCAAGACATGCAATCCTTTACAAAAATGTCAAGTTCACTTTTTTTTAATGCAGAAGGTTGAATTTTCATCAATAAATAATATAAAATAAAAAGATCATCATCGTTCTCAATATGTATCAATTCTAAGGCAACAAATAGTTTTCACATTCAGCGACTAGGGTCAATAGATTCGTTCAACAACAAGGGTCAATAGATTCATCCAACAATTATAGTCATCAAGACATTCAAAATCTGACAAAATGTTCAGGTTCACATTTTGTTTCCAATGCAGATGATTGAAGATTATTCAATAATCAATACCAAATCAAAAGTCCATCATTGTTCTCAATATGTATCAATTATAAGGCAATTAATAGTTTTCACATTCAACCACTATGGTCAATATATTCACTCGGTGACGACGGTCAATAGATTCATTCGACATTTTTAGTCATCAAGACATTCAAAATCTGACAAAAAGTTTAGGTTCACAGTTTGTTTCCAATGCAGATGATTGAAGATTATTCGATAATCAATATCAAATCAAAAGTCCATCATTGTTATCAATATGTATCAACTATAAGGCAACCAATAGCTTCACATTCGGCGACTAGGGTCAATAGATTCATTTGACATTTTTAGTCCTCAAGACATGCAATCCTTTACAAAAATGTCAAGTTCACTTTCTTTTTTTAATGCAGAAGATTGAATGTTCATCAATAAACATTATTATAAAATAAAAAGACCATCATCGTTCTTAATATATCAATTTGAAGGCAACAAATAGCTTTCAGATTCACCGACTAGGGTCAATAGATTCGTTCAGCAACAAGGGTCAATAGATTCATCCAACAATTCTAGTCATCAAGACTTTCAAAATCTGACAAAAAGTTCAGGTTCACATTTTGTTTCCATTGCAGATGATTGAAGATTATTCAATAATCAAGATCAAATCAAAAGTCCATCATTGTTCTCAATATCTAACAATTATAAGGCAATTAATAGTTTTCACATTCAACCAGTATGGTCAAGAGATTCACTCGGCGACGAGGGAATAGATTCATTCGACATTTTTAGTCATCAAGACATTCAAAATCTGACAAAAAGTTTAGGTTCACAGTTTGTTTCCAATGCAAATGATTGAAGATTATTTGATAATCAATATCAATTCAAAAGCCCATCATTGTTCTCAATGTGTATTAACTATAAGGCAACCAATAGCTTTCACATTCGGCGACTAGCGTCAATAGATTCATTTGACATTTTTAGTCCTCAAGACATGCAATCCTTTACAAAAATGTCAAGTTCACTTTTTTTTTTAATGCAGAAGATGGAATGTTCATTAATAAACATTATAAAATAAAAAGACCATCATCGTTCTTAATATGTATCAATTATAAGGCAATCAATAGTTTTCACATTCAGTGACTAGGGTCAATAGTTTTATTCGACATTTTTAGTTATCAAGACATTCAAAATAATACAAAAAGTTCAAGTTCACATTTTGTTTCCAATGCAGATGATTGAAGGTTATTCAATAATCAATATCAAATCAAAAGTCCATCATTGTTCTCAATATGTATCAATCATAACGCAACAAATAGCTTTCACATTCGGCGACTAGGGTCAATAGATTCATTTGACATTTTTAGTCCTCAAGACATGCAATCCTTTATAAAAATGTCAAGTTCACTTTTTTTTAATGCAGAAGATTGAATGTTCATCAATAAATAATATAAAATAAAAAGATCATCATCGTTCTCAATATATATCAATTCTAAGGCAACAAATAGTTTTCACATTCAGCGACTAGGGTCAATAGATTCGTTCAACAACAAGGGTCAATAGATTCATCCAACAATTATAGTCATCAAGACATTCAAAATCTGACAAAAAGTTCAGGTTCACATTTTATTTCCAATGCAGATGATTGAAGATTATTCAATTATCAAGACCAAATCAAAAGTCCATCATTGTTCTCAATATGTATCAATTATAAGGCAATTAATAGTTTTCACATTCAACCACTATGGTCAATATATTCACTCGGTGACGACGGTAAATAGATTCATTCGACATTTTTAGTCATCAAGACATTCAAAATCTGACAAAAAGTTTAGGTTCACAGTTTGTTTCCAATGCAGATGATTGAAGATTATTCGATAATCAATATCAAATCAAAAGTCCATCATTGTTCTAAATATGTATCAACTATAAGGCAACCAATAGCTTCACATTCGGCGACTAGGGTCAATAGATTCATTTGACATTTTTAGTCCTCAAGACATGCAATCCTTTACAAAAATGTCAAGTTCACTTTCTTTTTTTAATGCAGAAGATTGAATGTTCATCAATAAACATTATTATAAAATAAAAAGACCATCATCGTTCTTAATATGTATAAATTATAAGGTAATCAATAGTTTTCACATTCAGTGACTAGGGTCAATAGATTCATTCGACGTTTTTAGTTATCAAGACATTCAAAATAATACAAAAAGTTCAAGTTCACATTTTGTTTCCAATGCAGATGATTGAAGGTTATTCAATAATCAATATCAAATCAAAAGTCCATCATTGTTCTCAATATGTATCAATCATAAGGCAACAAATAGCTTTCACATTCGGCGACTAGGGTCAATAGATTCATTTGACATTTTTAGTCCTCAAGACATGCAATCCTTAACAAAAACGTCAAGTTCACTTTTTTTTAAAGCAGAAGATTGAATGTTCATCAATAAATAATATAAAATAAAAAGATCATCATCGTTCTCAATATATCAATTTGAAGGCAACAAATAACTTTCACATTCACCGACTAGGGTCAACAGATTCGTTCAGCAACAAAGGTCAATAGATTCATCCAACAATTCTAGTAATCAAGACTTTCAAAATCTGACAAAAAGTTTAGGTTCACATTTTGTTTCCATTGCAGATGATTGAAGATTATTCAATAAGCAAGATCAAATCAAAAGTCCATCATTGTTCTCAATATCTAACAATTATAAGGCAATTAATAGTTTTCACATTCAACCACTATGGTCAAGAGATTCACTCGGCGACGAGGGTCAATAGATTCATTCGACATTTTTAGTCATCAAGACATTCAAAATCTGACAAAAAGTTTAGGTTCACAGTTTGTTTCCAATGCAAATGATTGAAGATTATTTGATAATCAATATCAATTCAAAAGCCCATCATTGTTCTCAATATGTATCAACTATAAGGCAACCAATAGCTTTCACATTCGGCGACTAGCGTCAATAGATTCATTTGACATTTTTAGTCCTCAAGACATGCAATCCTTTACAAAAATGTCAAGTTCACTTTTTTTTAATGCAGAAGATTGAATTTTCATCAATAAATAATATAAAATAAAAAGATCATCATCGTTCTCAATATGTATCAATTCTAAGGCAACAAATAGTTTTCACATTCAGCGACTAGGGTCAATAGATTCGTTCAACAACAAGGGTCAATAGATTCATCCAACAATTATAGTCATCAAGACATTCAAAATCTGACAAAATGTTCAGGTTCACATTTTGTTTCCAATGCAGATGATGGAAGATTATTCAATAATCAAGACCAAATCAAAAGTCCATCATTGTTCTCAATATGTATCTATTATAAGGCAATTAATAGTTTTACATTCAACCACTATGGTCAATATATTCACTCGGTGACGACGGTCAATAGATTCATTCGACATTTTTAGTCATCAAGACATTCAAAATCTGACAAAAGGTTTAGGTTCACAGTTTGTTTCCAATGCAGATGATTGAAGATTATTCGATAATCAATATCAAATCAAAAGTCCATCATTGTTCTCAATATGTATCAACTATAAGGAAACCAATAGCTTCACATTCGGCGACTAGGGTCAATAGATTCATTTGACATTTTTAGTCTACAAGACATGCAATCCTTTACAAAAATGTCAAGTTCACTTTCTTTTTTTAATGCAGAAGATTGAATGTTCATCAATAAACATTATTATAAAATAAAAAGACCATCATCGTTCTTAATATGTATCAATTATAAGGTAATCAATAGTTTTCACATTCAGTGACTAGGGTCAATAGATTCATTCGACATTTTTAGTTATCAAGACATTCAAAATAATACAAAAAGTTCAAGTTCACATTTTGTTTCCAATGCAGATGATTGAAGGTTATTCAATAATCAATATCAAATCAAAAGTCCATCATTGTTCTCAATATGTATAAATCATAAGGCAACAAATAGCTTTCACATTCGGCGACTAGGGTCAATAGATTCATTTAACATTTTTAGTCCTCAAGACATGCAATCCTTTATAAAAATGTCAAGTTCACTGTTTTTTAATGCAGAAGATTGAATATTCATCAATAAATAATATAAAATAAAAAGATCATCATCGTTCTCAATATATCAATTTGAAGGCAACAAATAGCTTTCACATTCACCGACTAGGGTCAATAGATTCGTTCAGCAACAAGGGTCAATAGATTCATCCAACAATTCTAGTCATCAAGACTTTCAAAATCTGACAAAAAGTTCAGGTTCACATTTTGTTTCCATTGCAGATGATTGAAGATTATTCAATAATCAAGATCAAATCAAAAGTCCATCATTGTTCTGAATATCTAACAATTATAAGGCAATTAATAGTTTTCACATTCAACCACTATGGTCAAGAGATTCACTCGGCGACGAGGGTCAATAGATTCATTCGACATTTTTAGTCATCAAGACATTCAAAATCTGACAAAAAGTTTAGGTTCACAGTTTGTTTCCAATGCAAATGATTGAAGATTATTTGATAATCAATATCAATTCAAAAGCCCATCATTGTTCTCAATATGTATCAACTATAAGGCAACCAATAGCTTTCACATTCGGCGACTAGCGTCAATAGATTCATTTGACATTTTTAGTCCTCAAGACATGCAATCCTTTACAAAAATGTCAAGTTCACTTTTTTTCAATGCAGAAGATTGAATTTTCATCAATAAATAATATAAAATAAAAAGATCATCATTGTTCTCAATATGTATCAATTCTAAGGCAACAAATAGTTTTCACATTCAGCGACTAGGGTCAATAGATTCGTTCAACAACAAGGGTCAATAGTTTCATCCAACAATTATAGTCATCAAGACATTCAAAATCTGACAAAATGTTCAGGTTCACATTTTGTTTCCAATGCAGATGATGGAAGATTATTCAATAATCAAGACCAAATCAAAAGTCCATCATTGTTCTCAATATGTATCTATTATAAGGAAATTAATAGTTTTCACATTCAACCATTATGGTCAATATATTCACTCGGTGACGACGGTCAATAGATTCATTCGACATTTTTAGTCATCAAGACATTCAAAATCTGACAAAAAGTTTAGGTTCACAGTTTGTTTCCAATGCAGATGATTGAAGATTATTCGATAATCAATATCAAATCAAAAGTCCATCATTGTTCTCAATATGTATCAACTATAAGGCAACCAATAGCTTCACATTCGGCGACTAGGGTCAATAGATTCATTTGACATTTTTAGTCCTCAAGACATGCAATCCTTTACAAAAATGTCAAGTTCACTTTCTTTTTTTAATGCAGAAGATTGAATGTTCATCAATAAACATTATTATAAAATAAAAAGACCATCATCGTTCTTAATATGTATCAATTATAAGGTAATCAATAGTTTTCACATTCAGTGACTAGGGTCAATAGATTCATTCGACATTTTTAGTTATCAAGACATTCAAAATAATACAAAAAGTTCAAGTTCACATTTTGTTTCCAATGCAGATGATTGAAGGTTATTCAATAATCAATATCAAATCAAAAGTCCATCATTGTTATCAATATGTATCAATCATAAGGCAACAAATAGCTTTCACATTCGGCGACTAGGGTCAATAGATTCATTTGACATTTTTAGTCCTCAAGACATGCAATCCTTTATAAAAATGTCAAGTTCACTGTTTTTTAATGTAGAAGATTGAATATTCATCAATAAATAATATAAAATAAAAAGATCATCATCGTTCTCAATATATCAATTTGAAGGCAACAAATAGCTTTCACATTCACCGACTAGGGTCAATAGATTCGTTCAGCAACAAGGGTCAATAGATTCATCCAACAATTCTAGTCATCAAGACTTTAAAAATCTGACAAAAAGTTCAGGTTTACATTTTGTTTCCATTGCAGATGATTGAAGATTATTCAATAATCAAGATCAAATCAAAAGTCCATCATTGTTCTCAATATCTAACAATTATAAGGCAATTAATAGTTTTCACATTCAACCACTATGGTCAAGAGATTCACTCGGCGACGAGGGTCAATAGATTCATTCGACATTTTTAGTCATCAAGACATTCAAAATCTGACAAAAAGTTTAGGTTCACAGTTTGTTTCCAATGCAAATGATTGAAGATTATTTGATAATCAATATCAATTCGAAAACCCATCATTGTTCTCAATATGTATCAACTATAAGGCAACCAATAGCTTTCACATTCGGCGACTAGCGTCAATAGATTCATTTGACATTTTTAGTCCTCAAGACATGCAATCCTTTACAAAAATGTCAAGTTCACTTTTTTTTAATGCAGAAGATTGAATTTTCATCAATAAATAATATAAAATAAAAAGATCATCATCGTTCTCAATATGTATCAATTCTAAGGCAACAAATAGTTTTCACATTCAGCGACTAGGGTCAATAGATTCGTTCAACAACAAGGGTCAATAGATTCATCCAACAATTATAGTCATCAAGACATTCAAAATCTGACAAAATGTTCAGGTTCACATTTTGTTTCCAATGCAGATGATGGAAGATTATTCAATAATCAAGACCAAATCAAAAGTCCATCATTGTTCTCAATATGTATCTATTATAAGGCAATTAATAGTTTTACATTCAACCACTATGGTCAATATATTCACTCGGTGACGACGGTCAATAGATTCATTCGACATTTTTAGTCATCAAGACATTCAAAATCTGACAAAAGGTTTAGCTTCACAGTTTGTTTCCAATGCAGATGATTGAAGATTATTCGATAATCAATATCAAATCAAAAGTCCATCATTGTTCTCAATATGTATCAACTATAAGGAAACCAATAGTTTCACATTCGGCGACTAGGGTCAATAGATTCATTTGACATTTTTAGTCCACAAGACATGCAATCCTTTACAAAAATGTCAAGTTCACTTTCTTTTTTTAATGCAGAAGATTGAATGTTCATCAATAAACATTATTATAAAATAAAAAGACCATCATCGTTCTTAATATGTATCAATTATAAGGTAATCAATAGTTTTCACATTCAGTGACTAGGGTCAATAGATTCATTCGACATTTTTAGTTATCAAGACATTCAAAATAATACAAAAAGTTCAAGTTCACATTTTGTTTCCAATGCAGATGATTGAAGGTTATTCAATAATCAATATCAAATCAAAAGTCCATCATTGTTATCAATATGTATCAATCATAAGGCAACAAATAGCTTTCACATTCGGCGACTAGGGTCAATAGATTCATTTGACATTTTTAGTCCTCAAGACATGCAATCCTTTATAAAAATGTCAAGTTCACTGTTTTTTAATGCAGAAGATTGAATATTCATCAATAAATAATATAAAATAAAAAGATCATCATCGTTCTCAATATATCAATTTGAAGGCAACAAATAGCTTTCACATTCACCGACTAGGGTCAATAGATTCGTTCAGCAACAAGGGTCAATAGATTCATCCAACAATTCTAGTCATCAAGACTTTAAAAATCTGACAAAAAGTTCAGGTTTACATTTTGTTTCCATTGCAGATGATTGAAGATTATTCAATAATCAAGATCAAATCAAAAGTCCATCATTGTTCTCAATATCTAACAATTATAAGGCAATTAATAGTTTTCACATTCAACCACTATGGTCAAGAGATTCACTCGGCGACGAGGGTCAATAGATTCATTCGACATTTTTAGTCATCAAGACATTCAAAATCTGACAAAAAGTTTAGGTTCACAGTTTGTTTCCAATGCAAATGATTGAAGATTATTTGATAATCAATATCAATTCAAAAGCCCATTATTGTTCTCAATATGTATCAACTATAAGGCAACCAATAGCTTTCACATTCGGCGACTAGCGTCAATAGATTCATTTGACATTTTTAGTCCTCAAGACATGCAATCCTTTACAAAAATGTCAAGTTCACTTTTTTTTAATACAGAAGATTGTATTTTCATCAATAAATAATATAAAATAAAAAGATCATCATCGTTCTCAATATGTATCAATTATAAGGTAATCAATAGTTTTCACATTCAGTGACTAGGGTCAATAGATTCATTCGACGTTTTTAGTTATCAAGACATTCAAAATAATACAAAAAGTTCAAGTTCACATTTTGTTTCCAATGCAGATGATTGAAGGTTATTCAATAATCAATATCAAATCAAAAGTCCATCATTGTTCTCAATATGTATCAATCATAAGGCAACAAATAGCTTTCACATTCGGCGACTAGGGTCATTAGATTCATTTGACATTTTTAGTCCTCAAGACATACAATCCTTTATAAAAATGTCAAGTTCACTTTTTTTTTAATGCAGAAGATTGAATATTCATCAATAAATAATATAAAATAAAAAGATCATCATCGTTCTCAATATATCAATTTGAAGGCAACAAATAGCTTTCACATTCACCGACTAGGGTCAATAGATTCGTTCAGCAACAAGGGTCAATAGATTCATCCAACAATTCTAGTCATCAAGACTTTCAAAATCTGACAAAAAGTTCAGGTTCACATTTTGTTTCCATTGCAGATGATTGAAGATTATTCAATAATCAAGATCAAATCAAAAGTCCATCATTGTTCTCAATATCTAACAATTATAAGGCAATTAATAGTTTTCACATTCAACCACTATGGTCAAGAGATTCACTCGGCGACGAGGGTCAATAGATTCATTCGACATTTTTAGTCATCAAGACATTCAAAATCTGACAAAAAGTTTAGGTTCACAGTTTGTTTCCAATGCAAATGATTGAAGATTATTTGATAATCAATATCAATTCAAAAGCCCATCATTGTTCTCAATATGTATCAACTATAAGGCAACCAATAGCTTTCACATTCGGCGACTAGCGTCAATAGATTCATTTGACATTTTTAGTCCTCAAGACATGCAATCCTTTACAAAAATGTCAAGTTCACTTTTTTTTAATGCAGAAGATTGAATTTTCATCAATAAATAATATAAAATAAAAAGATCATCATCGTTCTCAATATCTATCAATTCTAAGGCAACAAATAGTTTTCACATTCAGCGACTAGGGTCAATAGATTCGTTCAACAACAAGGGTCAATAGATTCATCCAACAATTATAGTCATCAAGACATTCAAAATCTGACAAAATGTTCAGGTTCACATTTTGTTTCCAATGCAGATGATGGAAGATTATTCAATAATCAAGACCAAATCAAAAGTCCATCATTGTTCTCAATATGTATCTATTATAAGGCAATTAATAGTTTTCACCTTCAACCACTATGGTCAATATATTCACTCGGTGACGACGGTCAATAGATTCATTCGACATTTTTAGTCATCAAGACATTCAAAATCTGACAAAAAGTTTAGGTTCACAGTTTGTTTCCAATGCAGATGATTGAAGATTATTCGATAATCAATATCAAATCAAAAGTCCATCATTGTTCTCAATATGTATCAACTATAAGGCAACCAATAGCTTCACATTCGGCGACTAGCGTCAATAGATTCATTTGACATTTTTAGTCCTCAAGACATCCAATCCCTTACAAAAATGTCAAGTTCACTTTCTTTTTTTAATGCAGAAGATTGAATGTTCATCAATAAACATTATTATAAAATAAAAAGACCATCATCGTTCTTAATATGTATCAATTATAAGGTAATCAATAGTTTTCACATTCAGTGACTAGGGTCAATAGATTCATTCGACATTTTTAGTTATCAAGACATTCAAAATATTACAAAAAGTTCAAGTTCACATTTTGTTTCCAATGCAGATGATTGAAGGTTATTCAATAATCAATATCAAATCAAAATTCCATCATTGTTCTCAATATGTATCAATCATAAGGCAACAAATAGCTTTCACATTCGGCGACTAGGGTCAATAGATTCATTTGACATTTTTAGTCCTCAAGACATGCAATCCTTTATAAAAATGTCAAGTTCACTTTTTTTTAATGCAGAAGATTGAATATTCATCAATAAATAATATAAAATAAAAAGATCATCATCGTTCTCAATATATCAATTTGAAGGCAACAAATAGCTTTCACATTCACCGACTAGGGTCAATAGATTCGTTCAGCAACAAGGGTCAATAGATTCATCCAACAATTCTAGTCATCAAGACTTTAAAAATCTGACAAAAAGTTCAGGTTTACATTTTGTTTCCATTGCAGATGATTGAAGATTATTCAATAATCAAGATCAAATCAAAAGTCCATCATTGTTCTCAATATCTAACAATTATAAGGCAATTAATAGTTTTCACATTCAACCACTATGGTCAAGAGATTCACTCGGCGACGAGGGTCAATAGATTCATTCGACATTTTTAGTCATCAAGACATTCAAAATCTGACAAAAAGTTTAGGTTCACAGTTTGTTTCCAATGCAAATGATTGAAGATTATTTGATAATCAATATCAATTCAAAAGCCCATTATTGTTCTCAATATGTATCAACTATAAGGCAACCAATAGCTTTCACATTCGGCGACTAGCGTCAATAGATTCATTTGACATTTTTAGTCCTCAAGACATGCAATCCTTTACAAAAATGTCAAGTTCACTTTTTTTTAATACAGAAGATTGAATTTTCATCAATAAATAATATAAAATAAAAAGATCATCATCGTTCTCAATATGTATCAATTCTAAGGCAACAAATAGTTTTCACATTCAGCGACTAGGGTCAATAGATTCGTTCAACAACAAGGGTCAATAGATTCATCCAACAATTATAGTCATCAAGACATTTAAAATCTGACAAAAAGTTCAGGTTCACATTTTGTTTCCAATGCAGATGATTGAAGATTATTCAATAATCAAGACCAAATCAAAAGTCCATCATTGTTCTCAATATGTATCAATTATAAGGCAATTAATAGTTTTCACATTCAACCACTATGGTCAATATATTCACTCGGTGACGACGGTCAATAGATTCATTCGACATTTTTAGTCATCAAGACATTCAAAATCTGACAAAAAGTTTAGGTTCACAGTTTGTTTCCAATGCAGATGATTGAAGATTAATCGATAATCAATATCAAATCAAAAGTCCATCATTGTTCTCAATATGTATCAACTATAAGGCAACCAATAGCTTCACATTCGGCGACTAGGGTCAATAGATTCATTTGACATTTTTATTCCTCAAGACATGCAATCCTTTACAAAAATGTCAAGTTCACTTTCTTTTTTTAATGCAGAAGATTGAATGTTCATCAATAAACATTATTATAAAATAAAAAGACCATCATCGTTCTTAATATGTATCAATTATAAGGTAATCAATAGTTTTCACATTCAGTGACTAGGGTCAATAGATTCATTCGACATTTTTAGTTATCAAGACATTCAAAATAATACAAAAAGTTCAAATTCACATTTTGTTTCCAATGCAGATGATTGAAGGTTATTCAATAATCAATATCAAATCAAAAGTCCATCATTGTTCTCAATATGTATCAATCATAAGGCAACAAATAGCTTTCACATTCGGCGACTAGGGTCAATAGATTCATTTGACATTTTTAGTCCTCAAGACATGCAATCCTTTATAAAAATGTCAAGTTCACTGTTTTTTAATGCCGAAGATTGAATATTCATCAATAAATAATATAAAATAAAAAGATCATCATCGTTCTCAATATATCAATTTGAAGGCAACAAATAGCTTTCACATTCACCGACTAGGGTCAATAGATTCGTTCAGCAACAAGGGTCAATAGATTCATCCAACAATTCTAGTCATCAAGACTTTCAAAATTTGACAAAAAGTTCAGGTTCACATTTTATTTCCATTGCAGATGATTGTAGATTATTCAATAATCAAGATCAAATCAAAAGTCCATCATTGTTCTCAATATCTAACAATTATAAGGCAATTAATAGTTTTCACATTCAACCACTATGGTCAAGAGATTCACTCGGCGACGAGGGTCAATAGATTCATTCGACATTTTTAGTCATCAACACATTCAAAATCTGACAAAAAGTTTAGGTTCACAGTTTGTTTCCAATGCAAATGATTGAAGATTATTTGATAATCAATATCAATTCAAAAGCCCATCATTGTTCTCAATATGTATCAACTATAAGGCAACCAATAGCTTTCACATTCGGCGACTAGCGTCAATAGATTCATTTGACATTTTTAGTCCTCAAGACATGCAATCCTTTACAAAAATGTCAAGTTCACTTTTTTTTAATGCAGAAGATTGAATGTTAATCAATAAATAATATAAAATAAAAAGATCATCATCGTTCTCAATATGTATCAATTCTAAGGCAACAAATAGTTTTCACATTCAGCGACTAGGGTCAATAGATTCGTTCAACAACAAGGGTCAATAGATTCATCCAACAGTTATAGTCATCAAGACATTCAAAATCTGACAAAAAGTTCAGGTTCACATTTTGTTTCCAATGCAGATGATTGAATATTATTCAATAATCAAGACCAAATCAAAAGTCCATCAGTGTTCTCAATATGTATCAATTATAAGGCAATTAATAGTTTTCACATTCAACCACTATGGTCAATACATTCACTCGGCGACGAGGGTCAATAGATTCATTCGACATTTTTAGTCATCAAGACATTCAAAATCTGACAAAAAGTTTAGGTTCACAGTTTGTTTCCAATGCAGATGATTGAAGATTATTCGATAATCAATATCAAATCAAAAGCCCATCATTGTTCTCAATATGTATCAACTATAAGGCAATCAATAGCTTTCACATTCGGCGACTAGGGTCAATAGATTCATTTGACATTTTTAGTCCTCAAGACATGCAATCCTTTATAAAAATGTCAAGTTCACTTTTTTTTAATGCAGAAGATTGAATGTTCATCAATAAATAATATAAAATAAAAAGATCATCATCGTTCTCAATATGTATCAATTCTAAGGCAACAAATAGTTTTCACATTCAGCGACTAGGGTCAATAGATTCATTCAACAACAAGGGTCAATAGATTCATCCAAAAATTATAGTCATCAAGACATTCAAAATCAAACAAAAAGTTCAGGTTCACATTTCGTTTCCAATGCAGATGATTGAAGATTATTCAATAATCAAGACCAAATCAAAAGTCCATCATTGTTCTCAATATGTATCAATTATAAGGCAATTAATAGTTTTCACATTCAACCACTATGGTCAATATATTCACTCGGCGACGAGGGTCAATAGATTCATTCAACATTTTTAGTCATCAAGACATTCAAAATCTGACAAAAAGTTTAGGTTCACAGTTTGTTTCCAATGCAGACGATTGAAGATTATTCGATAATCAATATCAAATCAAAAGTCCATCATTGTTCTCAATATGTATCAACTATAAGGCAACCAATAGCTTTCACATTCGGCGAATAGGGTCAATAGATTCATTTGACATTTTTAGTCCTCAAGACATGCAATCCTTTACAAAAATGTCAAGTTCACTTTCTTTTTTTAATGCAGAAGATTGAATGTTCATCAATAAACATTATTATAAAATAAAAAGACCATCATCGTTCTTAATATGTATCAATTATAAGGTAATCAATAGTTTTCACATTCAGTGACTAGGGTCAATAGATTCATTCGACATTTTTAGACATCAAGACATTAAAAATAATATAAAAAGTTCAAGTTCACATTTTGTTTCCAATGCAGATGATTGAAGATTATTCAATAATCAATATCAAATAAAAAGCTCATCATTGTTCTCAATATATATCAATTATAAGGCAATTAATAGTTTTCACATTCAACCACTATGGTCAAGAGATTCATTCAGCGACGAGGGTCAATAGCTTCATTCGACATTTTTAGTCATCAAGACATTCAAAATCTGACAAAAAGTTTAGGTTCACAGTTTGTTTCCAATGCAGATGATTGAAGATTATTCGATAATCAATATCAAGTCAAAAGCTCATCATTGTTCTCAATATGTATATACTATAAGGCAACCAATAGCTTTCACATTCGGCGACTATCGTCAATAGATTCATTTGACATTTTTAGTCCTCAGGACATGCAATCCTTTAGAAAAATGTCAAGTTCACTTTTTTTTTTAATGCAGAAGATTGAATGTTCATTAATAAACATTATAAAATAAAAAGACCATTATCGTTCTTAATATGTATCAATTATAAGGCAACCAATAGTTTTCACATTCAGCGACTAGGGTCAATAGATTCATTCGACATTTTTAGTCATCAAGACATTCAAAATAATACAAAAAGTTCAAGTTCACATTTTGTTTCCAATGCAGATGATTGAAGATTATTCGATAATCAATATCAAATCAAAAGTCCATCATTGTTCTCAATATGTATCAACTATAAGGCAACTAATAGCTTTCACATTCGGCGACTAGGGTCAATAGATTCATTTGACATTTTTAGTCCTCAAGACATGCAATCCTTTACAAAAATGTCAAGTTCACTTTCTTTTTTTAATGTAGAAGATTGAATGTTCATCAATAAACATTATTATAAAATAATAAGACCATCATCGTTCTTAATATGTATCAATTATAAGGCAATCAATAATTTTCACATTCAAGGACTAGGGTCAATAGATTCATTCGACATTTTTAGTTATCAAGACATTCAAAATAAGACAAAAAGTTCAAGTTCACATTTTGTTTCCAATGCAGATGATTGAAGATTATTCAATAATCAATATCAAATAAAAAGCTCATCATTGTTCTCAATATGTATCAATTATAAGGCAATTAATAGTTTTCACATTCAACCACTATGGTCAAGAGATTCATTCGGCGACAAGGGTCAATAGCTTCATTCGACATTTTTAGTCATCAAGACATTCAAAATCTGACAAAAAGTTTAGGTTCACAGTTTGTTTCCAATGCAGATGATTGAAGATTATTCGATAATCAATATCAAGTCAAAAGCTCATCATTGTACTCAATATGTATCAACTATAAGGCAACCAATAGCTTCCACATTCGGCGACTAGCGTCAATAGATTCATTTGACATTTTTAGTCATCAAGACATGCAATCCTTTACAAAAATGTAAAGTTCACTTTTTTTTTTTAATGCAGAAGATTGAATGTTCATTAATAAACATTATAAAATAAAAAGACCATCATAGTTCTCAATATGTATCAATCATAAGGCAACAAATAGCTTTCACATTCAACGAATAGGGTCAATAGATTCATTTGACATTTGTAGTCCTCAAGACATGCAATCCTTTATAAAAATGTCAAGTTCACTTTTTTTAAATGCAGAAGATTGAATGTTCATCAATAAATAATATAAAATAAAAAGATCATCATCGTTCTCAATATGTATCAATTCTAAGGCAACAAATAGTTTTCACATTCAGCGACTAGGGTCAATAGATTTGTTCAACAACAAGGGTCAATAGATTCATCCGACATTTTTAGTCATCAAGACATTCAAAATAATATAAAAAGTTTAAGTTCACATTTTGTTTCCAATGCAGATGATTGAAGATTATTCAATAATCAATATCAAATGAAAAGCTCATCATTGTTCTCAATATGTATCAATTATAAGGCAATTAATAGTTTTCACATTCAACCACTATGGTCAATAGATTCACTCGGCGACGAGGGTCAATATATTCATTCGACATTTTTAGTCATCAAGACATTCAAAATCTGACAAAAATTTTAGGTTCACAGTTTGTTTCCAATGCAGATGATTGAACATTATTCGATAATCAATATCAAGTCAAAAGCCCATCATTGTTCTCAATATGTATCAAATATAAGGCAACCAATAGCTTTCACATTCGGCGACTAGCGTCAATAGATTCATTTGACATTTTTAGTCCTCAAGACATCCAATCCCTTACAAAAATGTCAAGTTCACTTTTTTTTAAAGCAGAAGATTGAATGTTCATCAATAAACATGATAAAATAAAAAGACCATCATCGTTCTTAATATGTATCAATTATAAGGCAATCAATAGTTTTCACATTCAGTGACTAGGGTCAATAGATTCATTCGACATTTTTAGACATCAAGACATTCAAAATAATATAAAAAGTTTAAGTTCACATTTTGTTTCCAATGCAGATGATTGAAGATTATTCAATAATCAATATCAAATAAAAAGCTCATCATTGTTCTCAATATGTATCAATTATAAGGCAATTAATAGTTTTCACATTCAACCACTATGGTCAATAGATTCACTCGGCGACGAGGGTCAATATATTCATTCGACAATTTTAGTCATCAAGACATTCAAAATCTGACAAAAATTTTAGGTTCACAGTTTGTTTCCAATGCAGATGATTGAACATTATTCGATAATCAATATCAAGTCAAAAGCCCATCATTGTTCTCAATATGTATCAAATATAAGGCAACCAATAGCTTTCACATTCGGCGACTAGCGTCAATAGATTCATTTGACATTTTTAGTCCTCAAGACATGCAATCCTTTAGAAAAATGTCAAGTTCACTTTTTTTTTTAATGCAGAAGATGGAATGTTCATTAATAAACATTATAAAATAAAAAGACCATTATCGTTCTTAATATGTATCAATTATAAGGCAACCAATAGTTTTCACATTCAGCGACTAGGGTCAATAGATTCATTCGACATTTTTAGTCATCAAGACATTCAAAATAATACAAAAAGTTCAAGTTCACATTTTGTTTCCAATGCAGATGATTGAAGATTATTCGATAATCAATATCAAATCAAAAGTCCATCATTGTTCTCAATATGTATCAACTATAAGGCAACTAATAGCTTTCACATTCGGCGACTAGGGTCAATAGATTCGTTTGACATTTTTAGTCCTCAAGACATGCAATCCTTTACAAAAATGTCAAGTTCACTTTCTTTTTTTAATGTAGAAGATTGAATGTTCATCAATAAACATTATTATAAAATAATAAGACCATCATCGTTCTTAATATGTATCAATTATAAGGCAATCAATAATTTTCACATTCAAGGACTAGGGTCAATAGATTCATTCGACATTTTTAGTTATCAAGACATTCAAAATAAGACAAAAAGTTCAAGTTCACATTTTGTTTCCAATGCAGATGATTGAAGATTATTCAATAATCAATATCAAATAAAAAGCTCATCATTGTTCTCAATATGTATCAATTATAAGGCAATTAATAGTTTTCACATTCAACCACTATGGTCAAGAGATTCATTCGGCGACAAGGGTCAATAGCTTCATTCGACATTTTTAGTCATCAAGACATTCAAAATCTGACAAAAAGTTTAGGTTCACAGTTTGTTTCCAATGCAGATGATTGAAGATTATTCGATAATCAATATCAAGTCAAAAGCTCATCATTGTTCTCAATATGTATCAACTATAAGGCAACCAATAGCTTCCACATTCGGCGACTAGCGTCAATAGATTCATTTGACATTTTTAGTCATCAAGACATGCAATCCTTTACAAAAATGTAAAGTTCACTTTTTTTTTTAATGCAGAAGATTGAATGTTCATTAATAAACATTATAAAATAAAAAGACCATCATCGTTCTTAATATGTATCAATTATAAGGCAATCAATAGTTTTCACATTCAGTGACTAGGGTCAATAGATTCATTCGACATTTTTAGACATCAAGACATTCAAAATAATATAAAAAGTTTAAGTTCACTTTTTGTTTCCAATGCAGATGATTGAAGATTATTCAATAATCAATATCAAATAAAAAGCTCATCATTGTTCTCAATATGTATCAATTATAAGGCAATTAATAGTTTTCACATTCAACCACTATGGTCAATAGATTCACTCGGCGACGAGGGTCAATATATTCATTCGACAATTTTAGTCATCAAGACATTCAAAATCTGACAAAAATTTTAGGTTCACAGTTTGTTTCCAATGCAGATGATTGAACATTATTCGATAATCAATATCAAGTCAAAAGCCCATCATTGTTCTCAATATGTATCAAATATAAGGCAACCAATAGCTTTCACATTCGGCGACTAGCGTCAATAGATTCATTTGACATTTTTAGTCCTCAAGACATGCAATCCTTTAGAAAAATGTCAAGTTCACTTTTTTTTTTAATGCAGAAGATGGAATGTTCATTAATAAACATTATAAAATAAAAAGACCATTATCGTTCTTAATATGTATCAATTATAAGGCAACCAATAGTTTTCACATTCAGCGACTAGGGTCAATAGATTCATTCGACATTTTTAGTCATCAAGACATTCAAAATAATACAAAAAGTTCAAGTTCACATTTTGTTTCCAATGCAGATGATTGAAGATTATTCGATAATCAATATCAAATCAAAAGTCCATCATTGTTCTCAATATGTATCAACTATAAGGCAACTAATAGCTTTCACATTCGGCGACTAGGGTCAATAGATTCATTTGACATTTTTAGTCCTCAAGACATGCAATCCTTTACAAAAATGTCAAGTTCACTTTCTTTTTTTAATGTAGAAGATTGAATGTTCATCAATAAACATTATTATAAAATAATAAGACCATCATCGTTCTTAATATGTATCAATTATAAGGCAATCAATAATTTTCACATTCAAGGACTAGGGTCAATAGATTCATTCGACATTTTTAGTTATCAAGACATTCAAAATAAGACAAAAAGTTCAAGTTCACATTTTGTTTCCAATGCAGATGATTGAAGATTATTCAATAATCAATATCAAATAAAAAGCTCATCATTGTTCTCAATATGTATCAATTATAAGGCAATTAATAGTTTTCACATTCAACCACTATGGTCAAGAGATTCATTCGGCGACAAGGGTCAATAGCTTCATTCGACATTTTTAGTCATCAAGACATTCAAAATCTGACAAAAAGTTCAAGTTCACAGTTTGTTTCCAATGCAGATGATTGAACATTATTCGATAATCAATATCAAGTCAAAAGCCCATCATTGTTCTCAATATGTATCAAATATAAGGCAACCAATAGCTTCCACATTCGGCGACTAGCGTCAATAGATTCATTTGACATTTTTAGTCCTCAAGACATCCAATCCCTTACAAAAATGTCAAGTTCACTTTTTTTTAAAGCAGAAGATTGAATGTTCATCAATAAACATGATAAAATAAAAAGACCATCATCGTTCTTAATATGTATCAATTATAAGGCAATCAATAGTTTTCACATTCAGTGACTAGGGTCAATAGATTCATTCGACATTTTTAGACATCAAGACATTCAAAATAATATAAAAAGTTTAAGTTCACATTTTGTTTCCAATGCAGATGATTGAAGATTATTCAATAATCAATATCAAATAAAAAGCTCATCATTGTTCTCAATATGTATCAATTATAAGGCAATTAATAGTTTTCACATTCAACCACTATGGTCAATAGATTCACTCGGCGACGAGGGTCAATATATTCATTCGACAATTTTAGTCATCAAGACATTCAAAATCTGACAAAAATTTTAGGTTCACAGTTTGTTTCCAATGCAGATGATTGAAGATTATTCGATAATCAATATCAAGTCAAAAGCTCATCATTGTTCTCAATATGTATCAACTATAAGGCAACCAATAGCTTCCACATTCGGCGACTAGCGTCAATAGATTCATTTGACATTTTTAGTCATCAAGACATGCAATCCTTTACAAAAATGTAAAGTTCACTTTTTTTTTTAATGCAGAAGATTGAATGTTCATTAATAAACATTATAAAATAAAAAGACCATCATCGTTCTTAATATGTATCAATTATAAGGCAATCAATAGTTTTCACATTCAGTGACTAGGGTCAATAGATTCATTCGACATTTTTAGACATCAAGACATTCAAAATAATATAAAAAGTTTAAGTTCACATTTTGTTTCCAATGCAGATGATTGAAGATTATTCAATAATCAATATCAAATAAAAAGCTCATCATTGTTCTCTATATGTATCAATTATAAGGCAATTAATAGTTTTCACATTCAACCACTATGGTCAATAGATTCACTCGGCGACGAGGGTCAATATATTCATTCGACAATTTTAGTCATCAAGACATTCAAAATCTGACAAAAATTTTAGGTTCACAGTTTGTTTCCAATGCAGATGATTGAACATTATTCGATAATCAATATCAAGTCAAAAGCCCATCATTGTTCTCAATATGTATCAAATATAAGGCAACCAATAGCTTTCACATTCGGCGACTAGCGTCAATAGATTCATTTGACATTTTTAGTCCTCAAGACATGCAATCCTTTAGAAAAATGTCAAGTTCACTTTTTTTTTTAATGCAGAAGATGGAATGTTCATTAATAAACATTATAAAATATAAAGACCATTATCGTTCTTAATATGTATCAATTATAAGGCAACCAATAGTTTTCACATTCAGCGACTAGGGTCAATAGATTCATTCGACATTTTTAGTCATCAAGACATTCAAAATAATACAAAAAGTTCAAGTTCACATTTTGTTTCCAATGCAGATGATTGAAGATTATTCGATAATCAATATCAAATCAAAAGTCCATCATTGTTCTCAATATGTATCAACTATAAGGCAACTAATAGCTTTCACATTCGGCGACTAGGGTCAATAGATTCATTTGACATTTTTAGTCCTCAAGACATGCAATCCTTTACAAAAATGTCAAGTTCACTTTCTTTTTTTAATGTAGAAGATTGAATGTTCATCAATAAACATTATTATAAAATAATAAGACCATCATCGTTCTTAATATGTATCAATTATAAGGCAATTAATAATTTTCACATTCAAGGACTAGGGTCAATAGATTCATTCGACATTTTTAGTTATCAAGACATTCAAAATAAGACAAAAAGTTCAAGTTCACATTTTGTTTCCAATGCAGATGATTGAAGATTATTCAATAATCAATATCAAATAAAAAGCTCATCATTGTTCTCAATATGTATCAATTATAAGGCAATTAATAGTTTTCACATTCAACCACTATGGTCAATAGATTCACTCGGCGACGAGGGTCAATATATTCATTCGACAATTTTAGTCATCAAGACATTCAAAATCTGACAAAAATTTTAGGTTCACAGTTTGTTTCCAATGCAGATGATTGAACATTATTCGATAATCAATATCAAGTCAAAAGCCCATCATTGTTCTCAATATGTATCAAATATAAGGCAACCAATAGCTTTCACATTCGGCGACTAGCGTCAATAGATTCATTTGACATTTTTAGTCCTCAAGACATGCAATCCTTTAGAAAAATGTCAAGTTCACTTTTTTTTTTAATGCAGAAGATGGAATGTTCATTAATAAACATTATAAAATATAAAGACCATTATCGTTCTTAATATGTATCAATTATAAGGCAACCAATAGTTTTCACATTCAGCGACTAGGGTCAATAGATTCATTCGACATTTTTAGTCATCAAGACATTCAAAATAATACAAAAAGTTCAAGTTCACATTTTGTTTCCAATGCAGATGATTGAAGATTATTCGATAATCAATATCAAATCAAAAGTCCATCATTGTTCTCAATATGTATCAACTATAAGGCAACTAATAGCTTTCACATTCGGCGACTAGGGTCAATAGATTCATTTGACATTTTTAGTCCTCAAGACATGCAATCCTTTACAAAAATGTCAAGTTCACTTTCTTTTTTTAATGTAGAAGATTGAATGTTCATCAATAAACATTATTATAAAATAATAAGACCATCATCGTTCTTAATATGTATCAATTATAAGGCAATTAATAATTTTCACATTCAAGGACTAGGGTCAATAGATTCATTCGACATTTTTAGTTATCAAGACATTCAAAATAAGACAAAAAGTTCAAGTTCACATTTTGTTTCCAATGCAGATGATTGAAGATTATTCAATAATCAATATCAAATAAAAAGCTCATCATTGTTCTCAATATGTATCAATTATAAGGCAATTAATAGTTTTCACATTCAACCACTATGGTCAAGAGATTCATTCGGCGACAAGGGTCAATAGCTTCATTCGACATTTTTAGTCATCAAGACATTCAAAATCTGACAAAAAGTTTAGGTTCACAGTTTGTTTCCAATGCAGATGATTGAAGATTATTCGATAATCAATATCAAGTCAAAAGCTCATCATTGTTCTCAATATGTATCAACTATAAGGCAACCAATAGCTTCCACATTCGGCGACTAGCGTCAATAGATTCATTTGACATTTTTAGTCATCAAGACATGCAATCCTTTACAAAAATGTAAAGTTCACTTTTTTTTTTAATGCAGAAGATTGAATGTTCATTAATAAACATTATAAAATAAAAAGACCATCATAGTTCTCAATATGTATCAATCATAAGGCAACAAATAGCTTTCACATTCAACGAATAGGGTCAATAGATTCATTTGACATTTGTAGTCCTCAAGACATATAATCCTTTATAAAAATGTCAAGTTCACTTTTTTTAAATGCAGAAGATTGAATGTTCATCAATAAATAATATAAAATAAAAAGATCATCATCGTTCTCAATATGTATCAATTCTAAGGCAACAAATAGTTTTCACATTCAGCGACTAGGGTCAATAGATTTGTTCAACAACAAGGGTCAATAGATTCATCCGACATTTTTAGTCATCAAGACATTCAAAATAATATAAAAAGTTTAAGTTCACATTTTGTTTCCAATGCAGATGATTGAAGATTATTCAATAATCAATATCAAATGAAAAGCTCATCATTGTTCTCAATATGTATCAATTATAAGGCAATTAATAGTTTTCACATTCAACCACTATGGTCAATAGATTCACTCGGCGACGAGGGTCAATATATTCATTCGACATTTTTAGTCATCAAGACATTCAAAATCTGACAAAAATTTTAGGTTCACAGTTTGTTTCCAATGCAGATGATTGAATATTATTCGATAATCAATATCAAGTCAAAAGCCCATCATTGTTCTCAATATGTATCAAATATAAGGCAACCAATAGCTTTCACATTCGGCGACTAGCGTCAATAGATTCATTTGACATTTTTAGTCATCAAGACATGCAATCCTTTACAAAAATGTAAAGTTCACTTTTTTTTTAATGCAGAAGATTGAATGTTCATTAATAAACATTATAAAATAAAAAGACCATCATCGTTCTTAATATGTATCAATTATAAGGCAATCAATAGTTTTCACATTCAGTGACTAGGGTCAATAGATTCATTCGACATTTTTAGACATCAAGACATTCAAAATAATATAAAAAGTTTAAGTTCACATTTTGTTTCCAATGCAGATGATTGAAGATTATTCAATAATCAATATCAAATAAAAAGCTCATCATTGTTCTCAATATGTATCAATTATAAGGCAATTAATAGTTTTCACATTCAACCACTATGGTCAATAGATTCACTCGGCGACGAGGGTCAATATATTCATTCGACAATTTTAGTCATCAAGACATTCAAAATCTGACAAAAATTTTAGGTTCACAGTTTGTTTCCAATGCAGATGATTGAACATTATTCGATAATCAATATCAAGTCAAAAGCCCATCATTGTTCTCAATATGTATCAAATATAAGGCAACCAATAGCTTTCACATTCGGCGACTAGCGTCAATAGATTCATTTGACATTTTTAGTCCTCAAGACATGCAATCCTTTAGAAAAATGTCAAGTTCACTTTTTTTTTTAATGCAGAAGATGGAATGTTCATTAATAAACATTATAAAATATAAAGACCATTATCGTTCTTAATATGTATCAATTATAAGGCAACCAATAGTTTTCACATTCAGCGACTAGGGTCAATAGATTCATTCGACATTTTTAGTCATCAAGACATTCAAAATAATACAAAAAGTTCAAGTTCACATTTTGTTTCCAATGCAGATGATTGAAGATTATTCGATAATCAATATCAAATCAAAAGTCCATCATTGTTCTCAATATGTATCAACTATAAGGCAACTAATAGCTTTCACATTCGGCGACTAGGGTCAATAGATTCATTTGACATTTTTAGTCCTCAAGACATGCAATCCTTTACAAAAATGTCAAGTTCACTTTCTTTTTTTAATGTAGAAGATTGAATGTTCATCAATAAACATTATTATAAAATAATAAGACCATCATCGTTCTTAATATGTATCAATTATAAGGCAATCAATAATTTTCACATTCAAGGACTAGGGTCAATAGATTCATTCGACATTTTTAGTTATCAAGACATTCAAAATAAGACAAAAAGTTCAAGTTCACATTTTGTTTCCAATGCAGATGATTGAAGATTATTCAATAATCAATATCAAATAAAAAGCTCATCATTGTTCTCAATATGTATCAATTATAAGGCAATTAATAGTTTTCACATTCAACCACTATGGTCAAGAGATTCATTCGGCGACAAGGGTCAATAGCTTCATTCGACATTTTTAGTCATCAAGACATTCAAAATCTGACAAAAAGTTTAGGTTCACAGTTTGTTTCCAATGCAGATGATTGAAGATTATTCGATAATCAATATCAAGTCAAAAGCTCATCATTGTTCTCAATATGTATCAACTATAAGGCAACCAATAGCTTCCACATTCGGCGACTAGCGTCAATAGATTCATTTGACATTTTTAGTCATCAAGACATGCAATCCTTTACAAAAATGTAAAGTTCACTTTTTTTTTTAATGCAGAAGATTGAATGTTCATTAATAAACATTATAAAATAAAAAGACCATCATAGTTCTCAATATGTATCAATCATAAGGCAACAAATAGCTTTCACATTCAACGAATAGGGTCAATAGATTCATTTGACATTTGTAGTCCTCAAGACATATAATCCTTTATAAAAATGTCAAGTTCACTTTTTTTAAATGCAGAAGATTGAATGTTCATCAATAAATAATATAAAATAAAAAGATCATCATCGTTCTCAATATGTATCAATTCTAAGGCAACAAATAGTTTTCACATTCAGCGACTAGGGTCAATAGATTTGTTCAACAACAAGGGTCAATAGATTCATCCGACATTTTTAGTCATCAAGACATTCAAAATAATATAAAAAGTTTAAGTTCACATTTTGTTTCCAATGCAGATGATTGAAGATTATTCAATAATCAATATCAAATGAAAAGCTCATCATTGTTCTCAATATGTATCAATTATAAGGCAATTAATAGTTTTCACATTCAACCACTATGGTCAATAGATTCACTCGGCGACGAGGGTCAATATATTCATTCGACATTTTTAGTCATCAAGACATTCAAAATCTGACAAAAATTTTAGGTTCACAGTTTGTTTCCAATGCAGATGATTGAACATTATTCGATAATCAATATCAAGTCAAAAGCCCATCATTGTTCTCAATATGTATCAAATATAAGGCAACCAATAGCTTTCACATTCGGCGACTAGCGTCAATAGATTCATTTGACATTTTTAGTCCTCAAGACATCCAATCCCTTACAAAAATGTCAAGTTCACTTTTTTTTAAAGCAGAAGATTGAATGTTCATCAATAAACATGATAAAATAAAAAGACCATCATCGTTCTTAATATGTATCAATTATAAGGCAATCAATAGTTTTCACATTCAGTGACTAGGGTCAATAGATTCATTCGACATTTTTAGACATCAAGACATTCAAAATAATATAAAAAGTTTAAGTTCACATTTTGTTTCCAATGCAGATGATTGAAGATTATTCAATAATCAATATCAAATAAAAAGCTCATCATTGTTCTCAATATGTATCAATTATAAGGCAATTAATAGTTTTCACATTCAACCACTATGGTCAATAGATTCACTCGGCGACGAGGGTCAATATATTCATTCGACAATTTTAGTCATCAAGACATTCAAAATCTGACAAAAATTTTAGATTCACAGTTTGTTTCCAATGCAGATGATTGAACATTATTCGATAATCAATATCAAGTCAAAAGCCCATCATTGTTCTCAATATGTATCAAATATAAGGCAACCAATAGCTTTCACATTCAGCGACTAGGGTCAATAGATTTGTTCAACAACAAGGGTCAATAGATTCATCCGACATTTTTAGTCATCAAGACATTCAAAATAATATAAAAAGTTTAAGTTCACATTTTGTTTCCAATGCAGATGATTGAAGATTATTCAATAATCAATATCAAATGAAAAGCTCATCATTGTTCTCAATATGTATCAATTATAAGGCAATTAATAGTTTTCACATTCAACCACTATGGTCAATAGATTCACTCGGCGACGAGGGTCAATATATTCATTCGACATTTTTAGTCATCAAGACATTCAAAATCTGACAAAAATTTTAGGTTCACAGTTTGTTTCCAATGCAGATGATTGAACATTATTCGATAATCAATATCAAGTCAAAAGCCCATCATTGTTCTCAATATGTATCAAATATAAGGCAACCAATAGCTTTCACATTCGGCGACTAGCGTCAATAGATTCATTTGACATTTTTAGTCCTCAAGACATGCAATCCTTTAGAAAAATGTCAAGTTCACTTTTTTTTTTAATGCAGAAGATGGAATGTTCATTAATAAACATTATAAAATAAAAAGACCATTATCGTTCTTAATATGTATCAATTATAAGGCAACCAATAGTTTTCACATTCAGCGACTAGGGTCAATAGATTCATTCGACATTTTTAGTCATCAAGACATTCAAAATAATACAAAAAGTTCAAGTTCACATTTTGTTTCCAATGCAGATGATTGAAGATTATTCGATAATCAATATCAAATCAAAAGTCCATCATTGTTCTCAATATGTATCAACTATAAGGCAACTAATAGCTTTCACATTCGGCGACTAGGGTCAATAGATTCATTTGACATTTTTAGTCCTCAAGACATGCAATCCTTTACAAAAATGTCAAGTTCACTTTCTTTTTTTAATGTAGAAGATTGAATGTTCATCAATAAACATTATTATAAAATAATAAGACCATCATCGTTCTTAATATGTATCAATTATAAGGCAATCAATAATTTTCACATTCAAGGACTAGGGTCAATAGATTCATTCGACATTTTTAGTTATCAAGACATTCAAAATAAGACAAAAAGTTCAAGTTCACATTTTGTTTCCAATGCAGATGATTGAAGATTATTCAATAATCAATATCAAATAAAAAGCTCATCATTGTTCTCAATATGTATCAATTATAAGGCAATTAATAGTTTTCACATTCAACCACTATGGTCAAGAGATTCATTCGGCGACAAGGGTCAATAGCTTCATTCGACATTTTTAGTCATCAAGACATTCAAAATCTGACAAAAAGTTTAGGTTCACAGTTTGTTTCCAATGCAGATGATTGAAGATTATTCGATAATCAATATCAAGTCAAAAGCTCATCATTGTTCTCAATATGTATCAACTATAAGGCAACCAATAGCTTCCACATTCGGCGACTAGCGTCAATAGATTCATTTGACATTTTTAGTCATCAAGACATGCAATCCTTTACAAAAATGTAAAGTTCACTTTTTTTTTTAATGCAGAAGATTGAATGTTCATTAATAAACATTATAAAATAAAAAGACCATCATAGTTCTCAATATGTATCAATCATAAGGCAACAAATAGCTTTCACATTCAACGAATAGGGTCAATAGATTCATTTGACATTTGTAGTCCTCAAGACATATAATCCTTTATAAAAATGTCAAGTTCACTTTTTTTAAATGCAGAAGATTGAATGTTCATCAATAAATAATATAAAATAAAAAGATCATCATCGTTCTCAATATGTATCAATTCTAAGGCAACAAATAGTTTTCACATTCAGCGACTAGGGTCAATAGATTTGTTCAACAACAAGGGTCAATAGATTCATCCGACATTTTTAGTCATCAAGACATTCAAAATAATATAAAAAGTTTAAGTTCACATTTTGTTTCCAATGCAGATGATTGAAGATTATTCAATAATCAATATCAAATGAAAAGCTCATCATTGTTCTCAATATGTATCAATTATAAGGCAATTAATAGTTTTCACATTCAACCACTATGGTCAATAGATTCACTCGGCGACGAGGGTCAATATATTCATTCGACATTTTTAGTCATCAAGACATTCAAAATCTGACAAAAAATTTAGGTTCACAGTTTGTTTCCAATGCAGATGATTGAACATTATTCGATAATCAATATCAAGTCAAAAGCCCATCATTGTTCTCAATATGTATCAAATATAAGGCAACCAATAGCTTTCACATTCGGCGACTAGCGTCAATAGATTCATTTGACATTTTTAGTCCTCAAGACATCCAATCCCTTACAAAAATGTCAAGTTCACTTTTTTTTAAAGCAGAAGATTGAATGTTCATCAATAAACATGATAAAATAAAAAGACCATCATCGTTCTTAATATGTATCAATTATAAGGCAACCAATAGTTTTCACATTCAGCGACTAGGGTCAATAGATTCATTCGACATTTTTAGTCATCAAGACATTCAAAATAATACAAAAAGTTCAAGTTCACATTTTGTTTCCAATGCAGATGATTGAAGATTATTCGATAATCAATATCAAATCAAAAGTCCATCATTGTTCTCAATATGTATCAACTATAAGGCAACTAATAGCTTTCACATTCGGCGACTAGGGTCAATAGATTCATTTGACATTTTTAGTCCTCAAGACATGCAATCCTTTACAAAAATGTCAAGTTCACTTTCTTTTTTTAATGTAGAAGATTGAATGTTCATCAATAAACATTATTATAAAATAATAAGACCATCATCGTTCTTAATATGTATCAATTATAAGGCAATCAATAATTTTCACATTCAAGGACTAGGGTCAATAGATTCATTCGACATTTTTAGTTATCAAGACATTCAAAATAAGACAAAAAGTTCAAGTTCACATTTTGTTTCCAATGCAGATGATTGAAGATTATTCAATAATCAATATCAAATAAAAAGCTCATCATTGTTCTCAATATGTATCAATTATAAGGCAATTAATAGTTTTCACATTCAACCACTATGGTCAAGAGATTCATTCGGCGACAAGGGTCAATAGCTTCATTCGACATTTTTAGTCATCAAGACATTCAAAATCTGACAAAAAGTTTAGGTTCACAGTTTGTTTCCAATGCAGATGATTGAAGATTATTCGATAATCAATATCAAGTCAAAAGCTCATCATTGTTCTCAATATGTATCAACTATAAGGCAACCAATAGCTTCCACATTCGGCGACTAGCGTCAATAGATTCATTTGACATTTTTAGTCATCAAGACATGCAATCCTTTACAAAAATGTAAAGTTCACTTTTTTTTTTAATGCAGAAGATTGAATGTTCATTAATAAACATTATAAAATAAAAAGACCATCATCGTTCTTAATATGTATCAATTATAAGGCAATCAATAGTTTTCACATTCAGTGACTAGGGTCAATAGATTCATTCGACATTTTTAGACATCAAGACATTCAAAATAATATAAAAAGTTTAAGTTCACATTTTGTTTCCAATGCAGATGATTGAAGATTATTCAATAATCAATATCAAATAAAAAGCTCATCATTGTTCTCAATATGTATCAATTATAAGGCAATTAATAGTTTTCACATTCAACCACTATGGTCAATAGATTCACTCGGCGACGAGGGTCAATATATTCATTCGACAATTTTAGTCATCAAGACATTCAAAATCTGACAAAAATTTTAGGTTCACAGTTTGTTTCCAATGCAGATGATTGAACATTATTCGATAATCAATATCAAGTCAAAAGCCCATCATTGTTCTCAATATGTATCAAATATAAGGCAACCAATAGCTTTCACATTCGGCGACTAGCGTCAATAGATTCATTTGACATTTTTAGTCCTCAAGACATGCAATCCTTTAGAAAAATGTCAAGTTCACTTTTTTTTTTAATGCAGAAGATGGAATGTTCATTAATAAACATTATAAAATATAAAGACCATTATCGTTCTTAATATGTATCAATTATAAGGCAACCAATAGTTTTCACATTCAGCGACTAGGGTCAATAGATTCATTCGACATTTTTAGTCATCAAGACATTCAAAATAATACAAAAAGTTCAAGTTCACATTTTGTTTCCAATGCAGATGATTGAAGATTATTCGATAATCAATATCAAATCAAAAGTCCATCATTGTTCTCAATATGTATCAACTATAAGGCAACTAATAGCTTTCACATTCGGCGACTAGGGTCAATAGATTCATTTGACATTTTTAGTCCTCAAGACATGCAATCCTTTACAAAAATGTCAAGTTCACTTTCTTTTTTTAATGTAGAAGATTGAATGTTCATCAATAAACATTATTATAAAATAATAAGACCATCATCGTTCTTAATATGTATCAATTATAAGGCAATCAATAATTTTCACATTCAAGGACTAGGGTCAATAGATTCATTCGACATTTTTAGTTATCAAGACATTCAAAATAAGACAAAAAGTTCAAGTTCACATTTTGTTTCCAATGCAGATGATTGAAGATTATTCAATAATCAATATCAAATAAAAAGCTCATCATTGTTCTCAATATGTATCAATTATAAGGCAATTAATAGTTTTCACATTCAACCACTATGGTCAAGAGATTCATTCGGCGACAAGGGTCAATAGCTTCATTCGACATTTTTAGTCATCAAGACATTCAAAATCTGACAAAAAGTTTAGGTTCACAGTTTGTTTCCAATGCAGATGATTGAAGATTATTCGATAATCAATATCAAGTCAAAAGCTCATCATTGTTCTCAATATGTATCAACTATAAGGCAACCAATAGCTTCCACATTCGGCGACTAGCGTCAATAGATTCATTTGACATTTTTAGTCATCAAGACATGCAATCCTTTACAAAAATGTAAAGTTCACTTTTTTTTTTAATGCAGAAGATTGAATGTTCATTAATAAACATTATAAAATAAAAAGACCATCATAGTTCTCAATATGTATCAATCATAAGGCAACAAATAGCTTTCACATTCAACGAATAGGGTCAATAGATTCATTTGACATTTGTAGTCCTCAAGACATATAATCCTTTATAAAAATGTCAAGTTCACTTTTTTTAAATGCAGAAGATTGAATGTTCATCAATAAATAATATAAAATAAAAAGATCATCATCGTTCTCAATATGTATCAATTCTAAGGCAACAAATAGTTTTCACATTCAGCGACTAGGGTCAATAGATTTGTTCAACAACAAGGGTCAATAGATTCATCCGACATTTTTAGTCATCAAGACATTCAAAATAATATAAAAAGTTTAAGTTCACATTTTGTTTCCAATGCAGATGATTGAAGATTATTCAATAATCAATATCAAATGAAAAGCTCATCATTGTTCTCAATATGTATCAATTATAAGGCAATTAATAGTTTTCACATTCAACCACTATGGTCAATAGATTCACTCGGCGACGAGGGTCAATATATTCATTCGACATTTTTAGTCATCAAGACATTCAAAATCTGACAAAAATTTTAGGTTCACAGTTTGTTTCCAATGCAGATGATTGAACATTATTCGATAATCAATATCAAGTCAAAAGCCCATCATTGTTCTCAATATGTATCAAATATAAGGCAACCAATAGCTTTCACATTCGGCGACTAGCGTCAATAGATTCATTTGACATTTTTAGTCCTCAAGACATCCAATCCCTTACAAAAATGTCAAGTTCACTTTTTTTTAAAGCAGAAGATTGAATGTTCATCAATAAACATGATAAAATAAAAAGACCATCATCGTTCTTAATATGTATCAATTATAAGGCAATCAATAGTTTTCACATTCAGTGACTAGGGTCAATAGATTCATTCGACATTTTTAGACATCAAGACATTCAAAATAATATAAAAAGTTTAAGTTCACATTTTGTTTCCAATGCAGATGATTGAAGATTATTCAATAATCAATATCAAATAAAAAGCTCATCATTGTTCTCAATATGTATCAATTATAAGGCAATTAATAGTTTTCACATTCAACCACTATGGTCAATAGATTCACTCGGCGACGAGGGTCAATATATTCATTCGACAATTTTAGTCATCAAGACATTCAAAATCTGACAAAAATTTTAGGTTCACAGTTTGTTTCCAATGCAGATGATTGAACATTATTCGATAATCAATATCAAGTCAAAAGCCCATCATTGTTCTCAATATGTATCAAATATAAGGCAACCAATAGCTTTCACATTCGGCGACTAGCGTCAATAGATTCATTTGACATTTTTAGTCCTCAAGACATGCAATCCTTTAGAAAAATGTCAAGTTCACTTTTTTTTTTAATGCAGAAGATGGAATGTTCATTAATAAACATTATAAAATAAAAAGACCATTATCGTTCTTAATATGTATCAATTATAAGGCAACCAATAGTTTTCACATTCAGCGACTAGGGTCAATAGATTCATTCGACATTTTTAGTCATCAAGACATTCAAAATAATACAAAAAGTTCAAGTTCACATTTTGTTTCCAATGCAGATGATTGAAGATTATTCGATAATCAATATCAAATCAAAAGTCCATCATTGTTCTCAATATGTATCAACTATAAGGCAACTAATAGCTTTCACATTCGGCGACTAGGGTCAATAGATTCATTTGACATTTTTAGTCCTCAAGACATGCAATCCTTTACAAAAATGTCAAGTTCACTTTCTTTTTTTAATGTAGAAGATTGAATGTTCATCAATAAACATTATTATAAAATAATAAGACCATCATCGTTCTTAATATGTATCAATTATAAGGCAATCAATAATTTTCACATTCAAGGACTAGGGTCAATAGATTCATTCGACATTTTTAGTTATCAAGACATTCAAAATAAGACAAAAAGTTCAAGTTCACATTTTGTTTCCAATGCAGATGATTGAAGATTATTCAATAATCAATATCAAATAAAAAGCTCATCATTGTTCTCAATATGTATCAATTATAAGGCAATTAATAGTTTTCACATTCAACCACTATGGTCAAGAGATTCATTCGGCGACAAGGGTCAATAGCTTCATTCGACATTTTTAGTCATCAAGACATTCAAAATCTGACAAAAAGTTTAGGTTCACAGTTTGTTTCCAATGCAGATGATTGAAGATTATTCGATAATCAATATCAAGTCAAAAGCTCATCATTGTTCTCAATATGTATCAACTATAAGGCAACCAATAGCTTCCACATTCGGCGACTAGCGTCAATAGATTCATTTGACATTTTTAGTCATCAAGACATGCAATCCTTTACAAAAATGTAAAGTTCACTTTTTTTTTTAATGCAGAAGATTGAATGTTCATTAATAAACATTATAAAATAAAAAGACCATCATAGTTCTCAATATGTATCAATCATAAGGCAACAAATAGCTTTCACATTCAACGAATAGGGTCAATAGATTCATTTGACATTTGTAGTCCTCAAGACATGCAATCCTTTATAAAAATGTCAAGTTCACTTTTTTTAAATGCAGAAGATTGAATGTTCATCAATAAATAATATAAAATAAAAAGATCATCATCGTTCTCAATATGTATCAATTCTAAGGCAACAAATAGTTTTCACATTCAGCGACTAGGGTCAATAGATTTGTTCAACAACAAGGGTCAATAGATTCATCCGACATTTTTAGTCATCAAGACATTCAAAATAATATAAAAAGTTTAAGTTCACATTTTGTTTCCAATGCAGATGATTGAAGATTATTCAATAATCAATATCAAATGAAAAGCTCATCATTGTTCTCAATATGTATCAATTATAAGGCAATTAATAGTTTTCACATTCAACCACTATGGTCAATAGATTCACTCGGCGACGAGGGTCAATATATTCATTCGACATTTTTAGTCATCAAGACATTCAAAATCTGACAAAAATTTTAGGTTCACAGTTTGTTTCCAATGCAGATGATTGAACATTATTCGATAATCAATATCAAGTCAAAAGCCCATCATTGTTCTCAATATGTATCAAATATAAGGCAACCAATAGCTTTCACATTCGGCGACTAGCGTCAATAGATTCATTTGACATTTTTAGTCCTCAAGACATCCAATCCCTTACAAAAATGTCAAGTTCACTTTTTTTTAAAGCAGAAGATTGAATGTTCATCAATAAACATGATAAAATAAAAAGACCATCATCGTTCTTAATATGTATCAATTATAAGGCAATCAATAGTTTTCACATTCAGTGACTAGGGTCAATAGATTCATTCGACATTTTTAGACATCAAGACATTCAAAATAATATAAAAAGTTTAAGTTCACATTTTGTTTCCAATGCAGATGATTGAAGATTATTCAATAATCAATATCAAATAAAAAGCTCATCATTGTTCTCAATATGTATCAATTATAAGGCAATTAATAGTTTTCACATTCAACCACTATGGTCAATAGATTCACTCGGCGACGAGGGTCAATATATTCATTCGACAATTTTAGTCATCAAGACATTCAAAATCTGACAAAAATTTTAGGTTCACAGTTTGTTTCCAATGCAGATGATTGAACATTATTCGATAATCAATATCAAGTCAAAAGCCCATCATTGTTCTCAATATGTATCAAATATAAGGCAACCAATAGCTTTCACATTCGGCGACTAGCGTCAATAGATTCATTTGACATTTTTAGTCCTCAAGACATGCAATCCTTTAGAAAAATGTCAAGTTCACTTTTTTTTTTAATGCAGAAGATGGAATGTTCATTAATAAACATTATAAAATAAAAAGACCATTATCGTTCTTAATATGTATCAATTATAAGGCAACCAATAGTTTTCACATTCAGCGACTAGGGTCAATAGATTCATTCGACATTTTTAGTCATCAAGACATTCAAAATAATACAAAAAGTTCAAGTTCACATTTTGTTTCCAATGCAGATGATTGAAGATTATTCGATAATCAATATCAAATCAAAAGTCCATCATTGTTCTCAATATGTATCAACTATAAGGCAACTAATAGCTTTCACATTCGGCGACTAGGGTCAATAGATTCATTTGACATTTTTAGTCCTCAAGACATGCAATCCTTTACAAAAATGTCAAGTTCACTTTCTTTTTTTAATGTAGAAGATTGAATGTTCATCAATAAACATTATTATAAAATAATAAGACCATCATCGTTCTTAATATGTATCAATTATAAGGCAATCAATAATTTTCACATTCAAGGACTAGGGTCAATAGATTCATTCGACATTTTTAGTTATCAAGACATTCAAAATAAGACAAAAAGTTCAAGTTCACATTTTGTTTCCAATGCAGATGATTGAAGATTATTCAATAATCAATATCAAATAAAAAGCTCATCATTGTTCTCAATATGTATCAATTATAAGGCAATTAATAGTTTTCACATTCAACCACTATGGTCAAGAGATTCATTCGGCGACAAGGGTCAATAGCTTCATTCGACATTTTTAGTCATCAAGACATTCAAAATCTGACAAAAAGTTTAGGTTCACAGTTTGTTTCCAATGCAGATGATTGAAGATTATTCGATAATCAATATCAAGTCAAAAGCTCATCATTGTTCTCAATATGTATCAACTATAAGGCAACCAATAGCTTCCACATTCGGCGACTAGCGTCAATAGATTCATTTGACATTTTTAGTCATCAAGACATGCAATCCTTTACAAAAATGTAAAGTTCACTTTTTTTTTTAATGCAGAAGATTGAATGTTCATTAATAAACATTATAAAATAAAAAGACCATCATAGTTCTCAATATGTATCAATCATAAGGCAACAAATAGCTTTCACATTCAACGAATAGGGTCAATAGATTCATTTGACATTTGTAGTCCTCAAGACATGCAATCCTTTATAAAAATGTCAAGTTCACTTTTTTTAAATGCAGAAGATTGAATGTTCATCAATAAATAATATAAAATAAAAAGATCATCATCGTTCTCAATATGTATCAATTCTAAGGCAACAAATAGTTTTCACATTCAGCGACTAGGGTCAATAGATTTGTTCAACAACAAGGGTCAATAGATTCATCCGACATTTTTAGTCATCAAGACATTCAAAATAATATAAAAAGTTTAAGTTCACATTTTGTTTCCAATGCAGATGATTGAAGATTATTCAATAATCAATATCAAATGAAAAGCTCATCATTGTTCTCAATATGTATCAATTATAAGGCAATTAATAGTTTTCACATTCAACCACTATGGTCAATAGATTCACTCGGCGACGAGGGTCAATATATTCATTCGACATTTTTAGTCATCAAGACATTCAAAATCTGACAAAAATTTTAGGTTCACAGTTTGTTTCCAATGCAGATGATTGAACATTATTCGATAATCAATATCAAGTCAAAAGCCCATCATTGTTCTCAATATGTATCAAATATAAGGCAACCAATAGCTTTCACATTCGGCGACTAGCGTCAATAGATTCATTTGACATTTTTAGTCCTCAAGACATCCAATCCCTTACAAAAATGTCAAGTTCACTTTTTTTTAAAGCAGAAGATTGAATGTTCATCAATAAACATGATAAAATAAAAAGACCATCATCGTTCTTAATATGTATCAATTATAAGGCAATCAATAGTTTTCACATTCAGTGACTAGGGTCAATAGATTCATTCGACATTTTTAGACATCAAGACATTCAAAATAATATAAAAAGTTTAAGTTCACATTTTGTTTCCAATGCAGATGATTGAAGATTATTCAATAATCAATATCAAATAAAAAGCTCATCATTGTTCTCAATATGTATCAATTATAAGGCAATTAATAGTTTTCACATTCAACCACTATGGTCAATAGATTCACTCGGCGACGAGGGTCAATATATTCATTCGACAATTTTAGTCATCAAGACATTCAAAATCTGACAAAAATTTTAGGTTCACAGTTTGTTTCCAATGCAGATGATTGAACATTATTCGATAATCAATATCAAGTCAAAAGCCCATCATTGTTCTCAATATGTATCAAATATAAGGCAACCAATAGCTTTCACATTCGGCGACTAGCGTCAATAGATTCATTTGACATTTTTAGTCCTCAAGACATGCAATCCTTTAGAAAAATGTCAAGTTCACTTTTTTTTTTAATGCAGAAGATGGAATGTTCATTAATAAACATTATAAAATAAAAAGACCATTATCGTTCTTAATATGTATCAATTATAAGGCAACCAATAGTTTTCACATTCAGCGACTAGGGTCAATAGATTCATTCGACATTTTTAGTCATCAAGACATTCAAAATAATACAAAAAGTTCAAGTTCACATTTTGTTTCCAATGCAGATGATTGAAGATTATTCGATAATCAATATCAAATCAAAAGTCCATCATTGTTCTCAATATGTATCAACTATAAGGCAACTAATAGCTTTCACATTCGGCGACTAGGGTCAATAGATTCATTTGACATTTTTAGTCCTCAAGACATGCAATCCTTTACAAAAATGTCAAGTTCACTTTCTTTTTTTAATGTAGAAGATTGAATGTTCATCAATAAACATTATTATAAAATAATAAGACCATCATCGTTCTTAATATGTATCAATTATAAGGCAATCAATAATTTTCACATTCAAGGACTAGGGTCAATAGATTCATTCGACATTTTTAGTTATCAAGACATTCAAAATAAGACAAAAAGTTCAAGTTCACATTTTGTTTCCAATGCAGATGATTGAAGATTATTCAATAATCAATATCAAATAAAAAGCTCATCATTGTTCTCAATATGTATCAATTATAAGGCAATTAATAGTTTTCACATTCAACCACTATGGTCAAGAGATTCATTCGGCGACAAGGGTCAATAGCTTCATTCGACATTTTTAGTCATCAAGACATTCAAAATCTGACAAAAAGTTTAGGTTCACAGTTTGTTTCCAATGCAGATGATTGAAGATTATTCGATAATCAATATCAAGTCAAAAGCTCATCATTGTTCTCAATATGTATCAACTATAAGGCAACCAATAGCTTCCACATTCGGCGACTAGCGTCAATAGATTCATTTGACATTTTTAGTCATCAAGACATGCAATCCTTTACAAAAATGTAAAGTTCACTTTTTTTTTTAATGCAGAAGATTGAATGTTCATTAATAAACATTATAAAATAAAAAGACCATCATAGTTCTCAATATGTATCAATCATAAGGCAACAAATAGCTTTCACATTCAACGAATAGGGTCAATAGATTCATTTGACATTTGTAGTCCTCAAGACATGCAATCCTTTATAAAAATGTCAAGTTCACTTTTTTTAAATGCAGAAGATTGAATGTTCATCAATAAATAATATAAAATAAAAAGATCATCATCGTTCTCAATATGTATCAATTCTAAGGCAACAAATAGTTTTCACATTCAGCGACTAGGGTCAATAGATTTGTTCAACAACAAGGGTCAATAGATTCATCCGACATTTTTAGTCATCAAGACATTCAAAATAATATAAAAAGTTTAAGTTCACATTTTGTTTCCAATGCAGATGATTGAAGATTATTCAATAATCAATATCAAATGAAAAGCTCATCATTGTTCTCAATATGTATCAATTATAAGGCAATTAATAGTTTTCACATTCAACCACTATGGTCAATAGATTCACTCGGCGACGAGGGTCAATATATTCATTCGACATTTTTAGTCATCAAGACATTCAAAATCTGACAAAAATTTTAGGTTCACAGTTTGTTTCCAATGCAGATGATTGAACATTATTCGATAATCAATATCAAGTCAAAAGCCCATCATTGTTCTCAATATGTATCAAATATAAGGCAACCAATAGCTTTCACATTCGGCGACTAGCGTCAATAGATTCATTTGACATTTTTAGTCCTCAAGACATCCAATCCCTTACAAAAATGTCAAGTTCACTTTTTTTTAAAGCAGAAGATTGAATGTTCATCAATAAACATGATAAAATAAAAAGACCATCATCGTTCTTAATATGTATCAATTATAAGGCAATCAATAGTTTTCACATTCAGTGACTAGGGTCAATAGATTCATTCGACATTTTTAGACATCAAGACATTCAAAATAATATAAAAAGTTTAAGTTCACATTTTGTTTCCAATGCAGATGATTGAAGATTATTCAATAATCAATATCAAATAAAAAGCTCATCATTGTTCTCAATATGTATCAATTATAAGGCAATTAATAGTTTTCACATTCAACCACTATGGTCAATAGATTCACTCGGCGACGAGGGTCAATATATTCATTCGACAATTTTAGTCATCAAGACATTCAAAATCTGACAAAAATTTTAGGTTCACAGTTTGTTTCCAATGCAGATGATTGAACATTATTCGATAATCAATATCAAGTCAAAAGCCCATCATTGTTCTCAATATGTATCAAATATAAGGCAACCAATAGCTTTCACATTCGGCGACTAGCGTCAATAGATTCATTTGACATTTTTAGTCCTCAAGACATGCAATCCTTTAGAAAAATGTCAAGTTCACTTTTTTTTTTAATGCAGAAGATGGAATGTTCATTAATAAACATTATAAAATAAAAAGACCATTATCGTTCTTAATATGTATCAATTATAAGGCAACCAATAGTTTTCACATTCAGCGACTAGGGTCAATAGATTCATTCGACATTTTTAGTCATCAAGACATTCAAAATAATACAAAAAGTTCAAGTTCACATTTTGTTTCCAATGCAGATGATTGAAGATTATTCGATAATCAATATCAAATCAAAAGTCCATCATTGTTCTCAATATGTATCAACTATAAGGCAACTAATAGCTTTCACATTCGGCGACTAGGGTCAATAGATTCATTTGACATTTTTAGTCCTCAAGACATGCAATCCTTTACAAAAATGTCAAGTTCACTTTCTTTTTTTAATGTAGAAGATTGAATGTTCATCAATAAACATTATTATAAAATAATAAGACCATCATCGTTCTTAATATGTATCAATTATAAGGCAATTAATAATTTTCACATTCAAGGACTAGGGTCAATAGATTCATTCGACATTTTTAGTTATCAAGACATTCAAAATAAGACAAAAAGTTCAAGTTCACATTTTGTTTCCAATGCAGATGATTGAAGATTATTCAATAATCAATATCAAATAAAAAGCTCATCATTGTTCTCTATATGTATCAATTATAAGGCAATTAATAGTTTTCACATTCAACCACTATGGTCAATAGATTCACTCGGCGACGAGGGTCAATATATTCATTCGACAATTTTAGTCATCAAGACATTCAAAATCTGACAAAAATTTTAGGTTCACAGTTTGTTTCCAATGCAGATGATTGAACATTATTCGATAATCAATATCAAGTCAAAAGCCCATCATTGTTCTCAATATGTATCAAATATAAGGCAACCAATAGCTTTCACATTCGGCGACTAGCGTCAATAGATTCATTTGACATTTTTAGTCCTCAAGACATGCAATCCTTTAGAAAAATGTCAAGTTCACTTTTTTTTTTAATGCAGAAGATGGAATGTTCATTAATAAACATTATAAAATATAAAGACCATTATCGTTCTTAATATGTATCAATTATAAGGCAACCAATAGTTTTCACATTCAGCGACTAGGGTCAATAGATTCATTCGACATTTTTAGTCATCAAGACATTCAAAATAATACAAAAAGTTCAAGTTCACATTTTGTTTCCAATGCAGATGATTGAAGATTATTCGATAATCAATATCAAATCAAAAGTCCATCATTGTTCTCAATATGTATCAACTATAAGGCAACTAATAGCTTTCACATTCGGCGACTAGGGTCAATAGATTCATTTGACATTTTTAGTCCTCAAGACATGCAATCCTTTACAAAAATGTCAAGTTCACTTTCTTTTTTTAATGTAGAAGATTGAATGTTCATCAATAAACATTATTATAAAATAATAAGACCATCATCGTTCTTAATATGTATCAATTATAAGGCAATTAATAATTTTCACATTCAAGGACTAGGGTCAATAGATTCATTCGACATTTTTAGTTATCAAGACATTCAAAATAAGACAAAAAGTTCAAGTTCACATTTTGTTTCCAATGCAGATGATTGAAGATTATTCAATAATCAATATCAAATAAAAAGCTCATCATTGTTCTCAATATGTATCAATTATAAGGCAATTAATAGTTTTCACATTCAACCACTATGGTCAAGAGATTCATTCGGCGACAAGGGTCAATAGCTTCATTCGACATTTTTAGTCATCAAGACATTCAAAATCTGACAAAAAGTTTAGGTTCACAGTTTGTTTCCAATGCAGATGATTGAAGATTATTCGATAATCAATATCAAGTCAAAAGCTCATCATTGTTCTCAATATGTATCAACTATAAGGCAACCAATAGCTTCCACATTCGGCGACTAGCGTCAATAGATTCATTTGACATTTTTAGTCATCAAGACATGCAATCCTTTACAAAAATGTAAAGTTCACTTTTTTTTTTAATGCAGAAGATTGAATGTTCATTAATAAACATTATAAAATAAAAAGACCATCATAGTTCTCAATATGTATCAATCATAAGGCAACAAATAGCTTTCACATTCAACGAATAGGGTCAATAGATTCATTTGACATTTGTAGTCCTCAAGACATGCAATCCTTTATAAAAATGTCAAGTTCACTTTTTTTAAATGCAGAAGATTGAATGTTCATCAATAAATAATATAAAATAAAAAGATCATCATCGTTCTCAATATGTATCAATTCTAAGGCAACAAATAGTTTTCACATTCAGCGACTAGGGTCAATAGATTTGTTCAACAACAAGGGTCAATAGATTCATCCGACATTTTTAGTCATCAAGACATTCAAAATAATATAAAAAGTTTAAGTTCACATTTTGTTTCCAATGCAGATGATTGAAGATTATTCAATAATCAATATCAAATGAAAAGCTCATCATTGTTCTCAATATGTATCAATTATAAGGCAATTAATAGTTTTCACATTCAACCACTATGGTCAATAGATTCACTCGGCGACGAGGGTCAATATATTCATTCGACATTTTTAGTCATCAAGACATTCAAAATCTGACAAAAATTTTAGGTTCACAGTTTGTTTCCAATGCAGATGATTGAACATTATTCGATAATCAATATCAAGTCAAAAGCCCATCATTGTTCTCAATATGTATCAAATATAAGGCAACCAATAGCTTTCACATTCGGCGACTAGCGTCAATAGATTCATTTGACATTTTTAGTCCTCAAGACATCCAATCCCTTACAAAAATGTCAAGTTCACTTTTTTTTAAAGCAGAAGATTGAATGTTCATCAATAAACATGATAAAATAAAAAGACCATCATCGTTCTTAATATGTATCAATTATAAGGCAATCAATAGTTTTCACATTCAGTGACTAGGGTCAATAGATTCATTCGACATTTTTAGACATCAAGACATTCAAAATAATATAAAAAGTTTAAGTTCACATTTTGTTTCCAATGCAGATGATTGAAGATTATTCAATAATCAATATCAAATAAAAAGCTCATCATTGTTCTCAATATGTATCAATTATAAGGCAATTAATAGTTTTCACATTCAACCACTATGGTCAATAGATTCACTCGGCGACGAGGGTCAATATATTCATTCGACAATTTTAGTCATCAAGACATTCAAAATCTGACAAAAATTTTAGGTTCACAGTTTGTTTCCAATGCAGATGATTGAACATTATTCGATAATCAATATCAAGTCAAAAGCCCATCATTGTTCTCAATATGTATCAAATATAAGGCAACCAATAGCTTTCACATTCGGCGACTAGCGTCAATAGATTCATTTGACATTTTTAGTCCTCAAGACATGCAATCCTTTAGAAAAATGTCAAGTTCACTTTTTTTTTTAATGCAGAAGATGGAATGTTCATTAATAAACATTATAAAATATAAAGACCATTATCGTTCTTAATATGTATCAATTATAAGGCAACCAATAGTTTTCACATTCAGCGACTAGGGTCAATAGATTCATTCGACATTTTTAGTCATCAAGACATTCAAAATAATACAAAAAGTTCAAGTTCACATTTTGTTTCCAATGCAGATGATTGAAGATTATTCGATAATCAATATCAAATCAAAAGTCCATCATTGTTCTCAATATGTATCAACTATAAGGCAACTAATAGCTTTCACATTCGGCGACTAGGGTCAATAGATTCATTTGACATTTTTAGTCCTCAAGACATGCAATCCTTTACAAAAATGTCAAGTTCACTTTCTTTTTTTAATGTAGAAGATTGAATGTTCATCAATAAACATTATTATAAAATAATAAGACCATCATCGTTCTTAATATGTATCAATTATAAGGCAATTAATAATTTTCACATTCAAGGACTAGGGTCAATAGATTCATTCGACATTTTTAGTTATCAAGACATTCAAAATAAGACAAAAAGTTCAAGTTCACATTTTGTTTCCAATGCAGATGATTGAAGATTATTCAATAATCAATATCAAATAAAAAGCTCATCATTGTTCTCAATATGTATCAATTATAAGGCAATTAATAGTTTTCACATTCAACCACTATGGTCAAGAGATTCATTCGGCGACAAGGGTCAATAGCTTCATTCGACATTTTTAGTCATCAAGACATTCAAAATCTGACAAAAAGTTTAGGTTCACAGTTTGTTTCCAATGCAGATGATTGAAGATTATTCGATAATCAATATCAAGTCAAAAGCTCATCATTGTTCTCAATATGTATCAACTATAAGGCAACCAATAGCTTCCACATTCGGCGACTAGCGTCAATAGATTCATTTGACATTTTTAGTCATCAAGACATGCAATCCTTTACAAAAATGTAAAGTTCACTTTTTTTTTTAATGCAGAAGATTGAATGTTCATTAATAAACATTATAAAATAAAAAGACCATCATAGTTCTCAATATGTATCAATCATAAGGCAACAAATAGCTTTCACATTCAACGAATAGGGTCAATAGATTCATTTGACATTTGTAGTCCTCAAGACATGCAATCCTTTATAAAAATGTCAAGTTCACTTTTTTTAAATGCAGAAGATTGAATGTTCATCAATAAATAATATAAAATAAAAAGATCATCATCGTTCTCAATATGTATCAATTCTAAGGCAACAAATAGTTTTCACATTCAGCGACTAGGGTCAATAGATTTGTTCAACAACAAGGGTCAATAGATTCATCCGACATTTTTAGTCATCAAGACATTCAAAATAATATAAAAAGTTTAAGTTCACATTTTGTTTCCAATGCAGATGATTGAAGATTATTCAATAATCAATATCAAATGAAAAGCTCATCATTGTTCTCAATATGTATCAATTATAAGGCAATTAATAGTTTTCACATTCAACCACTATGGTCAATAGATTCACTCGGCGACGAGGGTCAATATATTCATTCGACATTTTTAGTCATCAAGACATTCAAAATCTGACAAAAATTTTAGGTTCACAGTTTGTTTCCAATGCAGATGATTGAACATTATTCGATAATCAATATCAAGTCAAAAGCCCATCATTGTTCTCAATATGTATCAAATATAAGGCAACCAATAGCTTTCACATTCGGCGACTAGCGTCAATAGATTCATTTGACATTTTTAGTCCTCAAGACATCCAATCCCTTACAAAAATGTCAAGTTCACTTTTTTTTAAAGCAGAAGATTGAATGTTCATCAATAAACATGATAAAATAAAAAGACCATCATCGTTCTTAATATGTATCAATTATAAGGCAATCAATAGTTTTCACATTCAGTGACTAGGGTCAATAGATTCATTCGACATTTTTAGACATCAAGACATTCAAAATAATATAAAAAGTTTAAGTTCACATTTTGTTTCCAATGCAGATGATTGAAGATTATTCAATAATCAATATCAAATAAAAAGCTCATCATTGTTCTCAATATGTATCAATTATAAGGCAATTAATAGTTTTCACATTCAACCACTATGGTCAATAGATTCACTCGGCGACGAGGGTCAATATATTCATTCGACAATTTTAGTCATCAAGACATTCAAAATCTGACAAAAATTTTAGGTTCACAGTTTGTTTCCAATGCAGATGATTGAACATTATTCGATAATCAATATCAAGTCAAAAGCCCATCATTGTTCTCAATATGTATCAAATATAAGGCAACCAATAGCTTTCACATTCGGCGACTAGCGTCAATAGATTCATTTGACATTTTTAGTCCTCAAGACATGCAATCCTTTAGAAAAATGTCAAGTTCACTTTTTTTTTTAATGCAGAAGATGGAATGTTCATTAATAAACATTATAAAATAAAAAGACCATTATCGTTCTTAATATGTATCAATTATAAGGCAACCAATAGTTTTCACATTCAGCGACTAGGGTCAATAGATTCATTCGACATTTTTAGTCATCAAGACATTCAAAATAATACAAAAAGTTCAAGTTCACATTTTGTTTCCAATGCAGATGATTGAAGATTATTCGATAATCAATATCAAATCAAAAGTCCATCATTGTTCTCAATATGTATCAACTATAAGGCAACTAATAGCTTTCACATTCGGCGACTAGGGTCAATAGATTCATTTGACATTTTTAGTCCTCAAGACATGCAATCCTTTACAAAAATGTCAAGTTCACTTTCTTTTTTTAATGTAGAAGATTGAATGTTCATCAATAAACATTATTATAAAATAATAAGACCATCATCGTTCTTAATATGTATCAATTATAAGGCAATCAATAATTTTCACATTCAAGGACTAGGGTCAATAGATTCATTCGACATTTTTAGTTATCAAGACATTCAAAATAAGACAAAAAGTTCAAGTTCACATTTTGTTTCCAATGCAGATGATTGAAGATTATTCAATAATCAATATCAAATAAAAAGCTCATCATTGTTCTCAATATGTATCAATTATAAGGCAATTAATAGTTTTCACATTCAACCACTATGGTCAAGAGATTCATTCGGCGACAAGGGTCAATAGCTTCATTCGACATTTTTAGTCATCAAGACATTCAAAATCTGACAAAAAGTTTAGGTTCACAGTTTGTTTCCAATGCAGATGATTGAAGATTATTCGATAATCAATATCAAGTCAAAAGCTCATCATTGTTCTCAATATGTATCAACTATAAGGCAACCAATAGCTTCCACATTCGGCGACTAGCGTCAATAGATTCATTTGACATTTTTAGTCATCAAGACATGCAATCCTTTACAAAAATGTAAAGTTCACTTTTTTTTTTAATGCAGAAGATTGAATGTTCATTAATAAACATTATAAAATAAAAAGACCATCATAGTTCTCAATATGTATCAATCATAAGGCAACAAATAGCTTTCACATTCAACGAATAGGGTCAATAGATTCATTTGACATTTGTAGTCCTCAAGACATGCAATCCTTTATAAAAATGTCAAGTTCACTTTTTTTAAATGCAGAAGATTGAATGTTCATCAATAAATAATATAAAATAAAAAGATCATCATCGTTCTCAATATGTATCAATTCTAAGGCAACAAATAGTTTTCACATTCAGCGACTAGGGTCAATAGATTTGTTCAACAACAAGGGTCAATAGATTCATCCGACATTTTTAGTCATCAAGACATTCAAAATAATATAAAAAGTTTAAGTTCACATTTTGTTTCCAATGCAGATGATTGAAGATTATTCAATAATCAATATCAAATGAAAAGCTCATCATTGTTCTCAATATGTATCAATTATAAGGCAATTAATAGTTTTCACATTCAACCACTATGGTCAATAGATTCACTCGGCGACGAGGGTCAATATATTCATTCGACATTTTTAGTCATCAAGACATTCAAAATCTGACAAAAATTTTAGGTTCACAGTTTGTTTCCAATGCAGATGATTGAACATTATTCGATAATCAATATCAAGTCAAAAGCCCATCATTGTTCTCAATATGTATCAAATATAAGGCAACCAATAGCTTTCACATTCGGCGACTAGCGTCAATAGATTCATTTGACATTTTTAGTCCTCAAGACATCCAATCCCTTACAAAAATGTCAAGTTCACTTTTTTTTAAAGCAGAAGATTGAATGTTCATCAATAAACATGATAAAATAAAAAGACCATCATCGTTCTTAATATGTATCAATTATAAGGCAATCAATAGTTTTCACATTCAGTGACTAGGGTCAATAGATTCATTCGACATTTTTAGACATCAAGACATTCAAAATAATATAAAAAGTTTAAGTTCACATTTTGTTTCCAATGCAGATGATTGAAGATTATTCAATAATCAATATCAAATAAAAAGCTCATCATTGTTCTCAATATGTATCAATTATAAGGCAATTAATAGTTTTCACATTCAACCACTATGGTCAATAGATTCACTCGGCGACGAGGGTCAATATATTCATTCGACAATTTTAGTCATCAAGACATTCAAAATCTGACAAAAATTTTAGGTTCACAGTTTGTTTCCAATGCAGATGATTGAACATTATTCGATAATCAATATCAAGTCAAAAGCCCATCATTGTTCTCAATATGTATCAAATATAAGGCAACCAATAGCTTTCACATTCGGCGACTAGCGTCAATAGATTCATTTGACATTTTTAGTCCTCAAGACATGCAATCCTTTAGAAAAATGTCAAGTTCACTTTTTTTTTTAATGCAGAAGATGGAATGTTCATTAATAAACATTATAAAATAAAAAGACCATTATCGTTCTTAATATGTATCAATTATAAGGCAACCAATAGTTTTCACATTCAGCGACTAGGGTCAATAGATTCATTCGACATTTTTAGTCATCAAGACATTCAAAATAATACAAAAAGTTCAAGTTCACATTTTGTTTCCAATGCAGATGATTGAAGATTATTCGATAATCAATATCAAATCAAAAGTCCATCATTGTTCTCAATATGTATCAACTATAAGGCAACTAATAGCTTTCACATTCGGCGACTAGGGTCAATAGATTCATTTGACATTTTTAGTCCTCAAGACATGCAATCCTTTACAAAAATGTCAAGTTCACTTTCTTTTTTTAATGTAGAAGATTGAATGTTCATCAATAAACATTATTATAAAATAATAAGACCATCATCGTTCTTAATATGTATCAATTATAAGGCAATTAATAATTTTCACATTCAAGGACTAGGGTCAATAGATTCATTCGACATTTTTAGTTATCAAGACATTCAAAATAAGACAAAAAGTTCAAGTTCACATTTTGTTTCCAATGCAGATGATTGAAGATTATTCAATAATCAATATCAAATAAAAAGCTCATCATTGTTCTCTATATGTATCAATTATAAGGCAATTAATAGTTTTCACATTCAACCACTATGGTCAATAGATTCACTCGGCGACGAGGGTCAATATATTCATTCGACAATTTTAGTCATCAAGACATTCAAAATCTGACAAAAATTTTAGGTTCACAGTTTGTTTCCAATGCAGATGATTGAACATTATTCGATAATCAATATCAAGTCAAAAGCCCATCATTGTTCTCAATATGTATCAAATATAAGGCAACCAATAGCTTTCACATTCGGCGACTAGCGTCAATAGATTCATTTGACATTTTTAGTCCTCAAGACATGCAATCCTTTAGAAAAATGTCAAGTTCACTTTTTTTTTTAATGCAGAAGATGGAATGTTCATTAATAAACATTATAAAATATAAAGACCATTATCGTTCTTAATATGTATCAATTATAAGGCAACCAATAGTTTTCACATTCAGCGACTAGGGTCAATAGATTCATTCGACATTTTTAGTCATCAAGACATTCAAAATAATACAAAAAGTTCAAGTTCACATTTTGTTTCCAATGCAGATGATTGAAGATTATTCGATAATCAATATCAAATCAAAAGTCCATCATTGTTCTCAATATGTATCAACTATAAGGCAACTAATAGCTTTCACATTCGGCGACTAGGGTCAATAGATTCATTTGACATTTTTAGTCCTCAAGACATGCAATCCTTTACAAAAATGTCAAGTTCACTTTCTTTTTTTAATGTAGAAGATTGAATGTTCATCAATAAACATTATTATAAAATAATAAGACCATCATCGTTCTTAATATGTATCAATTATAAGGCAATTAATAATTTTCACATTCAAGGACTAGGGTCAATAGATTCATTCGACATTTTTAGTTATCAAGACATTCAAAATAAGACAAAAAGTTCAAGTTCACATTTTGTTTCCAATGCAGATGATTGAAGATTATTCAATAATCAATATCAAATAAAAAGCTCATCATTGTTCTCAATATGTATCAATTATAAGGCAATTAATAGTTTTCACATTCAACCACTATGGTCAAGAGATTCATTCGGCGACAAGGGTCAATAGCTTCATTCGACATTTTTAGTCATCAAGACATTCAAAATCTGACAAAAAGTTTAGGTTCACAGTTTGTTTCCAATGCAGATGATTGAAGATTATTCGATAATCAATATCAAGTCAAAAGCTCATCATTGTTCTCAATATGTATCAACTATAAGGCAACCAATAGCTTCCACATTCGGCGACTAGCGTCAATAGATTCATTTGACATTTTTAGTCATCAAGACATGCAATCCTTTACAAAAATGTAAAGTTCACTTTTTTTTTTAATGCAGAAGATTGAATGTTCATTAATAAACATTATAAAATAAAAAGACCATCATAGTTCTCAATATGTATCAATCATAAGGCAACAAATAGCTTTCACATTCAACGAATAGGGTCAATAGATTCATTTGACATTTGTAGTCCTCAAGACATATAATCCTTTATAAAAATGTCAAGTTCACTTTTTTTAAATGCAGAAGATTGAATGTTCATCAATAAATAATATAAAATAAAAAGATCATCATCGTTCTCAATATGTATCAATTCTAAGGCAACAAATAGTTTTCACATTCAGCGACTAGGGTCAATAGATTTGTTCAACAACAAGGGTCAATAGATTCATCCGACATTTTTAGTCATCAAGACATTCAAAATAATATAAAAAGTTTAAGTTCACATTTTGTTTCCAATGCAGATGATTGAAGATTATTCAATAATCAATATCAAATGAAAAGCTCATCATTGTTCTCAATATGTATCAATTATAAGGCAATTAATAGTTTTCACATTCAACCACTATGGTCAATAGATTCACTCGGCGACGAGGGTCAATATATTCATTCGACATTTTTAGTCATCAAGACATTCAAAATTTGACAAAAAATTTAGGTTCACAGTTTGTTTCCAATGCAGATGATTGAACATTATTCGATAATCAATATCAAGTCAAAAGCCCATCATTGTTCTCAATATGTATCAAATATAAGGCAACCAATAGCTTTCACATTCGGCGACTAGCGTCAATAGATTCATTTGACATTTTTAGTCCTCAAGACATCCAATCCCTTACAAAAATGTCAAGTTCACTTTTTTTTAAAGCAGAAGATTGAATGTTCATCAATAAACATGATAAAATAAAAAGACCATCATCGTTCTTAATATGTATCAATTATAAGGCAACCAATAGTTTTCACATTCAGCGACTAGGGTCAATAGATTCATTCGACATTTTTAGTCATCAAGACATTCAAAATAATACAAAAAGTTCAAGTTCACATTTTGTTTCCAATGCAGATGATTGAAGATTATTCGATAATCAATATCAAATCAAAAGTCCATCATTGTTCTCAATATGTATCAACTATAAGGCAACTAATAGCTTTCACATTCGGCGACTAGGGTCAATAGATTCATTTGACATTTTTAGTCCTCAAGACATGCAATCCTTTACAAAAATGTCAAGTTCACTTTCTTTTTTTAATGTAGAAGATTGAATGTTCATCAATAAACATTATTATAAAATAATAAGACCATCATCGTTCTTAATATGTATCAATTATAAGGCAATCAATAATTTTCACATTCAAGGACTAGGGTCAATAGATTCATTCGACATTTTTAGTTATCAAGACATTCAAAATAAGACAAAAAGTTCAAGTTCACATTTTGTTTCCAATGCAGATGATTGAAGATTATTCAATAATCAATATCAAATAAAAAGCTCATCATTGTTCTCAATATGTATCAATTATAAGGCAATTAATAGTTTTCACATTCAACCACTATGGTCAAGAGATTCATTCGGCGACAAGGGTCAATAGCTTCATTCGACATTTTTAGTCATCAAGACATTCAAAATCTGACAAAAAGTTTAGGTTCACAGTTTGTTTCCAATGCAGATGATTGAAGATTATTCGATAATCAATATCAAGTCAAAAGCTCATCATTGTTCTCAATATGTATCAACTATAAGGCAACCAATAGCTTCCACATTCGGCGACTAGCGTCAATAGATTCATTTGACATTTTTAGTCATCAAGACATGCAATCCTTTACAAAAATGTAAAGTTCACTTTTTTTTTTAATGCAGAAGATTGAATGTTCATTAATAAACATTATAAAATAAAAAGACCATCATCGTTCTTAATATGTATCAATTATAAGGCAATCAATAGTTTTCACATTCAGTGACTAGGGTCAATAGATTCATTCGACATTTTTAGACATCAAGACATTCAAAATAATATAAAAAGTTTAAGTTCACATTTTGTTTCCAATGCAGATGATTGAAGATTATTCAATAATCAATATCAAATAAAAAGCTCATCATTGTTCTCAATATGTATCAATTATAAGGCAATTAATAGTTTTCACATTCAACCACTATGGTCAATAGATTCACTCGGCGACGAGGGTCAATATATTCATTCGACAATTTTAGTCATCAAGACATTCAAAATCTGACAAAAATTTTAGGTTCACAGTTTGTTTCCAATGCAGATGATTGAACATTATTCGATAATCAATATCAAGTCAAAAGCCCATCATTGTTCTCAATATGTATCAAATATAAGGCAACCAATAGCTTTCACATTCGGCGACTAGCGTCAATAGATTCATTTGACATTTTTAGTCCTCAAGACATGCAATCCTTTAGAAAAATGTCAAGTTCACTTTTTTTTTTAATGCAGAAGATGGAATGTTCATTAATAAACATTATAAAATATAAAGACCATTATCGTTCTTAATATGTATCAATTATAAGGCAACCAATAGTTTTCACATTCAGCGACTAGGGTCAATAGATTCATTCGACATTTTTAGTCATCAAGACATTCAAAATAATACAAAAAGTTCAAGTTCACATTTTGTTTCCAATGCAGATGATTGAAGATTATTCGATAATCAATATCAAATCAAAAGTCCATCATTGTTCTCAATATGTATCAACTATAAGGCAACTAATAGCTTTCACATTCGGCGACTAGGGTCAATAGATTCATTTGACATTTTTAGTCCTCAAGACATGCAATCCTTTACAAAAATGTCAAGTTCACTTTCTTTTTTTAATGTAGAAGATTGAATGTTCATCAATAAACATTATTATAAAATAATAAGACCATCATCGTTCTTAATATGTATCAATTATAAGGCAATCAATAATTTTCACATTCAAGGACTAGGGTCAATAGATTCATTCGACATTTTTAGTTATCAAGACATTCAAAATAAGACAAAAAGTTCAAGTTCACATTTTGTTTCCAATGCAGATGATTGAAGATTATTCAATAATCAATATCAAATAAAAAGCTCATCATTGTTCTCAATATGTATCAATTATAAGGCAATTAATAGTTTTCACATTCAACCACTATGGTCAAGAGATTCATTCGGCGACAAGGGTCAATAGCTTCATTCGACATTTTTAGTCATCAAGACATTCAAAATCTGACAAAAAGTTTAGGTTCACAGTTTGTTTCCAATGCAGATGATTGAAGATTATTCGATAATCAATATCAAGTCAAAAGCTCATCATTGTTCTCAATATGTATCAACTATAAGGCAACCAATAGCTTCCACATTCGGCGACTAGCGTCAATAGATTCATTTGACATTTTTAGTCATCAAGACATGCAATCCTTTACAAAAATGTAAAGTTCACTTTTTTTTTTAATGCAGAAGATTGAATGTTCATTAATAAACATTATAAAATAAAAAGACCATCATAGTTCTCAATATGTATCAATCATAAGGCAACAAATAGCTTTCACATTCAACGAATAGGGTCAATAGATTCATTTGACATTTGTAGTCCTCAAGACATATAATCCTTTATAAAAATGTCAAGTTCACTTTTTTTAAATGCAGAAGATTGAATGTTCATCAATAAATAATATAAAATAAAAAGATCATCATCGTTCTCAATATGTATCAATTCTAAGGCAACAAATAGTTTTCACATTCAGCGACTAGGGTCAATAGATTTGTTCAACAACAAGGGTCAATAGATTCATCCGACATTTTTAGTCATCAAGACATTCAAAATAATATAAAAAGTTTAAGTTCACATTTTGTTTCCAATGCAGATGATTGAAGATTATTCAATAATCAATATCAAATGAAAAGCTCATCATTGTTCTCAATATGTATCAATTATAAGGCAATTAATAGTTTTCACATTCAACCACTATGGTCAATAGATTCACTCGGCGACGAGGGTCAATATATTCATTCGACATTTTTAGTCATCAAGACATTCAAAATCTGACAAAAATTTTAGGTTCACAGTTTGTTTCCAATGCAGATGATTGAACATTATTCGATAATCAATATCAAGTCAAAAGCCCATCATTGTTCTCAATATGTATCAAATATAAGGCAACCAATAGCTTTCACATTCGGCGACTAGCGTCAATAGATTCATTTGACATTTTTAGTCCTCAAGACATCCAATCCCTTACAAAAATGTCAAGTTCACTTTTTTTTAAAGCAGAAGATTGAATGTTCATCAATAAACATGATAAAATAAAAAGACCATCATCGTTCTTAATATGTATCAATTATAAGGCAATCAATAGTTTTCACATTCAGTGACTAGGGTCAATAGATTCATTCGACATTTTTAGACATCAAGACATTCAAAATAATATAAAAAGTTTAAGTTCACATTTTGTTTCCAATGCAGATGATTGAAGATTATTCAATAATCAATATCAAATAAAAAGCTCATCATTGTTCTCAATATGTATCAATTATAAGGCAATTAATAGTTTTCACATTCAACCACTATGGTCAATAGATTCACTCGGCGACGAGGGTCAATATATTCATTCGACAATTTTAGTCATCAAGACATTCAAAATCTGACAAAAATTTTAGGTTCACAGTTTGTTTCCAATGCAGATGATTGAACATTATTCGATAATCAATATCAAGTCAAAAGCCCATCATTGTTCTCAATATGTATCAAATATAAGGCAACCAATAGCTTTCACATTCGGCGACTAGCGTCAATAGATTCATTTGACATTTTTAGTCCTCAAGACATGCAATCCTTTAGAAAAATGTCAAGTTCACTTTTTTTTTTAATGCAGAAGATGGAATGTTCATTAATAAACATTATAAAATAAAAAGACCATTATCGTTCTTAATATGTATCAATTATAAGGCAACCAATAGTTTTCACATTCAGCGACTAGGGTCAATAGATTCATTCGACATTTTTAGTCATCAAGACATTCAAAATAATACAAAAAGTTCAAGTTCACATTTTGTTTCCAATGCAGATGATTGAAGATTATTCGATAATCAATATCAAATCAAAAGTCCATCATTGTTCTCAATATGTATCAACTATAAGGCAACTAATAGCTTTCACATTCGGCGACTAGGGTCAATAGATTCATTTGACATTTTTAGTCCTCAAGACATGCAATCCTTTACAAAAATGTCAAGTTCACTTTCTTTTTTTAATGTAGAAGATTGAATGTTCATCAATAAACATTATTATAAAATAATAAGACCATCATCGTTCTTAATATGTATCAATTATAAGGCAATCAATAATTTTCACATTCAAGGACTAGGGTCAATAGATTCATTCGACATTTTTAGTTATCAAGACATTCAAAATAAGACAAAAAGTTCAAGTTCACATTTTGTTTCCAATGCAGATGATTGAAGATTATTCAATAATCAATATCAAATAAAAAGCTCATCATTGTTCTCAATATGTATCAATTATAAGGCAATTAATAGTTTTCACATTCAACCACTATGGTCAAGAGATTCATTCGGCGACAAGGGTCAATAGCTTCATTCGACATTTTTAGTCATCAAGACATTCAAAATCTGACAAAAAGTTTAGGTTCACAGTTTGTTTCCAATGCAGATGATTGAAGATTATTCGATAATCAATATCAAGTCAAAAGCTCATCATTGTTCTCAATATGTATCAACTATAAGGCAACCAATAGCTTCCACATTCGGCGACTAGCGTCAATAGATTCATTTGACATTTTTAGTCATCAAGACATGCAATCCTTTACAAAAATGTAAAGTTCACTTTTTTTTTTAATGCAGAAGATTGAATGTTCATTAATAAACATTATAAAATAAAAAGACCATCATAGTTCTCAATATGTATCAATCATAAGGCAACAAATAGCTTTCACATTCAACGAATAGGGTCAATAGATTCATTTGACATTTGTAGTCCTCAAGACATGCAATCCTTTATAAAAATGTCAAGTTCACTTTTTTTAAATGCAGAAGATTGAATGTTCATCAATAAATAATATAAAATAAAAAGATCATCATCGTTCTCAATATGTATCAATTCTAAGGCAACAAATAGTTTTCACATTCAGCGACTAGGGTCAATAGATTTGTTCAACAACAAGGGTCAATAGATTCATCCGACATTTTTAGTCATCAAGACATTCAAAATAATATAAAAAGTTTAAGTTCACATTTTGTTTCCAATGCAGATGATTGAAGATTATTCAATAATCAATATCAAATGAAAAGCTCATCATTGTTCTCAATATGTATCAATTATAAGGCAATTAATAGTTTTCACATTCAACCACTATGGTCAATAGATTCACTCGGCGACGAGGGTCAATATATTCATTCGACATTTTTAGTCATCAAGACATTCAAAATCTGACAAAAATTTTAGGTTCACAGTTTGTTTCCAATGCAGATGATTGAACATTATTCGATAATCAATATCAAGTCAAAAGCCCATCATTGTTCTCAATATGTATCAAATATAAGGCAACCAATAGCTTTCACATTCGGCGACTAGCGTCAATAGATTCATTTGACATTTTTAGTCCTCAAGACATCCAATCCCTTACAAAAATGTCAAGTTCACTTTTTTTTAAAGCAGAAGATTGAATGTTCATCAATAAACATGATAAAATAAAAAGACCATCATCGTTCTTAATATGTATCAATTATAAGGCAATCAATAGTTTTCACATTCAGTGACTAGGGTCAATAGATTCATTCGACATTTTTAGACATCAAGACATTCAAAATAATATAAAAAGTTTAAGTTCACATTTTGTTTCCAATGCAGATGATTGAAGATTATTCAATAATCAATATCAAATAAAAAGCTCATCATTGTTCTCAATATGTATCAATTATAAGGCAATTAATAGTTTTCACATTCAACCACTATGGTCAATAGATTCACTCGGCGACGAAGGTCAATATATTGATTCGACAATTTTAGTCATCAAGACATTCAAAATCTGACAAAAATTTTAGGTTCACAGTTTGTTTCCAATGCAGATGATTGAACATTATTCGATAATCAATATCAAGTCAAAAGCCCATCATTGTTCTCGATATGTATCAAATATAAGGCAACCAATAGCTTTCACATTCGGCGACTAGCGTCAATAGATTCATTTGACATTTTTAGTCCTCAAGACATGCAATCCTTTACAAAAATGTCAAGTTCAGTTTTTTTTTTAATGCAGAAGATTGAATGTTCATTAATAAACATTATAAAATAAAAAGATCATCATCGTTCTTAATATGTATCAATTATAAGGCAAACAATAGTTTTCACATTCAGCGACTAGGGTCAATAGATTTATTCGACATTTTTAGTCATCAAGACATTCAAAATAATACAAAAAGTTCAAGTTCACATTTTATTTCCAATGCAGATGATTGAAGGTTATTCAATAATCAATATAAAATCAAAAGTCCATCATTGTTCTCAATATGTATCAATCATAAGGCAACCAATAGTTTTCACATTCAGCGACTAGGGTCAATAGATTCATTCAAAAATTTTAGTCAACAAGACATTCAAAATAATATAAAAAGTTCAAGTTCACATTTTATTTCCAATGTAGATGATTGAAGGTTATTCAATAATCAATATCAAATCAAAAGTCCATCATTGTTCTCAATATGTATCAATCATAAGGCAACCAATAGTTTTCACATTCAGCGACTAGGGTCAATAGATTCATTCAAAAATTTTAGTCATCAAGACATTCAAAATAATATAAAAAGTTCAAGTTCACATTTTATTTCCAATGTAGATGATTGAAGGTTATTCAATAATCAATATCAAATCAAAAGTCCATCATTGTTCTCAATATGTATCAATCATAAGGCAACAAATAGCTTTCACATTCGGCGACTAGGGTCAATAGATTCATTTGACATTTTTAGTCCTCAAGACATGCAATCCTTTATAAAAATGTCAAGTACACTTTTTTTTACTGCAGAAGATTGAATGTTCATCAATAACTAATATCAAATCAAAAGTTCATCATTGTTCTCAATATGTATCAATTCTAAGGCAACAAATAGTTTTCACATTCAGCGACTAGGGTCAATAGATTCGTTCAACAACAAGGGTCAATAGATTCATCCAACAATTCTAGTCATCAAGACATTCAAAATCTGACAAAAAGTTCAGGTTCACATTTTGTTTCCAATGCAGATGATTGAAGATTATTCAATAATCATGACCAAATCAAAAGTCCATCATTGTTCTCAATATGTATCAATTATAAGGCAATTAATAGTTTTCACATTCAACCACTATGGTCAATATATTCACTCGGTGACGACGGTCAATAGATTCATTCGACATTTTTAGTCATCAAGACATTCAAAATCTGACAAAAAGTTTAGGTTCACAGTTTGTTTCCAATGCAGATGATTGAAGATTATTCGATAATCAATATCAAATCAAAAGTCCATCATTGTTCTCAATATGTATCAACTATAAGGCAACCAATAGCTTCACATTCGGCGACTAGGGTCAATAGATTCATTTGACATTTTTAGTCTTCAAGACATGCAATCCTTCACAAAAATGTCAAGTTCACTTTTTTTTTTAATGCAGAAGATTGAATGTTCATTAATAAACATTATAAAATAAAAAGATCATCATCGTTCTTAATATGTATCAATTATAAGGCAAACAATAGTTTTCACATTCAGCGACTAGGGTCAATAGATTCATTCGACATTTTTAGTCATCAAGACATTCAAAATAATACAAAAAGTTCAAGTTCACATTTTATTTCCAATGCAGATGATTGAAGGTTATTCAATAATCAATATCAAATCAAAAGTCCATCATTGTTCTCAATATGTATCAATCATAAGGCAACAAATATCTTTCACATTCGGCGACTAGGGTCAATAGATTCATTTGACATTTTTAGTCCTCAAGACATGCAATCCTTTATAAAAATGTCAAGTTCACTTTTTTTAAATGCAGAAGATTGAATGTTCATCAATAAATAATATAAAATAAAAAGATCATCATCGTTCTCAATATGTATCAATTCTAAGGCAACAAATAGTTTTCACATTCAGCGACTAGGGTCAATAGATTTGTTCAACAACAAGGGTCAATAGATTCATCCGACATTTTTAGTCATCAAGACATTCAAAATAATATAAAAAGTTTAAGTTCACATTTTGTTTCCAATGCAGATGATTGAAGATTATTCAATAATCAATATCAAATGAAAAGCTCATCATTGTTCTCAATATGTATCAATTATAAGGCAATTAATAGTTTTCACATTCAACCACTATGGTCAATAGATTCACTCGGCGACGAGGGTCAATATATTCATTCGACATTTTTAGTCATCAAGACATTCAAAATCTGACAAAAATTTTAGGTTCACAGTTTGTTTCCAATGCAGATGATTGAACATTATTCGATAATCAATATCAAGTCAAAAGCCCATCATTGTTCTCAATATGTATCAAATATAAGGCAACCAATAGCTTTCACATTCGGCGACTAGCGTCAATAGATTCATTTGACATTTTTAGTCCTCAAGACATCCAATCCCTTACAAAAATGTCAAGTTCACTTTTTTTTAAAGCAGAAGATTGAATGTTCATCAATAAACATGATAAAATAAAAAGACCATCATCGTTCTTAATATGTATCAATTATAAGGCAATCAATAGTTTTCACATTCAGTGACTAGGGTCAATAGATTCATTCGACATTTTTAGACATCAAGACATTCAAAATAATATAAAAAGTTTAAGTTCACATTTTGTTTCCAATGCAGATGATTGAAGATTATTCAATAATCAATATCAAATAAAAAGCTCATCATTGTTCTCAATATGTATCAATTATAAGGCAATTAATAGTTTTCACATTCAACCACTATGGTCAATAGATTCACTCGGCGACGAAGGTCAATATATTGATTCGACAATTTTAGTCATCAAGACATTCAAAATCTGACAAAAATTTTAGGTTCACAGTTTGTTTCCAATGCAGATGATTGAACATTATTCGATAATCAATATCAAGTCAAAAGCCCATCATTGTTCTCGATATGTATCAAATATAAGGCAACCAATAGCTTTCACATTCGGCGACTAGCGTCAATAGATTCATTTGACATTTTTAGTCCTCAAGACATGCAATCCTTTACAAAAATGTCAAGTTCAGTTTTTTTTTTAATGCAGAAGATTGAATGTTCATTAATAAACATTATAAAATAAAAAGATCATCATCGTTCTTAATATGTATCAATTATAAGGCAAACAATAGTTTTCACATTCAGCGACTAGGGTCAATAGATTTATTCGACATTTTTAGTCATCAAGACATTCAAAATAATACAAAAAGTTCAAGTTCACATTTTATTTCCAATGCAGATGATTGAAGGTTATTCAATAATCAATATAAAATCAAAAGTCCATCATTGTTCTCAATATGTATCAATCATAAGGCAACCAATAGTTTTCACATTCAGCGACTAGGGTCAATAGATTCATTCAAAAATTTTAGTCAACAAGACATTCAAAATAATATAAAAAGTTCAAGTTCACATTTTATTTCCAATGTAGATGATTGAAGGTTATTCAATAATCAATATCAAATCAAAAGTCCATCATTGTTCTCAATATGTATCAATCATAAGGCAACCAATAGTTTTCACATTCAGCGACTAGGGTCAATAGATTCATTCAAAAATTTTAGTCATCAAGACATTCAAAATAATATAAAAAGTTCAAGTTCACATTTTATTTCCAATGTAGATGATTGAAGGTTATTCAATAATCAATATCAAATCAAAAGTCCATCATTGTTCTCAATATGTATCAATCATAAGGCAACAAATAGCTTTCACATTCGGCGACTAGGGTCAATAGATTCATTTGACATTTTTAGTCCTCAAGACATGCAATCCTTTATAAAAATGTCAAGTACACTTTTTTTTACTGCAGAAGATTGAATGTTCATCAATAACTAATATCAAATCAAAAGTTCATCATTGTTCTCAATATGTATCAATTCTAAGGCAACAAATAGTTTTCACATTCAGCGACTAGGGTCAATAGATTCGTTCAACAACAAGGGTCAATAGATTCATCCAACAATTCTAGTCATCAAGACATTCAAAATCTGACAAAAAGTTCAGGTTCACATTTTGTTTCCAATGCAGATGATTGAAGATTATTCAATAATCATGACCAAATCAAAAGTCCATCATTGTTCTCAATATGTATCAATTATAAGGCAATTAATAGTTTTCACATTCAACCACTATGGTCAATATATTCACTCGGTGACGACGGTCAATAGATTCATTCGACATTTTTAGTCATCAAGACATTCAAAATCTGACAAAAAGTTTAGGTTCACAGTTTGTTTCCAATGCAGATGATTGAAGATTATTCGATAATCAATATCAAATCAAAAGTCCATCATTGTTCTCAATATGTATCAACTATAAGGCAACCAATAGCTTCACATTCGGCGACTAGGGTCAATAGATTCATTTGACATTTTTAGTCTTCAAGACATGCAATCCTTCACAAAAATGTCAAGTTCACTTTTTTTTTTAATGCAGAAGATTGAATGTTCATTAATAAACATTATAAAATAAAAAGATCATCATCGTTCTTAATATGTATCAATTATAAGGCAAACAATAGTTTTCACATTCAGCGACTAGGGTCAATAGATTCATTCGACATTTTTAGTCATCAAGACATTCAAAATAATACAAAAAGTTCAAGTTCACATTTTATTTCCAATGCAGATGATTGAAGGTTATTCAATAATCAATATCAAATCAAAAGTCCATCATTGTTCTCAATATGTATCAATCATAAGGCAACAAATAGCTTTCACATTCGGCGACTAGGGTCAATAGATTCATTTGACATTTTTAGTCCTCAAGACATGCAATCCTTTATAAAAATGTCAAGTTCACTTTTTTTTAATGCAGAAGATTGAATGTTCATCAATAAATAATATCAAATCAAAAGTTCATCATTGTTCTCAATATGTATCAATTCTAAGGCAAGAAATAGTTTTCACATTTAGCGACTAGGGTCAATAGATTCGTTCAACAACAAGGGTCAATAGATTCATCCAACAATTCTATTCATCAAGACATTCAAAATCTGACAAAAAGTTCAGGTTCACATTTTGTTTCCAATGCAGATGATTGAAGGTTATTCAATAATCAATATCAAATCAAAAGTCCATCATTGTTCTCAATATGTATCAATCATAAGGCAACCAATAGTTTTCACATTCAGCGACTAGGGTCAATAGATTCATTCAAAAATTTTAGTCATCAAGACATTCAAAATAATACAAAAAGTTCAAGTTCACATTTTGTTTCCAATGCAGATGATTGAAGATTTTTCAATAATCAAGATCAAATCAAAAGTCTATCATTGTTCTCAATATGTATCAATTATAAGGCAATTAATAGTTTTCATATTCAACCACTATGGTCAATAGATTCACTCGGCGACGGGGGTCAATAGATTCATACGACATTTTTAGTCATCAAAACATTCACAATCTGACAAAAAGTTTAGGTTCACATTTTGTTTCCAATGCAGATGATTGAAGATTATTCAAAAATCAAGATCAAATAAAAAGTTCATCATTGTTCTTAATATGTATCAACTATAAGGCAACCAATAGCTTTCACATTCGGCGACTAGGGTCAATAGATTCATTTGACATTTTTAGTCCTCAAGACATGCAAACCTTTACAAAAATGTCAAGTTTACTTTTTTTTAATGCAGAAGATTGAATGTTCAACAATAAACATTATAAAATAAAAAGACCATCATCGTTCTTAATATGTATCAATTATAAGGCAACCAATAGTTTTCACATTCAGCGACTAGGGTCAATTTTATCCAACAATTCTAGTCATCAAGACATTCAAAATCTGACAAAAAGTTCAAGTTCACATTTTGTTTCCAATGCAGATGATTGAAGATTTTTCAATAATCAAGATCAAATCAAAAGTCTATCATTGTTCTCAATATGTATCAATTATAAGGCAATTAATAGTTTTCATATTCAACCACTATGGTCAATAGATTCACTCGGCGACGGGGGTCAATAGATTCATACGACATTTTTAGTCATCAAAACATTCACAATCTGACAAAAAGTTTAGGTTCACATTTTGTTTCCAATGCAGATGATTGAAGATTATTCAAAAATCAAGATCAAATAAAAAGTTCATCATTGTTCTTAATATGTATCAACTATAAGGCAACCAATAGCTTTCACATTCGGCGACTAGCGTCAATAGATTCATTTGACATTTTTAGTCCTCAAGACATGCAATCCTTTACAAAAATGTCAAGTTCAGTTTTTTTTTTAATGCAGAAGATTGAATGTTCATTAATAAACATTATAAAATAAAAAGATCATCATCGTTCTTAATATGTATCAATTATAAGGCAAACAATAGTTTTCACATTCAGCGACTAGGGTCAATAGATTTATTCGACATTTTTAGTCATCAAGACATTCAAAATAATACAAAAAGTTCAAGTTCACATTTTATTTCCAATGCAGATGATTGAAGGTTATTCAATAATCAATATAAAATCAAAAGTCCATCATTGTTCTCAATATGTATCAATCATAAGGCAACCAATAGTTTTCACATTCAGCGACTAGGGTCAATAGATTCATTCAAAAATTTTAGTCAACAAGACATTCAAAATAATATAAAAAGTTCAAGTTCACATTTTATTTCCAATGTAGATGATTGAAGGTTATTCAATAATCAATATCAAATCAAAAGTCCATCATTGTTCTCAATATGTATCAATCATAAGGCAACCAATAGTTTTCACATTCAGCGACTAGGGTCAATAGATTCATTCAAAAATTTTAGTCATCAAGACATTCAAAATAATATAAAAAGTTCAAGTTCACATTTTATTTCCAATGTAGATGATTGAAGGTTATTCAATAATCAATATCAAATCAAAAGTCCATCATTGTTCTCAATATGTATCAATCATAAGGCAACAAATAGCTTTCACATTCGGCGACTAGGGTCAATAGATTCATTTGACATTTTTAGTCCTCAAGACATGCAATCCTTTATAAAAATGTCAAGTACACTTTTTTTTACTGCAGAAGATTGAATGTTCATCAATAACTAATATCAAATCAAAAGTTCATCATTGTTCTCAATATGTATCAATTCTAAGGCAACAAATAGTTTTCACATTCAGCGACTAGGGTCAATAGATTCGTTCAACAACAAGGGTCAATAGATTCATCCAACAATTCTAGTCATCAAGACATTCAAAATCTGACAAAAAGTTCAGGTTCACATTTTGTTTCCAATGCAGATGATTGAAGATTATTCAATAATCATGACCAAATCAAAAGTCCATCATTGTTCTCAATATGTATCAATTATAAGGCAATTAATAGTTTTCACATTCAACCACTATGGTCAATATATTCACTCGGTGACGACGGTCAATAGATTCATTCGACATTTTTAGTCATCAAGACATTCAAAATCTGACAAAAAGTTTAGGTTCACAGTTTGTTTCCAATGCAGATGATTGAAGATTATTCGATAATCAATATCAAATCAAAAGTCCATCATTGTTCTCAATATGTATCAACTATAAGGCAACCAATAGCTTCACATTCGGCGACTAGGGTCAATAGATTCATTTGACATTTTTAGTCTTCAAGACATGCAATCCTTCACAAAAATGTCAAGTTCACTTTTTTTTTTAATGCAGAAGATTGAATGTTCATTAATAAACATTATAAAATAAAAAGATCATCATCGTTCTTAATATGTATCAATTATAAGGCAAACAATAGTTTTCACATTCAGCGACTAGGGTCAATAGATTCATTCGACATTTTTAGTCATCAAGACATTCAAAATAATACAAAAAGTTCAAGTTCACATTTTATTTCCAATGCAGATGATTGAAGGTTATTCAATAATCAATATCAAATCAAAAGTCCATCATTGTTCTCAATATGTATCAATCATAAGGCAACAAATATCTTTCACATTCGGCGACTAGGGTCAATAGATTCATTTGACATTTTTAGTCCTCAAGACATGCAATCCTTTATAAAAATGTCAAGTTCACTTTTTTTAAATGCAGAAGATTGAATGTTCATCAATAAATAATATAAAATAAAAAGATCATCATCGTTCTCAATATGTATCAATTCTAAGGCAACAAATAGTTTTCACATTCAGCGACTAGGGTCAATAGATTTGTTCAACAACAAGGGTCAATAGATTCATCCGACATTTTTAGTCATCAAGACATTCAAAATAATATAAAAAGTTTAAGTTCACATTTTGTTTCCAATGCAGATGATTGAAGATTATTCAATAATCAATATCAAATGAAAAGCTCATCATTGTTCTCAATATGTATCAATTATAAGGCAATTAATAGTTTTCACATTCAACCACTATGGTCAATAGATTCACTCGGCGACGAGGGTCAATATATTCATTCGACATTTTTAGTCATCAAGACATTCAAAATCTGACAAAAATTTTAGGTTCACAGTTTGTTTCCAATGCAGATGATTGAACATTATTCGATAATCAATATCAAGTCAAAAGCCCATCATTGTTCTCAATATGTATCAAATATAAGGCAACCAATAGCTTTCACATTCGGCGACTAGCGTCAATAGATTCATTTGACATTTTTAGTCCTCAAGACATCCAATCCCTTACAAAAATGTCAAGTTCACTTTTTTTTAAAGCAGAAGATTGAATGTTCATCAATAAACATGATAAAATAAAAAGACCATCATCGTTCTTAATATGTATCAATTATAAGGCAATCAATAGTTTTCACATTCAGTGACTAGGGTCAATAGATTCATTCGACATTTTTAGACATCAAGACATTCAAAATAATATAAAAAGTTTAAGTTCACATTTTGTTTCCAATGCAGATGATTGAAGATTATTCAATAATCAATATCAAATAAAAAGCTCATCATTGTTCTCAATATGTATCAATTATAAGGCAATTAATAGTTTTCACATTCAACCACTATGGTCAATAGATTCACTCGGCGACGAAGGTCAATATATTGATTCGACAATTTTAGTCATCAAGACATTCAAAATCTGACAAAAATTTTAGGTTCACAGTTTGTTTCCAATGCAGATGATTGAACATTATTCGATAATCAATATCAAGTCAAAAGCCCATCATTGTTCTCGATATGTATCAAATATAAGGCAACCAATAGCTTTCACATTCGGCGACTAGCGTCAATAGATTCATTTGACATTTTTAGTCCTCAAGACATGCAATCCTTTACAAAAATGTCAAGTTCAGTTTTTTTTTTAATGCAGAAGATTGAATGTTCATTAATAAACATTATAAAATAAAAAGATCATCATCGTTCTTAATATGTATCAATTATAAGGCAAACAATAGTTTTCACATTCAGCGACTAGGGTCAATAGATTTATTCGACATTTTTAGTCATCAAGACATTCAAAATAATACAAAAAGTTCAAGTTCACATTTTATTTCCAATGCAGATGATTGAAGGTTATTCAATAATCAATATAAAATCAAAAGTCCATCATTGTTCTCAATATGTATCAATCATAAGGCAACCAATAGTTTTCACATTCAGCGACTAGGGTCAATAGATTCATTCAAAAATTTTAGTCAACAAGACATTCAAAATAATATAAAAAGTTCAAGTTCACATTTTATTTCCAATGTAGATGATTGAAGGTTATTCAATAATCAATATCAAATCAAAAGTCCATCATTGTTCTCAATATGTATCAATCATAAGGCAACCAATAGTTTTCACATTCAGCGACTAGGGTCAATAGATTCATTCAAAAATTTTAGTCATCAAGACATTCAAAATAATATAAAAAGTTCAAGTTCACATTTTATTTCCAATGTAGATGATTGAAGGTTATTCAATAATCAATATCAAATCAAAAGTCCATCATTGTTCTCAATATGTATCAATCATAAGGCAACAAATAGCTTTCACATTCGGCGACTAGGGTCAATAGATTCATTTGACATTTTTAGTCCTCAAGACATGCAATCCTTTATAAAAATGTCAAGTACACTTTTTTTTACTGCAGAAGATTGAATGTTCATCAATAACTAATATCAAATCAAAAGTTCATCATTGTTCTCAATATGTATCAATTCTAAGGCAACAAATAGTTTTCACATTCAGCGACTAGGGTCAATAGATTCGTTCAACAACAAGGGTCAATAGATTCATCCAACAATTCTAGTCATCAAGACATTCAAAATCTGACAAAAAGTTCAGGTTCACATTTTGTTTCCAATGCAGATGATTGAAGATTATTCAATAATCATGACCAAATCAAAAGTCCATCATTGTTCTCAATATGTATCAATTATAAGGCAATTAATAGTTTTCACATTCAACCACTATGGTCAATATATTCACTCGGTGACGACGGTCAATAGATTCATTCGACATTTTTAGTCATCAAGACATTCAAAATCTGACAAAAAGTTTAGGTTCACAGTTTGTTTCCAATGCAGATGATTGAAGATTATTCGATAATCAATATCAAATCAAAAGTCCATCATTGTTCTCAATATGTATCAACTATAAGGCAACCAATAGCTTCACATTCGGCGACTAGGGTCAATAGATTCATTTGACATTTTTAGTCTTCAAGACATGCAATCCTTCACAAAAATGTCAAGTTCACTTTTTTTTTTAATGCAGAAGATTGAATGTTCATTAATAAACATTATAAAATAAAAAGATCATCATCGTTCTTAATATGTATCAATTATAAGGCAAACAATAGTTTTCACATTCAGCGACTAGGGTCAATAGATTCATTCGACATTTTTAGTCATCAAGACATTCAAAATAATACAAAAAGTTCAAGTTCACATTTTATTTCCAATGCAGATGATTGAAGGTTATTCAATAATCAATATCAAATCAAAAGTCCATCATTGTTCTCAATATGTATCAATCATAAGGCAACAAATAGCTTTCACATTCGGCGACTAGGGTCAATAGATTCATTTGACATTTTTAGTCCTCAAGACATGCAATCCTTTATAAAAATGTCAAGTTCACTTTTTTTTAATGCAGAAGATTGAATGTTCATCAATAAATAATATCAAATCAAAAGTTCATCATTGTTCTCAATATGTATCAATTCTAAGGCAAGAAATAGTTTTCACATTTAGCGACTAGGGTCAATAGATTCGTTCAACAACAAGGGTCAATAGATTCATCCAACAATTCTATTCATCAAGACATTCAAAATCTGACAAAAAGTTCAGGTTCACATTTTGTTTCCAATGCAGATGATTGAAGGTTATTCAATAATCAATATCAAATCAAAAGTCCATCATTGTTCTCAATATGTATCAATCATAAGGCAACCAATAGTTTTCACATTCAGCGACTAGGGTCAATAGATTCATTCAAAAATTTTAGTCATCAAGACATTCAAAATAATACAAAAAGTTCAAGTTCACATTTTATTTCCAATGCAGATGATTGAAGGTTATTCAATAATCAATATCAAATCAAAAGTCCATCATTATTCTCAATATGTATCAATCATAAGGCAACAAATAGCTTTCACATTCGGCGACTAGGGTCAATAGATTCATTTGACATTTTTAGTCCTCAAGACATGCAATCCTTTATAAAAATGTCAAGTACACTTTTTTTTACTGCAGAAGATTGAATGTTCATCAATAACTAATATCAAATCAAAAGTTCATCATTGTTCTCAATATGTATCAATTCTAAGGCAACAAATAGTTTTCACATTCAGCGACTAGGGTCAATAGATTCGTTCAACAACAAGGGTCAATAGATTCATCCAACAATTCTAGTCATCAAGACATTCAAAATCTGACAAAAAGTTCAGGTTCACATTTTGTTTCCAATGCAGATGATTGAAGATTATTCAATAATCAAGACCAAATCAAAAGTCCATTATTGTTCTCAATATGTATCAATTATAAGGCAATTAATAGTTTTTACATTCAACCACTATGGTCAATAGATTCACTCGGCGACGAGGGTCAATAAATTCATTCGACCTTTTTAGTCATCAAGACATTCAAAATATGACATTATTATAAAATAAAAAGACCATCATCGTTCTTAATATGTATCAATTATAAGGCAAACAATAGTTTTCACATTCAGCGACTAGGGTCAATAGATTCATTCAACATTTTTAGTCATCAAGACATTCAAAATAATACAAAAAGTTCAAGTTCACATTTTATTTCCAATGCAGATGATTGAAGGTTATTCAATAATCAATATCAAATCAAAAGTCCATCATTGTTCTCAATATGTATCAATCATAAGGCAACAAATAGCTTTCACATTCGGCGACTAGGGTCAACAGATTCATTTCACATTATTTGTCCTCAAGACATGCAATCCTTTATAAAAATGACAAGTTCACTTTTTTTTAATGCAGAAGATTGAATGTTCATCAATAAAAAATATCAAATCAAAAGTTCATCATTGTTCTCAATATGTATCAATTCTAAGGCAAGAAATAGTTTTCACATTTAGCGACTAGGGTCAATAGATTCGTTCAACAACAAGGGTCAATAGATTCATCCAACAATTCTATTCATCAAGACATTCAAAATCTGACAAAAAGTTCAGGTTCACATTTTGTTTCCAATGCAGATGATTGAAGGTTATTCAATAATCAATATCAAATCAAAAGTCCATCATTGTTCTCAATATGTATCAATCATAAGGCAACCAATAGTTTTCACATTCAGCGACTAGGGTCAATAGATTCATTCAAAAATTTTAGTCATCAAGACATTCAAAATAATACAAAAAGTTCAAGTTCACATTTTATTTCCAATGCAGATGATTGAAGGTTATTCAATAATCAATATCAAATCAAAAGTCCATCATTGTTCTCAATATGTATCAATCATAAGGCAACAAATAGCTTTCACATTCGGCGACTAGGGTCAATAGATTCATTTGACATTTTTAGTCCTCAAGACATGCAATTCTTTATAAAAATGTCAAGTACACTTTTTTTCACTGCAGAAGATTGAATGTTCATCAATAACTAATATCAAATCAAAAGTTCATCATTGTTCTCAATATGTATCAATTCTAAGGCAACAAATAGTTTTCACATTCAGCGACTAGGGTCAATAGATTCGTTCAACAACAAGGGTCAATAGATTCATCCAACAATTCTAGTCATCAAGACATTCAAAATCTGACAAAAAGTTCAGGTTCACATTTTGTTTCCAATGCAGATGATTGAAGATTATTCAATAATCAAGACCAAATCAAAAGTCCATTATTGTTCTCAATATGTATCAATTATAAGGCAATTAATAGTTTTTACATTCAACCACTATGGTCAATAGATTCACTCGGCGACGAGGGTCAATAAATTCATTCGACCTTTTTAGTCATCAAGAAATTCAAAATATGACATTATTATAAAATAAAAAGACCATCATCGTTCTTAATATGTATCAATTATAAGGCAAACAATAATTTTCACATTCAGCGACTTGGGTCAATAGATTCATTCAACATTTTTAGTCATCAAGACATTCAAAATAATACAAAAAGTTCAAGTTCACATTTTATTTCCAATGCAGATGATTGAAGGTTATTCAATAATCAATATCAAATCAAAAGTCCATCATTGTTCTCAATATGTATCAATCATAAGGCAACAAATAGCTTTCACATTCGGCGACTAGGGTCAATAGATTCATTTCACATTATTTGTCCTCAAGACATGCAATCCTTTATAAAAATGACAAGTTCACTTTTTTTTAATGCAGAAGATTGAATGTTCATCAATAAAAAATATCAAATCAAAAGTTTATCATTGTTCTCAATATGTATCAATTCTAAGGCAAGAAATAGTTTTCACATTTAGGGACTAGGGTCAATAGATTCGTTCAACAACAAGGGTCAATAGATTCATCCAACAATTCTATTCATCAAGACATTCAAAATCTGAACAAAAGTTCAGGTTCACATTTTGTTTCCAATGTAGATGATTGAAGGTTATTCAATAATCAATATCAAATCAAAAGTCCATCATTGTTCTCAATATGTATCAATCATAAGGCAACCAATAGTTTTCACATTCAGCGACTAGGGTCAATAGATTCGTTCAACAACAAGGGTCAATAGATTCATCCAACAATTCTAGTCATCAAGACATTCAAAATCTGACAAAAAGTTCAGGTTCACATTTTGTTTCCAATGCAGATGATTGAAGATTATTCAATAATCAAGACCAAATCAAAAGTCCATTATTGTTCTCAATATGTATCAATTATAAGGCAATTAATAGTTTTTACATTCAACCACTATGGTCAATAGATTCACTCGGCGACGAGGGTCAATAAATTCATTCGACCTTTTTAGTCATCAAGACATTCAAAATATGACAAAAAGTTTAGGTTCACAGTTTGTTTTCAATGCAAATGATTGAAGATTATTCGATAATCAATTTCAAATCAAAAGCTCATCGTTGTTCTCAATATGTATCAACAATAAGACAACCAATAGCTTTCACATAGATTCATTCGACATTTTTAGTCCTCAAGACATGCAACCCTTTACAAAAATGTCAAGTTCACGTTTTTTTGTAATGCAGAAGATTGAATGTTCATCAATAAACATTATTATAAAATAAAAAGACCATCATCGTTCTTAATATGTATCAATTATAAGGCAAACAATAGTTTTCACATTCAACGACTAGGGTCAATAGATTCATTCGACATTTTTAGACATCAAGACATTCAAAATAATATAAAAAGTTCAAGTTCACATTTTGGTTCCAATGCAGATGATTGAAGATTATTCAATAATCAATATCAAATCAAAAGCTCATCATTGTTCTCAATATGTATCAATTATAAGGCAATTAATAGTTTTCACATTCAACCACTATGGTCAATAGATTCACTCGGCGACGAGGGTCAATAGATTCATTCGACATTTTTAGTCATCAAGACATTCAAAATATGACAAAAATTTTAGGTTCACAGTATGTTTCTAATGCAGATGATTGAAGGTTATTCAATAATCAAAAACAAATCAAAAGTCCATCATTGTTCTCAATATGTATCAATCATAAGGCAACAAATAGCTTTCACATTCGGCGACTAGGGTCAATAGATTCATTTGACATTTTTAGTCCTCAAGACATGCAATCTTTAACAAAAATTTCAAGTTCACTTTTTTTAAAGCAGAAGATTGAATGTTCATCAATAAATAATATAAAATAAAATAAAAAGATCATTATCGTTGTCAATATATCAATTCGAAGGCATTAAGACATTTTGTTTCCAATGCAGATGATTGAAGATTATTTGATAATCAATATCAAATCAAAAGCTCATTATTGTTCTCAATATATATCAAATATAAGGCAACCAATAGCTTTCACATTCGGCGACTAGGGTCAATAGATTCATTTGACATTTTTAGTCCTCAAGACATGCAAACCTTTACAAAAATGTCAAGTTTACTTTTTTTTAATGCAGAAGATTGAATGTTCAACAATAAACATTATAAAATAAAAAGACCATCATCGTTCTTAATATGTATCAATTATAAGGCAACCAATAGTTTTCACATTCAGCGACTAGGGTCAATTTTATCCAACAATTCTAGTCATCAAGACATTCAAAATCTGACAAAAAGTTCAAGTTCACATTTTGTTTCCAATGCAGATGATTGAAGATTTTTCAATAATCAAGATCAAATCAAAAGTCTATCATTGTTCTCAATATGTATCAATTATAAGGCAATTAATAGTTTTCATATTCAACCACTATGGTCAATAGATTCACTCGGCGACGGGGGTCAATAGATTCATACGACATTTTTAGTCATCAAAACATTCACAATCTGACAAAAAGTTTAGGTTCACATTTTGTTTCCAATGCAGATGATTGAAGATTATTCAAAAATCAAGATCAAATAAAAAGTTCATCATTGTTCTTAATATGTATCAACTATAAGGCAACCAATAGCTTTCACATTCGGCGACTAGCGTCAATAGATTCATTTGACATTTTTAGTCCTCAAGACATGCAATCCTTAACAAAAACGTCAAGTTCACTTTTTTTTAAAGCAGAAGATTGAATGTTCATCAATAAATAATATAAAATAAAAAGATCATCATCATTCTTAATATATCAATTCGAAGGCAACAAATAGCTTTCACATTTACCAACTAGGGTCAATAGATTCGTTCAGCAACAAGAGTCAATAGATTCATCCAACAATTCTAGTCATTAAGACATTCAAAATCTAACAAAAAGTTCAGGTTCACATTTTGTTTACAATGCAGATGATAGAAGATTATTAAATAATCAATATCAAATCAAAAGTTCATCATTGTTCTCAATATTTATCAATTATAACGCAATTAATAGCTATCAAATTCAACCACTATGGTCAATAGATTCACTCGGCGACGAGAGTCAATAGATTCATTCAACATTTTTAGTCATCAAGACATTCAAAATCTGACAAAAAGTTCAGGTTCACATTTTGTTTCCAATGCAGATGATTGAAGGTTATTAAATAATCAATATAAAATCAAAAGTCCATCATTGTTCTCAATATGTATCAATCATAAGGCAACCAATAGCTTTCACATTCGGCGACTAGGGTCAACAGATTCATTTGACATTTTTAGTCCTCAAGACATGCAATCCTTTATAAAAATGTCAAGTTCACTTTTTTTTAATGCAGAAGATTGAATGTTCATCAATAAATAATATAAAATAAAATAAAAAGATCATTATCGTTGTCAATATATCAATTCGAAGGCATTAAGACATTTTGTTTCCAATGCAGATGATTGAAGATTATTTGATAATCAATATCAAATCAAAAGCTCATCATTGTTCTCAATATATATCAAATATAAGGCAACCAATAGCTTTCACATTCGGCGACTAGGGTCAATAGATTCATTTGACATTTTTAGTCCTCAAGACATGCAAACCTTTACAAAAATGTCAAGTTTACTTTTTTTTTAATGCAGAAGATTGAATGTTCAACAATAAACATTATAAAATAAAAAGACCATCATCGTTCTTAATATGTATCAATTATAAGGCAACCAATAGTTTTCACATTCAGCGACTAGGGTCAATTTTATCCAACAATTCTAGTCATCAAGACATTCAAAATCTGACAAAAAGTTCAAGTTCACATTTTGTTTCCATTGCAGATGATTGAAGATTATTCAATAATCAAGACCAAATCAAAAGTCCATTATTGTTCTCAATATGTATCAATTATAAGGCAATTAATAGTTTTTACATTCAACCACTATGGTCAATAGATTCACTCGGCCACGAGGGTCAATAAATTCATTCGACCTTTTTAGTCATCAAGACATTCAAAATATGACAAAAAGTTTAGGTTCACAGTTTGTTTTCAATGCAGATGATTGAAGATTATTCGATAATCAATTTCAAATCAAAAGCTCATCATTGTTCTCAATATGTATCAACAATAAGGCAACCAATAGCTTTCACATAGATTCATTCGACATTTTTAGTCCTCAAGACATGCAATCCTTTACAAAAATGTCAAGTTCACTTTTTTTTTTAATGCAGAAGATTGAATGTTCATCAATAAACATTATAAAATAAAAAGACCATCATCGTTCTTAATATGTATCAATTATAAGGCAACCAATAGTTTTCACATTCAGCGACTAGGGTCAATAGATTCATTCGACATTTTTAGTCATCAAGACATTCAAAATAATACCAAAAGTTCAAGTTCACATTTTATTTCCAATGCAGATGATTGAAGGTTATTCAATAATCAATATAAAATCAAAAGTCCATCATTGTTCTCAATATGTATCAATCATAAGCCAACCAATAGCTTTCACATTCGGCGACTAGGGTCAATAGATTCATTTGACATTTTTAGTCCTCAAGACATGCAATCCTTTATAAAAATGTCAAGTTCACTTTTTTTTAATGCAGAAGATTGAATGTTCATCAATAAATAATATCAAATCAAAAGTTCATCATTGTGCTCAATATGTATCAATTCTAAGGCAAGAAATAGTTTTCACATTTAGCGACTAGGGTCAATAGATTCGTTCAACAACAAGGGTCAATAGATTCATCCAACAATTCTATTCATCAAGACATTCAAAATCTGACAAAAAGTTCAGGTTCACATTTTGTTTCCAATGCAGATGATTGAAGGTTATTCAATAATCAATATCAAATCAAAAGTCCATCATTGTTCTCAATATGTATCAATCATAAGGCAACCAATAGTTTTCACATTCAGCGACTAGGGTCAATAGATTCATTTAACATTTTTAGTCCTCAAGACATGCAATCCTTTATAAAAATGTCAAGTACACTTTTTTTTACTGCAGAAGATTGAATGTTCATCAATAACTAATATCAAATCAAAAGTTCATCATTGTTCTCAATATGTATCAATTCTAAGGCAACAAATAGTTTTCACATTCAGCGACTAGGGTCAATAGATTCGTTCAACAACAAGGGTCAATAGATTCATCCAACAATTCTAGTCATCAAGACATTCAAAATCTGACAAAAAGTTCAGGTTCACATTTTGTTTCCAATGCAGATGATTGAAGATTATTCAATAATCAAGACCAAATCAAAAGTCCTTTATTGTTCTCAATATGTATCAATTATAAGGCAATTAATAGTTTTTACATTCAACCATTATGGTCAATAGATTCACTCGGCGACGAGGGTCAATAAATTCATTCGACCTTTTTAGTCATCAAGACATTCAAAATATGACAAAAACTTTAGGTTCACAGTTTGTTTTCAATGCAGATGATTGAAGATTATTCGATAATCAATTTCAAATCAAAAGCTCATCATTGTTCTCAATATGTATCAATTATAAGGCAATTAATAGTTTTCACATTCAACCACTATGGTCAATAGATTCACTCGGCGACGAGGGTCAATATATTCATTCGACAATTTTAGTCATCAAGACATTCAAAATCTGACAAAAATTTTAGGTTCACAGTTTGTTTCCAATGCAGATGATTGAACATTATTCGATAATCAATATCAAGTCAACAGCCCATCATTGTTCTCAATATGTATGAAATAGAAGGCAACCAATAGCTTTCACATTCGGCGACTAGCGTCAATAGATTCATTTGACATTTTTAGTCCTCAAGACATGCAACCCTTTACAAAAATGTCAAGTTCACTTTTTTTTTTAATGCAGAAGATTGAATGTTCATTAATAAACATTATAAAATAAAAAGATCATCATCGTTCTTAATATGTATCAATTATAAGGCAAACAATAGTTTTCCCATTCAGCGACTAGGGTCAATAGATTCATTCGACATTTTTAGTCATCAAGACATTCAAAATAATACAAAAAGTTCAAGTTCACATTTTATTTCCAATGCAGATGATTGAAGGTTATTCAATAATCAATATAAAATCAAAAGTCCATCATTGTTCTCAATATGTATCAATCATAAGGCAACCAATAGTTTTCACATTCAGCGACTAGGGTCAATAGATTCATTCAAAAATTTTAGTCAACAAGACATTCAAAATAATATAAAAAGTTCAAGTTCACATTTTATTTCCAATGTAGATGATTGAAGGTTATTCAATAATCAATATCAAATCAAAAGTCCATCATTGTTCTCAATATGTATCAATCATAAGGCAACCAATAGTTTTCACATTCAGCGACTAGGGTCAATAGATTCATTCAAAAATTTTAGTCATCAAGACATTCAAAATAATATAAAAAGTTCAAGTTCACATTTTATTTCCAATGTAGATGATTGAAGGTTATTCAATAATCAATATCAAATCAAAAGTCCATCATTGTTCTCAATATGTATCAATCATAAGGCAACAAATAGCTTTCACATTCGGCGACTAGGGTCAATAGATTCATTTGACATTTTTAGTCCTCAAGACATGCAATCCTTTATAAAAATGTCAAGTACACTTTTTTTCACTGCAGAAGATTGAATGTTCATCAATAACTAATATCAAATCAAAAGTTCATCATTGTTCTCAATATGTATCAATTCTAAGGCAACAAATAGTTTTCACATTCAGCGACTAGGGTCAATAGATTCGTTCAACAACAAGGGTCAATAGATTCATCCAACAATTCTAGTCATCAAGACATTCAAAATCTGACAAAAAGTTCAAGTTCACATTTTGTTTCCAATGCAGATGATTGAAGATTATTCAATAATCAAGACCAAATCAAAAGTCCATCATTGTTCTCAATATGTATCAATTATAAGGCAATTAATAGTTTTCACATTCAACCACTATGGTCAATATATTCACTCGGTGACGACGGTCAATAGATTCATTCGACATTTTTAGTCATCAAGACATTCAAAATCTGACAAAAAGTTTAGGTTCACAGTTAGTTTCCAATGCAGATGATTGAAGATTATTCGATAATCAATATCAAATCAAAAGTCCATCATTGTTCTCAATATGTATCAACTATAAGGCAACCAATAGCTTCACATTCGGCGACTAGGGTCAATAGATTCATTTGACATTTTTAGTCCTCAAGACATGCAATCCTTCACTAAAATGTCATGTTCACTTTTTTTTTTTAATGCAGAAGATTGAATGTTCATTAATAAACATTATAAAATAAAAAGATCATCATCGTTCTTAATATGTATCAATTATAAGGCAAACAATAGTTTTCACATTCAGCGACTAGGGTCAATAGATTCATTCGACATTTTTATTCATCAAGACATTCAAAATAATACAAAAAGTTCAACTTCACATTTTATTTCCAATGCAGATGATTGAAGGTTATTCAATAATCAATATCAAATCAAAAGTCCATCATTGTTCTCAATATGTATCAATCATAAGGCAAAAAATAGCTTTCACATTCGGCGACTAGGGTCAATAGATTCATTTGACATTTTTAGTCCTCAAGACATGCAATCCTTTATAAAAATGTCAAGTTCACTTTTTTTTAATGCAGAAGATTGAATGTTCATCAATAAATAATATCAAATCAAAAGTTCATCATTGTTCTCAATATGTATCAATTCTAAGGCAAGAAATAGTTTTCACATTTAGCGACTAGGGTCAATAGATTCGTTCAACAACAAGGGTCAATAGATTCATCCAACAATTCTATTCATCAAGACATTCAAAATCTGACAAAAAGTTCAGGTGCACATTTTGTTTCCAATGCAGATGATTGAAGGTTATTCAATAATCAATATCAAATCAAAAGTCCATCATTGTTCTCAATATGTATCAATCATAAGGCAACCAATAGTTTTCACATTCAGCGACTAGGGTCAATAGATTCATTCAAAAATTTTAGTCATCAAGACATTCAAAATAATATAAAAAGTTCAAGTTCACATTTTATTTCCAATGTAGATGATTGAAGGTTATTCAATAATCAATATCAAATCAAAAGTCCATCATTGTTCTCAATATGTATCAATCATAAGGCAACAAATAGCTTTCACATTCGGCGACTAGGGTCAATAGATTCGTTCAACAACAAGGGTCAATAGATTCATCCAACAATTCTAGTCATCAAGACATTCAAAATTTGACAAAAAGTTCAGGTTCACATTTTGTTTCCAATGCAGATGATTGAAGATTATTCAATAATCAAGACCAAATCAAAAGTCCATTATTGTTCTCAATATGTATCAATTATAAGGCAATTAATAGTTTTTACATTCAACCACTATGGTCAATAGATTCACTCGGACACGAGGGTCAATAAATTCATTCGACCTTTTTAGTCATCAAGACATTCAAAATATGACAAAAAGTTTAGGTTCACAGTTTGTTTTCAATGCAGATGATTGAAGATTATTCGATAATCAATTTCAAATCAAAAGCTCATCATTGTTCTCAATATGTATCAACAATAAGGCAACCAATAGCTTTCACATAGATTCATTCGACATTTTTAGTCCTCAAGACATGCAATCCTTTACAAAAATGTCAAGTTCACTTTTTTTTTTAATGCAGAAGATTGAATGTTCATCAATAAACATTATAAAATAAAAAGACCATCATCGTTCTTAATATGTATCAATTATAAGGCAACCAATAGTTTTCACATTCAGCGACTAGGGTCAATAGATTCATTCGACATTTTTAGTCATCAAGACATTCAAAATAATATAAAAAGTTCAAGTTCACATTTTATTTCCAATGTAGATGATTGAAGGTTATTCAATAATCAATATCAAATCAAAAGTCCATCATTGTTCTCAATATGTATCAATCATAAGGCAACAAATAGCTTTCACATTCGGCGACTAGGGTCAATAGATTCATTTGACATTTTTAGTCCTCAAGACATGCAATCCTTTATAAAAATGTCAAGTACACTTTTTTTCACTGCAGAAGATTGAATGTTCATCAATAACTAATATCAAATCAAAAGTTCATCATTGTTCTCAATATGTATCAATTCTAAGGCAACAAATAGTTTTCACATTCAGCGACTAGGGTCAATAGATTCGTTCAACAACAAGGGTCAATAGATTCATCCAACAATTCTAGTCATCAAGACATTCAAAATCTGACAAAAAGTTCAAGTTCACATTTTGTTTCCAATGCAGATGATTGAAGATTATTCAATAATCAAGACCAAATCAAAAGTCCATCATTGTTCTCAATATGTATCAATTATAAGGCAATTAATAGTTTTCACATTCAACCACTATGGTCAATATATTCACTCGGTGACGACGGTCAATAGATTCATTCGACATTTTTAGTCATCAAGACATTCAAAATCTGACAAAAAGTTTAGGTTCACAGTTAGTTTCCAATGCAGATGATTGAAGATTATTCGATAATCAATATCAAATCAAAAGTCCATCATTGTTCTCAATATGTATCAACTATAAGGCAACTAATAGCTTCACATTCGGCGACTAGGGTCAATAGATTCATTTGACATTTTTAGTCCTCAAGACATGCAATCCTTCACTAAAATGTCAAGTTCACTTTTTTTTTTAATGCAGAAGATTGAATGTTCATTAATAAACATTATAAAATAAAAAGATCATCATCGTTCTTAATATGTATCAATTATAAGGCAAACAATAGTTTTCACATTCAGCGACTAGGGTCAATAGATTCATTCGACATTTTTATTCATCAAGACATTCAAAATAATACAAAAAGTTCAAGTTCACATTTTATTTCCAATGCAGATGATTGAAGGTTATTCAATAATCAATATCAAATCAAAAGTCCATCATTGTTCTCAATATGTATCAATCATAAGGCAAAAAATAGCTTTCACATTCGGCGACTAGGGTCAATAGATTCATTTGACATTTTTAGTCCTCAAGACATGCAATCCTTTATAAAAATGTCAAGTTCACTTTTTTTTAATGCAGAAGATTGAATGTTCATCAATAAATAATATCAAATCAAAAGTTCATCATTGTTCTCAATATGTATCAATTCTAAGGCAAGAAATAGTTTTCACATTTAGCGACTAGGGTCAATAGATTCGTTCAACAACAAGGGTCAATAGATTCATCCAACAATTCTATTCATCAAGACATTCAAAATCTGACAAAAAGTTCAGGTTCACATTTTGTTTCCAATGCAGATGATTGAAGGTTATTCAATAATCAATATCAAATCAAAAGTCCATCATTGTTCTCAATATGTATCAATCATAAGGCAACCAATAGTTTTCACATTCAGCGACTAGGGTCAATAGATTCATTCAAAAATTTTAGTCATCAAGACATTCAAAATAATATAAAAAGTTCAAGTTCACATTTTATTTCCAATGTAGATGATTGAAGGTTATTCAATAATCAATATCAAATCAAAAGTCCATCATTGTTCTCAATATGTATCAATCATAAGGCAACCAATAGTTTTCACATTCAGCGACTAGGGTCAATAGATTCATTCAAAAAATTTAGTCATCAAGACATTCAAAATAATATAAAAAGTTCAAGTTCACATTTTATTTCCAATGTAGATGATTGAAGGTTATTCAATAATCAATATCAAATCAAAAGTCCATCATTGTTCTCAATATGTATCAATCATAAGGCAACAAATAGCTTTCACATTCGGCGACTAGGGTCAATAGATTCATTTGACATTTTTAGTCCTCAAGACATGCAATCCTTTATAAAAATGTCAAGTACACTTTTTTTTACTGCAGAAGATTGAATGTTCATCAATAACTAATATCAAATCAAAAGTTCATCATTGTTCTCAATATGTATCAATTCTAAGGCAACAAATAGTTTTCACATTCAGCGACTAGGGTCAATAGATTCGTTCAACAACAAGGGTCAATAGATTCATCCAACAATTCTAGTCATCAAGACATTCAAAATCTGACAAAAAGTTCAGGTTCACATTTTGTTTCCAATGCAGATGATTGAAGATTATTCAATAATCAAGACCAAATCAAAAGTCCATTATTGTTCTCAATATGTATCAATTATAAGGCAATTAATAGTTTTTACATTCAACCACTATGGTCAATAGATTCACTCGGCGACGAGGGTCAATAAATTCATTCGACCTTTTTAGTCATCAAGACATTCAAAATATGACATTATTATAAAATAAAAAGACCATCATCGTTCTTAATATGTATCAATTATAAGGCAAACAATAGTTTTCACATTCAGCGACTAGGGTCAATAGATTCATTCAACATTTTTAGTCATCAAGACATTCAAAATAATACAAAAAGTTCAAGTTCACATTTTATTTCCAATGCAGATGATTGAAGGTTATTCAATAATCAATATCAAATCAAAAGTCCATCATTGTTCTCAATATGTATCAATCATAAGGCAACAAATAGCTTTCACATTCGGCGACTAGGGTCAATAGATTCATTTCACATTATTTGTCCTCAAGACATGCAATCCTTTATAAAAATGACAAGTTCACTTTTTTTTAATGCAGAAGATTGAATGTTCATCAATAAATAATATCAAATCAAAAGTTCATCATTGTTCTCAATATGTATCAATTCTAAGGCAACAAATAGTTTTCACATTCAGCGACTAGGGTCAATTGATTCGTTCAACAACAAGGGTCAATAGATTCATCCAACAATTCTAGTCATCAAGACATTCAAAATCTGACAAAAAGTTCAGGTTCACATTTTGTTTCCAATGCAGATGATTGAAGATTATTCAATAATCAAGACCAAATCAAAAGTCCATTATTGTTCTCAATATGTATCAATTATAAGGCAATTAATAGTTTTTACATTCAACCACTATGGTCAATAGATTCACTCGGCGACGAGGGTCAATAAATTCATTCGACCTTTTTAGTCATCAAGACATTCAAAATATGACATTATTATAAAATAAAAAGACCATCATCGTTCTTAATATGTATCAATTATAAGGCAAACAATAGTTTTCACATTCAACGACTAGGGTCAATAGATTCATTCAACATTTTTAGTCATTAAGACATTCAAAATAATACAAAAAGTTCAAGTTCACATTTTATTTCCAATGCAGATGATTGAAGGTTATTCATTAATCAATATCAAATCAAAAGTCCATCATTGTTCTCAATATGTATCAATCATAAGGCAACAAATAGCTTTCACATTCGGCGACTAGGGTCAATAGATTCATTTCACATTATTTGTCCTCAAGACATGCAATCCTTTATAAAAATGACAAGTTCACTTTTTTTTAATGCAGAAGATTGAATGTTCATCAATAAATAATATCAAATCAAAAGTTCATCATTGTTCTCAATATGTATCAATTCTAAGGCAACAAATAGTTTTCACATTCAGCGACTAGGGTCAATAGATTCGTTCAACAACAAGGGTCAATAGATTCATCCAACAATTCTAGTCATCAAGACATTCAAAATCTGACAAAAAGTTCAGGTTCACATTTTGTTTCCAATGCAGATGATTGAAGATTATTCAATAATCAAGACCAAATCAAAAGTCCATTATTGTTCTCAATATGTATCAATTATAAGGCAATTAATAGTTTTTACATTCAACCACTATGGTCAATAGATTCACTCGGCGACGAGGGTCAATAAATTCATTCGACCTTTTTAGTCATCAAGACATTCAAAATATGACAAAAAGTTTAGGTTCACAGTTTGTTTTCAATGCAAATGATTGAAGATTATTCGATAATCAATTTCAAATCAAAAGCTCATCGTTGTTCTCAATATGTATCAACAATAAGACAACCAATAGCTTTCACATAGATTCATTCGACATTTTTAGTCCTCAAGACATGCAACCCTTTACAAAAATGTCAAGTTCACGTTTTTTTGTAATGCAGAAGATTGAATGTTCATCAATAAACATTATTATAAAATAAAAAGACCATCATCGTTCTTAATATGTATCAATTATAAGGCAAACAATAGTTTTCACATTCAGCGACTAGGGTCAATAGATTCATTCGACATTTTTAGACATCAAGACATTCAAAATAATATAAAAAGTTCAAGTTCACATTTTGTTTCCAATGCAGATGATTGAAGATTATTCAATAATCAATATCAAATCAAAAGCTCATCATTGTTCTCAATATGTATCAATTATAAGGCAATTAATAGTTTTCACATTCAACCACTATGGTCAATAGATTCACTCGGCGACGAGGGTCAATATATTCATTCGACAATTTTAGTCATCAAGACATTCAAAATCTGACAAAAATTTTAGGTTCACAGTTTGTTTCCAATGCAGATGATTGAACATTATTCGATAATCAATATCAAGTCAAAAGCCCATCATTGTTCTCAATATGTATCAAATATAAGGCAACCAATAGCTTTCACATTCGGCGACTAGCGTCAATAGATTCATTTGACATTTTTAGTCCTCAAGACATGCAATCCTTTACAAAAATGTCAAGTTCACTTTTTTTTTTAATGCAGAAGATTGAATGTTCATTAATAAACATTATAAAATAAAAAGATCATCATCGTTCTTAATATGTATCAATTATAAGGCAAACAATAGTTTTCACATTCAGCGACTAGGGTCAATAGATTCATTCGACATTTTTAGTCATCAAGACATTCAAAATAATACAAAAAGTTCAAGTTCACATTTTATTTCCAATGCAGATGATTGAAGGTTATTCAATAATCAATATAAAATCAAAAGTCCATCATTGTTCTCAATATGTATCAATCATAAGGCAACCAATAGTTTTCACATTCAGCGACTAGGGTCAATAGATTCATTCAAAAATTTTAGTCAACAAGACATTCAAAATAATATAAAAAGTTCAAGTTCACATTTTATTTCCAATGTATATGATTGAAGGTTATTCAATAATCAATATCAAATCAAAAGTCCATCATTGTTCTCAATATGTATCAATCATAAGGCAACCAATAGTTTTCACATTCAGCGACTAGGGTCAATAGATTCATTCAAAAATTTTAGTCATCAAGACATTCAAAATAATATAAAAAGTTCAAGTTCACATTTTATTTCCAATGTAGATGATTGAAGGTTATTCAATAATCAATATCAAATCAAAAGTCCATCATTGTTCTCAATATGTATCAATCATAAGGCAACAAATAGCTTTCACATTCGGCGACTAGGGTCAATAGATTCATTTGACATTTTTAGTCCTCAAGACATGCAATCCTTTATAAAAATGTCAAGTACACTTTTTTTTACTGCAGAAGATTGAATGTTCATCAATAACTAATATCAAATCAAAAGTTCATCATTGTTCTCAATATGTATCAATTCTAAGGCAACAAATAGTTTTCACATTCAGCGACTAGGGTCAATAGATTCGTTCAACAACAAGGGTCAATAGATTCATCCAACAATTCTAGTCATCAAGACATTCAAAATCTGACAAAAAGTTCAGGTTCACATTTTGTTTCCAATGCAGATGATTGAAGATTATTCAATAATCAAGACCAAATCAAAAGTCCATCATTGTTCTCAATATGTATCAATTATAAGGCAATTAATAGTTTTCACATTCAACCACTATGGTCAATATATTCACTCGGTGACGACGGTCAATAGATTCATTCGACATTTTTAGTCATCAAGACATTCAAAATCTGACAAAAAGTTTAGGTTCACAGTTTGTTTCCAATGTAGATGATTGAAGGTTATTCAATAATCAATATCAAATCAAAAGTCCATCATTGTTCTCAATATGTATCAATCATAAGGCAACAAATAGCTTTCACATTCGGCGACTAGGGTCAATAGATTCATTTGACATTTTTAGTCCTCAAGACATGCAATCCTTTATAAAAATGTCAAGTACACTTTTTTTTACTGCAGAAGATTGAATGTTCATCAATAACTAATATCAAATCAAAAGTTCATCATTGTTCTCAATATGTATCAATTCTAAGGCAACAAATAGTTTTCACATTCAGCGACTAGGGTCAATAGATTCGTTCAACAACAAGGGTCAATAGATTCATCCAACAATTCTAGTCATCAAGACATTCAAAATCTGACAAAAAGTTCAGGTTCACATTTTGTTTCCAATGCAGATGATTGAAGATTATTCAATAATCAAGACCAAATCAAAAGTCCATTATTGTTCTCAATATGTATCAATTATAAGGCAATTAATAGTTTTTACATTCAACCACTATGGTCAATAGATTCACTCGGCGACGAGGGTCAATAAATTCATTCGACCTTTTTAGTCATCAAGACATTCAAAATATGACATTATTATAAAATAAAAAGACCATCATCGTTCTTAATATGTATCAATTATAAGGCAAACAATAGTTTTCACATTCAGCGACTAGGGTCAATAGATTCATTCAACATTTTTAGTCATCAAGACATTCAAAATAATACAAAAAGTTCAAGTTCACATTTTATTTCCAATGCAGATGATTGAAGGTTATTCAATAATCAATATCAAATCAAAAGTCCATCATTGTTCTCAATATGTATCAATCATAAGGCAACAAATAGCTTTCACATTCGGCGACTAGGGTCAATAGATTCATTTCACATTATTTGTCCTCAAGACATGCAATCCTTTATAAAAATGACAAGTTCACTTTTTTTTAATGCAGAAGATTGAATGTTCATCAATAAATAATATCAAATCAAAAGTTCATCATTGTTCTCAATATGTATCAATTCTAAGGCAACAAATAGTTTTCACATTCAGCGACTAGGGTCAATTGATTCGTTCAACAACAAGGGTCAATAGATTCATCCAACAATTCTAGTCATCAAGACATTCAAAATCTGACAAAAAGTTCAGGTTCACATTTTGTTTCCAATGCAGATGATTGAAGATTATTCAATAATCAAGACCAAATCAAAAGTCCATTATTGTTCTCAATATGTATCAATTATAAGGCAATTAATAGTTTTTACATTCAACCACTATGGTCAATAGATTCACTCGGCGACGAGGGTCAATAAATTCATTCGACCTTTTTAGTCATCAAGACATTCAAAATATGACATTATTATAAAATAAAAAGACCATCATCGTTCTTAATATGTATCAATTATAAGGCAAACAATAGTTTTCACATTCAACGACTAGGGTCAATAGATTCATTCAACATTTTTAGTCATTAAGACATTCAAAATAATACAAAAAGTTCAAGTTCACATTTTATTTCCAATGCAGATGATTGAAGGTTATTCATTAATCAATATCAAATCAAAAGTCCATCATTGTTCTCAATATGTATCAATCATAAGGCAACAAATAGCTTTCACATTCGGCGACTAGGGTCAATAGATTCATTTCACATTATTTGTCCTCAAGACATGCAATCCTTTATAAAAATGACAAGTTCACTTTTTTTTAATGCAGAAGATTGAATGTTCATCAATAAATAATATCAAATCAAAAGTTCATCATTGTTCTCAATATGTATCAATTCTAAGGCAACAAATAGTTTTCACATTCAGCGACTAGGGTCAATAGATTCGTTCAACAACAAGGGTCAATAGATTCATCCAACAATTCTAGTCATCAAGACATTCAAAATCTGACAAAAAGTTCAGGTTCACATTTTGTTTCCAATGCAGATGATTGAAGATTATTCAATAATCAAGACCAAATCAAAAGTCCATTATTGTTCTCAATATGTATCAATTATAAGGCAATTAATAGTTTTTACATTCAACCACTATGGTCAATAGATTCACTCGGCGACGAGGGTCAATAAATTCATTCGACCTTTTTAGTCATCAAGACATTCAAAATATGACAAAAAGTTTAGGTTCACAGTTTGTTTTCAATGCAAATGATTGAAGATTATTCGATAATCAATTTCAAATCAAAAGCTCATCGTTGTTCTCAATATGTATCAACAATAAGACAACCAATAGCTTTCACATAGATTCATTCGACATTTTTAGTCCTCAAGACATGCAACCCTTTACAAAAATGTCAAGTTCACGTTTTTTTGTAATGCAGAAGATTGAATGTTCATCAATAAACATTATTATAAAATAAAAAGACCATCATCGTTCTTAATATGTATCAATTATAAGGCAAACAATAGTTTTCACATTCAGCGACTAGGGTCAATAGATTCATTCGACATTTTTAGACATCAAGACATTCAAAATAATATAAAAAGTTCAAGTTCACATTTTGTTTCCAATGCAGATGATTGAAGATTATTCAATAATCAATATCAAATCAAAAGCTCATCATTGTTCTCAATATGTATCAATTATAAGGCAATTAATAGTTTTCACATTCAACCACTATGGTCAATAGATTCACTCGGCGACGAGGGTCAATATATTCATTCGACAATTTTAGTCATCAAGACATTCAAAATCTGACAAAAATTTTAGGTTCACAGTTTGTTTCCAATGCAGATGATTGAACATTATTCGATAATCAATATCAAGTCAAAAGCCCATCATTGTTCTCAATATGTATCAAATATAAGGCAACCAATAGCTTTCACATTCGGCGACTAGCGTCAATAGATTCATTTGACATTTTTAGTCCTCAAGACATGCAATCCTTTACAAAAATGTCAAGTTCACTTTTTTTTTTAATGCAGAAGATTGAATGTTCATTAATAAACATTATAAAATAAAAAGATCATCATCGTTCTTAATATGTATCAATTATAAGGCAAACAATAGTTTTCACATTCAGCGACTAGGGTCAATAGATTCATTCGACATTTTTAGTCATCAAGACATTCAAAATAATACAAAAAGTTCAAGTTCACATTTTATTTCCAATGCAGATGATTGAAGGTTATTCAATAATCAATATAAAATCAAAAGTCCATCATTGTTCTCAATATGTATCAATCATAAGGCAACCAATAGTTTTCACATTCAGCGACTAGGGTCAATAGATTCATTCAAAAATTTTAGTCAACAAGACATTCAAAATAATATAAAAAGTTCAAGTTCACATTTTATTTCCAATGTATATGATTGAAGGTTATTCAATAATCAATATCAAATCAAAAGTCCATCATTGTTCTCAATATGTATCAATCATAAGGCAACCAATAGTTTTCACATTCAGCGACTAGGGTCAATAGATTCATTCAAAAATTTTAGTCATCAAGACATTCAAAATAATATAAAAAGTTCAAGTTCACATTTTATTTCCAATGTAGATGATTGAAGGTTATTCAATAATCAATATCAAATCAAAAGTCCATCATTGTTCTCAATATGTATCAATCATAAGGCAACAAATAGCTTTCACATTCGGCGACTAGGGTCAATAGATTCATTTGACATTTTTAGTCCTCAAGACATGCAATCCTTTATAAAAATGTCAAGTACACTTTTTTTTACTGCAGAAGATTGAATGTTCATCAATAACTAATATCAAATCAAAAGTTCATCATTGTTCTCAATATGTATCAATTCTAAGGCAACAAATAGTTTTCACATTCAGCGACTAGGGTCAATAGATTCGTTCAACAACAAGGGTCAATAGATTCATCCAACAATTCTAGTCATCAAGACATTCAAAATCTGACAAAAAGTTCAGGTTCACATTTTGTTTCCAATGCAGATGATTGAAGATTATTCAATAATCAAGACCAAATCAAAAGTCCATCATTGTTCTCAATATGTATCAATTATAAGGCAATTAATAGTTTTCACATTCAACCACTATGGTCAATATATTCACTCGGTGACGACGGTCAATAGATTCATTCGACATTTTTAGTCATCAAGACATTCAAAATCTGACAAAAAGTTTAGGTTCACAGTTTGTTTCCAATGCAGATGATTGAAGATTATTCGATAATCAATATCAAATCAAAAGTCCATCATTGTTCTCAATATGTATCAACTATAAGGCAACTAATAGCTTCACATTCGGCGACTAGGGTCAATAGATTCATTTGACATTTTTAGTCCTCAAGACATGCAATCCTTCACAAAAATGTCAAGTTCACTTTTTTTTTTAATGCAGAAGATTGAATGTTCATTAATAAACATTATAAAATAAAAAGATCATCATCGTTCTTAATATGTATCAATTATAAGGCAAACAATAGTTTTCACATTCAGCGACTAGGGTCAATAGATTCATTCGACATTTTTAGTCATCAAGACATTCAAAATAATACAAAAAGTTCAAGTTCACATTTTATTTCCAATGCAGATGATTGAAGGTTATTCAATAATCAATATCAAATCAAAAGTCCATCATTGTTCTCAATATGTATCAATCATAAGGCAAAAAATAGCTTTCACATTCGGCGACTAGGGTCAATAGATTCATTTGACATTTTTAGTCCTCAAGACATGCAATCCTTTATAAAAATGTCAAGTTCACTTTTTTTTAATGCAGAAGATTGAATGTTCATCAATAAATAATATCAAATCAAAAGTTCATCATTGTTCTCAATATGTATCAATTCTAAGGCAAGAAATAGTTTTCACATTTAGCGACTAGGGTCAATAGATTCGTTCAACAACAAGGGTCAATAGATTCATCCAACAATTCTATTCATCAAGACATTCAAAATCTGACAAAAAGATCAGGTTCACATTTTGTTTCCAATGCAGATGATTGAAGGTTATTCAATAATCAATATCAAATCAAAAGTCCATCATTGTTCTCAATATGTATCAATCATAAGGCAACCAATAGTTTTCACATTCAGCGACTAGGGTCAATAGATTCATTCAAAAATTTTAGTCATCAAGACATTCAAAATAATATAAAAAGTTCAAGTTCACATTTTATTTCCAATGTAGATGATTGAAGGTTATTCAATAATCAATATCAAATCAAAAGTCCATCATTGTTCTCAATATGTATCAATCATAAGGCAACCAATAGTTTTCACATTCAGCGACTAGGGTCAATAGATTCATTCAAAAATTTTAGTCATCAAGACATTCAAAATAATATAAAAAGTTCAAGTTCACATTTTATTTCCAATGTAGATGATTGAAGGTTATTCAATAATCAATATCAAATCAAAAGTCCATCATTGTTCTCAATATGTATCAATCATAAGGCAACAAATAGCTTTCACATTCGGCGACTAGGGTTAATAGATTCATTTAACATTTTTAGTCCTCAAGACATGCAATCCTTTATAAAAATGTCAAGTACACTTTTTTTTACTGCAGAAGATTGAATGTTCATCAATAACTAATATCAAATCAAAAGTTCATCATTGTTCTCAATATGTATCAATTCTATGGCAACAAATAGTTTTCACATTCAGCGACTAGGGTCAATATATTCGTTCAACAACAAGGGTCAATAGATTCATCCAACAATTCTAGTCATCAAGACATTCAAAATCTGACAAAAAGTTCAGGTTCACATTTTGTTTCCAATGCAGATGATTGAAGATTATTCAATAATCAAGACCAAATCAAAAGTCCATTATTGTTCTCAATATGTATCAATTATAAGGCAATTAATAGTTTTTACATTCAACCACTATGGTCAATAGATTCACTCGGCGACGAGGGTCAATAAATTCATTCGACCTTTTTAGTCATCAAGACATTCAAAATATGACAAAAAGTTTAGGTTCACAGTTTGTTTTCAATGCAGATGATTGAAGATTATTCGATAATCAATTTCAAATCAAAAGCTCATCATTGTTCTCAATATGTATCAACAATAAGACAACCAATAGCTTTCACATAGATTCATTCGACATTTTTAGTCCTCAAGACATGCAATCCTTTACAAAAATGTCAAGTTCACTTTTTTTTGTAATGCAGAAGATTGAATGTTCATCAATAAACATTATTATAAAATAAAAAGACCATCATCGTTCTTAATATGTATCAATTATAAGGTAAACAATAGTTTTCACATTCAGCGACTAGGGTCAATAGATTCATTCGACATTTTTAGTCATCAAAACATTCAAAATAATACAAAAAGTTCAAGTTCACATTTTATTTCCAATGCAGATGATTGAAGGTTATTCAATAATCAATATCAAATCAAAAGTCCATCATTGTTCTCAATATGTATCAATCATAAGGCAACAAATAGCTTTCACATTCGGCGACTAGGGTCAATAGATTCATTTCACATTTTTAGTCCTCAAGACATGCAATCCTTTACAAAAATGTCAAGTTCACTTTTTTTTGTAATGCAGAAGATTGAATGTTCATCAATAAACATTATTATAAAATAAAAAGACCATCATCGTTCTTAATATGTATCAATTATAAGGCAAACAATAGTTTTCACATTCAGCGACTAGGGTCAATAGATTCATTCGACATTTTTAGTCATCAAGACATTCAAAATAATACAAAAAGTTCAAGTTCACATTTTATTTCCAATGCAGATGATTGAAGGTTATTCAATAATCAATATCAAATCAAAAGTCCATCATTGTTCTCAATATGTATCAATCATAAGGCAACAAATAGCTTTCACATTCGGCGACTAGGGTGAATAGATTCATTTCACATTTTTAGTCCTCAAGACATGCAATCCTTTATAAAAATGACAAGTTCACTTTTTTTTAATGCAGAAGATTGAATGTTCATCAATAAATAATATCAAATCAAAAGTTCATCATTGTTCTCAATATGTATCAATTCTAAGGCAACAAATAGTTTTCACATTTAGCGACTTGGGTCAATAGATTCGTTCAACAACAAGGGTCAATAGATTCATCCAACAATTCTAGTCATCAAGACATTCAAAATCTGACAAAAAGTTCAGGTTCACATTTTGTTTCCAATGCAGATGATCGAAGGTTATTCAATAATCAATATCAAATCAAAAGTCCATCATTGTTCTCAATATGTATCAATCATAAGGCAACCAATAGTTTTCACATTCAGCGACTAGGGTCAATAGATTCATTCGACATTTTTAGTCATCAAGACATTCAAAATAATACAAAAAGTTCAAGTTCACATTTTATTTCCAATGCAGATGATTGAAGGTTATTCAATAATCAATATCAAATCAAAAGTCCATCATTGTTCTCAATATGTATCAATCATAAGGCAACAAATAGCTTTCACATTCGGCGACTAGGGTGAATAGATTCATTTCACATTTTTAGTCCTCAAGACATGCAATCCTTTATAAAAATGAAAAGTTCACTTTTTTTTAATGCAGAAGATTGAATGTTCATCAATAAATAATATCAAATCAAAAGTTCATCATTGTTCTCAATATGTATCAATTCTAAGGCAACAAATAGTTTTCACATTTAGCGACTAGGGTCAATAGATTCGTTCAACAACAAGGGTCAATAGATTCATCCAACAATCCTAGTCATCAAGACATTCAAAATCTGACAAAAAGTTCAGGTTCACATTTTGTTTCCAATGCAGATGATCGAAGGTTATTCAATAATCAATATCAAATCAAAAGTCCATCATTGTTCTCAATATGTATCAATCATAAGGCAATCAATAGTTTTCACATTCAGCGACTAGGGTCAATAGATTCATTCAAAATTTTTAGTCATCAAGACATTCAAAATAATATAAAAAGTTCAAGTTCACATTTTATTTCCAATGCAGATGATTGAAGGTTATTCAATAATCAATATCAAATCAAAAGTCCATCATTTTTCTCAATATGTATCAATCATAAGGCAACAAATAGCTTTCACATTCGGCGACTAGGGTCAATAGATTCATTTGACATTTTTAGTCCTCAAGACATGCAATCCTTTATAAAAATGTCAAGTACACTTTTTTTTACTGCAGAAGATTGAATGTTCATCAATAACTAATATCAAATCAAAAGTTCATCATTGTTCTCAATATGTATCAATTCTAAGGCAACAAATAGTTTTCACATTCAGCGACTAGGGTCAATAGATTCGTTCAACAACAAGGGTCAATAGATTCATCCAACAATTCTAGTCATCAAGACATTCAAAATCTGACAAAAAGTTCAGGTTCACATTTTGTTTCCAATGTAGATGATTGAAGATTATTCAATAATCAAGACCAAATCAAAAGTCCATTATTGTTCTCAATATGTATCAATTATAAGGCAATTAATAGTTTTTACATTCAACCACTATGGTCAATAGATTCACTCGGCGACGAGGGTCAATAAATTCATTCGACCTTTTTAGTCATCAAGACATTCAAAATATGACATTATTATAAAATAAAAAGACCATCATCGTTCTTAATATGTATCAATTATAAGGCAAACAATAGTTTTCACATTCAGCGACTAGGGTCAATAGATTCATTCAACATTTTTAGTCATCAAGACATTCAAAATAATACAAAAAGTTCAAGTTCACATTTTATTTCCAATGCAGATGATTGAAGGTTATTCAATAATCAATATCAAATCAAAAGTCCATCATTGTTCTCAATATGTATCAATCATAAGGCAACAAATAGCTTTCACATTCGGCGACTAGGGTCAATAGATTCATTTCACATTATTTGTCCTCAAGACATGCAATCCTTTATAAAAATGACAAGTTCACTTTTTTTTAATGCAGAAGATTGAATGTTCATCAATAAATAATATCAAATCAAAAGTTCATCATTGTTCTCAATATGTATCAATTCTAAGGCAACAAATAATTTTCACATTTAGCGACTAGGGTCAATAGATTCGTTCAACAACAAGGGTCAATAGATTCATCCAACAATTCTAGTCATCAAGACATTCAAAATCTGACAAAAAGTTCAGGTTCACATTTTGTTTCCAATGCAGATGATTGAAGATTATTCAATAATCAAGACCAAATCAAAAGTCCATTATTGTTCTCAATATGTATCAATTATAAGGCAATTAATAGTTTTTACATTCAACCACTATGGTCAATAGATTCACTCGGCGACGAGGGTCAATAAATTCATTCGACCTTTTTAGTCATCAAGACATTCAAAATATGACAAAAAGTTTAGGTTCACAGTTTGTTTTCAATGCAAATGATTGAAGATTATTCGATAATCAATTTCAAATCAAAAGCTCATCGTTGTTCTCAATATGTATCAACAATAAGACAACCAATAGCTTTCACATAGATTCATTCGACATTTTTAGTCCTCAAGACATGCAATCCTTTACAAAAATGTCAAGTTCACTTTTTTTTTTAATGCAGAAGATTGAATGTTCATCAATAAACATTATAAAATAAAAATACCATCATCGTTCTTAATATGTATCAATTATAAGGCAACCAATAGTTTTCACATTCAGCGACTAGGGTCAATAGATTCATTCGACATTTTTAGTCATCAAGACATTCAAAATATGACAAAAATTTTAGGTTCACAGTATGTTTCTAATGCAGATGATTGAAGGTTATTCAATAATCAAAATCAAATCAAAAGTCCATCATTGTTCTCAATATGTATCAATCATAAGGCAACCAATAGCTTTCACATTCGGCGACTAGGGTCAATAGATTCATTTGACATTTTTAGTCCTCAAGACATGCAATCTTTAACAAAAATTTCAAGTTCACTTTTTTTAAAGCAGAAGATTGAATGTTCATCAATAAATAATATAAAATAAAAAGATCATCATCATTCTTAATATATCAATTCGAAGGCAACAAATAGCTTTCACATTTACCAACTAGGGTCAATAGATTCGTTCAGCAACAAGGGTCAATAGATTCATCCAACAATTCTAGTCATTAAGACATTCAAAATCTAACAAAAAGTTCAGGTTCACATTTTGTTTACAATGCAGATGATAGAAGATTATTAAATAATCAATATCAAATCAAAAGTTCATCATTGTTCTCAATATTTATCAATTATAACGCAATTAATAGCTATCAAATTCAACCACTATGGTCAATAGATTCACTCGGCGACGAGAGTCAATAGATTCATTCAACATTTTTAGTCATCAAGACATTCAAAATCTGACAAAAAGTTCAGGTTCACATTTTGTTTCCAATGCAGATGATTGAAGGTTATTCAATAATCAATATCAAATGAAAAGTCCATCATTGTTCTCAATATGTATCAACGATAAGGCAATCAATAGTTTTCACATTCGGCGACTAAGGTCAATAGATTCATTTGACATTTTTAGTCCTCAAGACATGCAATCTTTAACAAAAATTTCAAGTTCACTTTTTTTAAAGCAGAAGATTGAATGTTCATCAATAAATAATATAAAATAAAATAAAAAGATCATTATCGTTGTCAATATATCAATTCGAAGGCATTAAGACATTTTGTTTCCAATGCAGATGATTGAATATTATTTGATAATCAATATCAAATCAAAAGCTCATCATTGTTCTCAATATATATCAAATATAAGGCAACCAATAGCTTTCACATTCGGCGACTAGGGTCAATAGATTCATTTGACATTTTTAGTCCTCAAGACATGCAAACCTTTACAAAAATGTCAAGTTTACTTTTTTTTTAATGCAGAAGATTGAATGTTCAACAATAAACATTATAAAATAAAAAGACCATCATCGTTCTTAATATGTATCAATTATAAGGCAACCAATAGTTTTCACATTCAGCGACTAAGGTCAATTTTATCCAACAATTCTAGTCATCAAGACATTCAAAATCTGACAAAAAGTTCAAGTTCACATTTTGTTTCCAATGCAGATGATTGAAGATTTTTCAATAATCAAGATCAAATCAAAAGTCTATCATTGTTCTCAATATGTATCAATTATAAGGCAATTAATAGTTTTCATATTCAACCACTATGGTCAATAGATTCACTCGGCGACGGGGGCCAATAGATTCATACGACATTTTTAGTCATCATAACATTCACAATCTGACAAAAAGTTTAGGTTCACATTTTGTTTCCAATGCAGATGATTGAAGATTATTCAATAATCAAGATCAAATAAAAAGTTCATCATTGTTCTTAATATGTATCAACTATAAGGCAACCAATAGCTTTCACATTCGGCGACTAGCGTCAATAGATTCATTTGACATTTTTAGTCCTCAAGACATGCAATCCTTAACAAAAACGTCAAGTTCACTTTTTTTTAAAGCAGAAGATTGAATGTTCATCAATAAATAATATAAAATAAAAAGATCATCATCATTCTTAATATATCAATTCGAAGGCAACAAATAGCTTTCACATTTACCAACTAGGGTCAATAGATTCGTTCAGCAACAAGGGTCAATAGATTCATCCAACAATTCTAGTCATTAAGACATTCAAAATCTAACAAAAAGTTCAGGTTCACATTTTGTTTACAATGCAGATGATAGAAGATTATTAAATAATCAATATCAAATCAAAAGTTCATCATTGTTCTCAATATTTATCAATTATAACGCAATTAATAGCTATCAAATTCAACCACTATGGTCAATAGATTCACTCGGCGACGAGAGTCAATAGATTCATTCAACATTTTTAGTCATCAAGACATTCAAAATCTGACAAAAAGTTCAGGTTCACATTTTGTTTCCAATGCAGATGATTGAAGGTTATTCAATAATCAATATCAAATGAAAAGTCCATCATTGTTCTCAATATGTATCAACGATAAGGCAATCAATAGTTTTCACATTCGGCGACTAAGGTCAATAGATTCATTTGACATTTTTAGTCCTCAAGACATGCAATCTTTAACAAAAATTTCAAGTTCACTTTTTTTAAAGCAGAAGATTGAATGTTCATCAATAAATAATATAAAATAAAATAAAAAGATCATTATCGTTGTCAATATATCAATTCGAAGGCATTAAGACAATTTGTTTCCAATGCAGATGATTGAAGATTATTTGATAATCAATATCAAATCAAAAGCTCATCATTGTTCTCAATATATATCAAATATAAGGCAACCAATAGCTTTCACATTCGGCGACTAGGGTCAATAGATTCATTTGACATTTTTAGTCCTCAAGACATGCAAACCTTTACAAAAATGTCAAGTTTACTTTTTTTTTAATGCAGAAGATTGAATGTTCAACAATAAACATTATAAAATAAAAAGACCATCATCGTTCTTAATATGTATCAATTATAAGGCAACCAATAGTTTTCACATTCAGCGACTAGGGTCAATTTTATCCAACAATTCTAGTCATCAAGACATTCAAAATCTGACAAAAAGTTCAAGTTCACATTTTGTTTCCAATGCAGATGATTGAAGATTTTTCAATAATCAAGATCAAATCAAAAGTCTATCATTGTTCTCAATATGTATCAATTATAAGGCAATTAATAGTTTTCATATTCAACCACTATGGTCAATAGATTCACTCGGCGACGGGGGTCAATAGATTCATACGACATTTTTAGTCATCAAAACATTCACAATCTGACAAAAAGTTTAGGTTCACATTTTGTTTCCAATGCAGATGATTGAAGATTATTCAATAATCAAGATCAAATAAAAAGTTCATCATTGTTCTTAATATGTATCAACTATAAGGCAACCAATAGCTTTCACATTCGGCGACTAGCGTCAATAGATTCATTTGACATTTTTAGTCCTCAAGACATGCAATCCATTACAAAAATGTCAAGTTCACTTTTTTTTTTAATGCAGAAGATTGAATGTTCATCAATAAACATTATAAAATAAAAATACCATCATCGTTCTTAATATGTATCAATTATAAGGCAACCAATAGTTTTCACATTCAGCGACTAGGGTCAATAGATTCATTCGACATTTTTAGTCATCAAGACATTCAAAATAATACAAAAAGTTCAAGTTCACATTTTATTTCCAATGCAGATGATTGAAGGTTATTCAATAATCAATATAAAATCAAAAGTCCATCATTGTTCTCAATATGTATCAATCATAAGGCAACAAATAGCTTTCACATTCGGCGACTAGGGTCAATAGATTCATTTGACATTTTTAGTCCTCAAGACATGCAAACCTTTACAAAAATGTCAAGTTTACTTTTTTTTTAATGCAGAAGATTGAATGTTCAACAATAAACATTATAAAATAAAAAGACCATCATCGTTCTTAATATGTATCAATTATAAGGCAACCAATAGTTTTCACATTCAGCGACTAAGGTCAATTTTATCCAACAATTCTAGTCATCAAGACATTCAAAATCTGACAAAAAGTTCAAGTTCACATTTTGTTTCCAATGCAGATGATTGAAGATTTTTCAATAATCAAGATCAAATCAAAAGTCTATCATTGTTCTCAATATGTATCAATTATAAGGCAATTAATAGTTTTCATATTCAACCACTATGGTCAATAGATTCACTCGGCGACGGGGGCCAATAGATTCATACGACATTTTTAGTCATCATAACATTCACAATCTGACAAAAAGTTTAGGTTCACATTTTGTTTCCAATGCAGATGATTGAAGATTATTCAATAATCAAGATCAAATAAAAAGTTCATCATTGTTCTTAATATGTATCAACTATAAGGCAACCAATAGCTTTCACATTCGGCGACTAGCGTCAATAGATTCATTTGACATTTTTAGTCCTCAAGACATGCAATCCTTAACCAAAACGTCAAGTTCACTTTTTTTTAAAGCAGAAGATTGAATGTTCATCAATAAATAATATAAAATAAAAAGATCATCATCATTCTTAATATATCAATTCGAAGGCAACAAATAGCTTTCACATTTACCAACTAGGGTCAATAGATTCGTTCAGCAACAAGGGTCAATAGATTCATCCAACAATTCTAGTCATTAAGACATTCAAAATCTAACAAAAAGTTCAGGTTCACATTTTGTTTACAATGCAGATGATAGAAGATTATTAAATAATCAATATCAAATCAAAAGTTCATCATTGTTCTCAATATTTATCAATTATAACGCAATTAATAGCTATCAAATTCAACCACTATGGTCAATAGATTCACTCGGCGACGAGAGTCAATAGATTCATTCAACATTTTTAGTCATCAAGACATTCAAAATCTGACAAAAAGTTCAGGTTCACATTTTGTTTCCAATGCAGATGATTGAAGGTTATTCAATAATCAATATCAAATGAAAAGTCCATCATTGTTCTCAATATGTATCAACGATAAGGCAATCAATAGTTTTCACATTCGGCGACTAAGGTCAATAGATTCATTTGACATTTTTAGTCCTCAAGACATGCAATCTTTAACAAAAATTTCAAGTTCACTTTTTTTAAAGCAGAAGATTGAATGTTCATCAATAAATAATATAAAATAAAATAAAAAGATCATTATCGTTGTCAATATATCAATTCGAAGGCATTAAGACAATTTGTTTCCAATGCAGATGATTGAAGATTATTTGATAATCAATATCAAATCAAAAGCTCATCATTGTTCTCAATATATATCAAATATAAGGCAACCAATAGCTTTCACATTCGGCGACTAGGGTCAATAGATTCATTTGACATTTTTAGTCCTCAAGACATGCAAACCTTTACAAAAATGTCAAGTTTACTTTTTTTTTAATGCAGAAGATTGAATGTTCAACAATAAACATTATAAAATAAAAAGACCATCATCGTTCTTAATATGTATCAATTATAAGGCAACCAATAGTTTTCACATTCAGCGACTAGGGTCAATTTTATCCAACAATTCTAGTCATCAAGACATTCAAAATCTGACAAAAAGTTCAAGTTCACATTTTGTTTCCAATGCAGATGATTGAAGATTTTTCAATAATCAAGATCAAATCAAAAGTCTATCATTGTTCTCAATATGTATCAATTATAAGGCAATTAATAGTTTTCATATTCAACCACTATGGTCAATAGATTCACTCGGCGACGGGGGTCAATAGATTCATACGACATTTTTAGTCATCAAAACATTCACAATCTGACAAAAAGTTTAGGTTCACATTTTGTTTCCAATGCAGATGATTGAAGATTATTCAATAATCAAGATCAAATAAAAAGTTCATCATTGTTCTTAATATGTATCAACTATAAGGCAACCAATAGCTTTCACATTCGGCGACTAGCGTCAATAGATTCATTTGACATTTTTAGTCCTCAAGACATGCAATCCATTACAAAAATGTCAAGTTCACTTTTTTTTTTAATGCAGAAGATTGAATGTTCATCAATAAACATTATAAAATAAAAATACCATCATCGTTCTTAATATGTATCAATTATAAGGCAACCAATAGTTTTCACATTCAGCGACTAGGGTCAATAGATTCATTCGACATTTTTAGTCATCAAGACATTCAAAATAATACAAAAAGTTCAAGTTCACATTTTATTTCCAATGCAGATGATTGAAGGTTATTCAATAATCAATATAAAATCAAAAGTCCATCATTGTTCTCAATATGTATCAATCATAAGGCAACAAATAGCTTTCACATTCGGCGACTAGGGTCAATAGATTCATTTGACATTTTTAGTCCTCAAGACATGCAATCCTTTATAAAAATGTCAAGTTCACTTTTTTTTAATGCAGAAGATTGAATGTTCATCAATAAATAATATCAAATCAAAAGTTCATCATTGTTCTCAATATGTATCAATTCTAAGGCAAGAAATAGTTTTCACATTTAGCGACTAGGGTCAATAGATTCGTTCAACAACAAGGGTCAATAGATTCATCCAACAATTCTATTCATCAAGACATTCAAAATCTGACAAAAAGTTCAGGTTCACATTTTGTTTCCAATGCAGATGATTGAAGGTTATTCAATAATCAATTTCAAATCAAAAGTCCATCATTGTTCTCAATATGTATCAATCATAAGGCAACCAATAGTTTTCACATTCAGCGACTAAGGTCAATAGATTCATTCAAAAATTTTAGTCATCAAGACATTCAAAATAATATAAAAAGTTCAAGTTCACATTTTATTTCCAATGTAGATGATTGAAGGTTATTCAATAATCAATATCAAATCAAAAGTCCATCATTGTTCTCAATATGTATCAATCATAAGGCAACAAATAGCTTTCACATTCGGCGACTAGGGTCAATAGATTCATTTGACATTTTTAGTCCTCAAGACATGCAATCCTTTATAAAAATGTCAAGTACACTTTTTTTTACTGCAGAAGATTGAATGTTCATCAATAACTAATATCAAATCAAAAGTTCATCATTGTTCTCAATATCTATCAATTCTAAGGCAACAAATAGTTTTCACATTCAACGACTAGGGTCAATAGATTCGTTCAACAACAAGGGTCAATAGATTCATCCAACAATTCTAGTCATCAAGACATTCAAAATTTGACAAAAAGTTCAGGTTCACATTTTGTTTCCAATGCAGATGATTGAAGATTATTCAATAATCAAGACCAAATCAAAAGTCCATTATTGTTCTCAATATGTATCAATCATAAGGCAACCAATAGTTTTCACATTCAGCGACTAAGGTCAATAGATTCATTCAAAAATTTTAGTCATCAAGACATTCAAAATAATATAAAAAGTTCAAGTTCACATTTTATTTCCAATGTAGATGATTGAAGGTTATTCAATAATCAATATCAAATCAAAAGTCCATCATTGTTCTCAATATGTATCAATCATAAGGCAACAAATAGCTTTCACATTCGGCGACTAGGGTCAATAGATTCGTTCAACAACAAGGGTCAATAGATTCATCCAACAATTCTAGTCATCAAGACATTCAAAATTTGACAAAAAGTTCAGGTTCACATTTTGTTTCCAATGCAGATGATTGAAGATTATTCAATAATCAAGACCAAATCAAAAGTCCATTATTGTTCTCAATATGTATCAATTATAAGGCAATTAATAGTTTTTACATTCAACCACTATGGTCAATAGATTCACTCGGACACGAGGGTCAATAAATTCATTCGACCTTTTTAGTCATCAAGACATTCAAAATATGACAAAAAGTTTAGGTTCACAGTTTGTTTTCAATGCAGATGATTGAAGATTATTCGATAATTAATTTCAAATCAAAAGCTCATCATTGTTCTCAATATGTATCAACAATAAGGCAACCAATAGCTTTCACATAGATTCATTCGACATTTTTAGTCCTCAAGACATGCAATCCTTTACAAAAATGTCAAGTTCACTTTTTTTTTTAATGCAGAAGATTGAATGTTCATCAATAAACATTATAAAATAAAAAGACCATCATCGTTCTTAATATGTATCAATTATAAGGCAACCAATAGTTTTCACATTCAGCGACTAGGGTCAATAGATTCATTCGACATTTTTAGTCATCAAGACATTCAAAATAATACAAAAAGTTCAAGTTCACATTTTATTTCCAATGCAGATGATTGAAGGTTATTCAATAATCAATATAAAATCAAAAGTTCATCATTGTTCTCAATATGTATCAATCATAAGGCAACAAATAGCTTTCACATTCGGCGACTAGGGTCAATAGATTCATTTGACATTTTTAGTCCTCAAGACATGCAATCCTTTATAAAAATGTCAAGTACACTTTTTTTTACTGCAGAAGATTGAATGTTCATCAATAACTAATATCAAATCAAAAGTTCATCATTGTTCTCAATATCTATCAATTCTAAGGCAACAAATAGTTTTCACATTCAACGACTAGGGTCAATAGATTCGTTCAACAACAAGGGTCAATAGATTCATCCAACAATTCTAGTCATCAAGACATTCAAAATTTGACAAAAAGTTCAGGTTCACATTTTGTTTCCAATGCAGATGATTGAAGATTATTCAATAATCAAGACCAAATCAAAAGTCCATTATTGTTCTCAATATGTATCAATCATAAGGCAACCAATAGTTTTCACATTCAGCGACTAAGGTCAATAGATTCATTCAAAAATTTTAGTCATCAAGACATTCAAAATAATATAAAAAGTTCAAGTTCACATTTTATTTCCAATGTAGATGATTGAAGGTTATTCAATAATCAATATCAAATCAAAAGTCCATCATTGTTCTCAATATGTATCAATCATAAGGCAACAAATAGCTTTCACATTCGGCGACTAGGGTCAATAGATTCGTTCAACAACAAGGGTCAATAGATTCATCCAACAATTCTAGTCATCAAGACATTCAAAATTTGACAAAAAGTTCAGGTTCACATTTTGTTTCCAATGCAGATGATTGAAGATTATTCAATAATCAAGACCAAATCAAAAGTCCATTATTGTTCTCAATATGTATCAATTATAAGGCAATTAATAGTTTTTACATTCAACCACTATCGTCAATAGATTCACTCGGACACGAGGGTCAATAAATTCATTCGACCTTTTTAGTCATCAAGACATTCAAAATATGACAAAAAGTTTAGGTTCACAGTTTGTTTTCAATGCAGATGATTGAAGATTATTCGATAATCAATTTCAAATCAAAAGCTCATCATTGTTCTCAATATGTATCAACAATAAGGCAACCAATAGCTTTCACATAGATTCATTCGACATTTTTAGTCCTCAAGACATGCAATCCTTTACAAAAATGTCAAGTTCACTTTTTTTTTTAATGCAGAAGATTGAATGTTCATCAATAAACATTATAAAATAAAAAGACCATCATCGTTCTTAATATGTATCAATTATAAGGCAACCAATAGTTTTCACATTCAGCGACTAGGGTCAATAGATTCATTCGACATTTTTAGTCATCAAGACATTCAAAATAATACAAAAAGTTCAAGTTCACATTTTATTTCCAATGCAGATGATTGAAGGTTATTCAATAATCAATATAAAATCAAAAGTTCATCATTGTTCTCAATATGTATCAATCATAAGGCAACAAATAGCTTTCACATTCGGCGACTAGGGTCAATAGATTCATTTGACATTTTTAGTCCTCAAGACATGCAATCCTTTATAAAAATGTCAAGTTCACTTTTTTTTAATGCAGAAGATTGAATGTTCATCAATAAATAATATCAAATCAAAAGTTCATCATTGTGCTCAATATGTATCAATTCTAAGGCAAGAAATAGTTTTCACATTTAGCGACTAGGGTCAATAGATTCGTTCAACAACAAGGGTCAATAGATTCATCCAACAATTCTATTCATCAAGACATTCAAAATCTGACAAAAAGTTCAGGTTCACATTTTGTTTCCAATGCAGATGATTGAAGGTTATTCAATAATCAATTTCAAATCAAAAGTCCATCATTGTTCTCAATATGTATCAATCATAAGGCAACCAATAGTTTTCACATTCAGCGACTAGGGTCAATAGATTCATTCAAAAATTTTAGTCATCAAGACATTCAAAATAATATAAAAAGTTCAAGTTCACATTTTATTTCCAATGTAGATGATTGAAGGTTATTCAATAATCAATATCAAATCAAAAGTCCATCATTGTTCTCAATATGTATCAATCATAAGGCAACAAATAGCTTTCACATTCGGCGACTAGGGTCAATAGATTCATTTGACATTTTTAGTCCTCAAGACATGCAATCCTTTATAAAAATGTCAAGTACACTTTTTTTTACTGCAGAAGATTGAATGTTCATCAATAACTAATATCAAATCAAAAGTTCATCATTGTTCTCAATATCTATCAATTCTAAGGCAACAAATAGTTTTCACATTCAACGACTAGGGTCAATAGATTCGTTCAACAACAAGGGTCAATAGATTCATCCAACAATTCTAGTCATCAAGACATTCAAAATTTGACAAAAAGTTCAGGTTCACATTTTGTTTCCAATGCAGATGATTGAAGATTATTCAATAATCAAGACCAAATCAAAAGTCCATTATTGTTCTCAATATGTATCAATCATAAGGCAACCAATAGTTTTCACATTCAGCGACTAAGGTCAATAGATTCATTCAAAAATTTTAGTCATCAAGACATTCAAAATAATATAAAAAGTTCAAGTTCACATTTTATTTCCAATGTAGATGATTGAAGGTTATTCAATAATCAATATCAAATCAAAAGTCCATCATTGTTCTCAATATGTATCAATCATAAGGCAACAAATAGCTTTCACATTCGGCGACTAGGGTCAATAGATTCGTTCAACAACAAGGGTCAATAGATTCATCCAACAATTCTAGTCATCAAGACATTCAAAATTTGACAAAAAGTTCAGGTTCACATTTTGTTTCCAATGCAGATGATTGAAGATTATTCAATAATCAAGACCAAATCAAAAGTCCATTATTGTTCTCAATATGTATCAATTCTAAGGCAACAAATAATTTTCACATTTAGCGACTAGGGTCAATAGATTCGTTCAACAACAAGGGTCAATAGATTCATCCAACAATTCTAGTCATCAAGACATTCAAAATCTGACAAAAAGTTCAGGTTCACATTTTGTTTCCAATGCAGATGATTGAAGATTATTCAATAATCAAGACCAAATCAAAAGTCCATTATTGTTCTCAATATGTATCAATTATAAGGCAATTAATAGTTTTTACATTCAACCACTATGGTCAATAGATTCACTCGGCGACGAGGGTCAATAAATTCATTCGACCTTTTTAGTCATCAAGACATTCAAAATATGACAAAAAGTTTAGGTTCACAGTTTGTTTTCAATGCAAATGATTGAAGATTATTCGATAATCAATTTCAAATCAAAAGCTCATCGTTGTTCTCAATATGTATCAACAATAAGACAACCAATAGCTTTCACATAGATTCATTCGACATTTTTAGTCCTCAAGACATGCAATCCTTTACAAAAATGTCAAGTTCACTTTTTTTTGTAATGCAGAAGATTGAATGTTCATCAATAAACATTATTATAAAATAAAAAGACCATCATCGTTCTTAATATGTATCAATTATAAGGCAAACAATAGTTTTCACATTCAGCGACTAGGGTCAATAGATTCATTCGACATTTTTAGACATCAAGACATTCAAAATAATATAAAAAGTTCAAGTTCACATTTTGTTTCCAATGCAGATGATTGAAGATTATTCAATAATCAATATCAAATCAAAAGCTCATCATTGTTCTCAATATGTATCAATTATAAGGCAATTAATAGTTTTCACATTCAACCACTATGGTCAATAGATTCACTCGGCGACGAGGGTCAATAGATTCATTCGACATTTTTAGTCATCAAGACATTAAAAATATGACAAAAATTTTAGGTTCACAGTATGTTTCTAATGCAGATGATTGAAGGTTATTCAATAATCAAAATCAAATCAAAAGTCCATCATTGTTCTCAATATGTATCAATCATAAGGCAACAAATAGCTTTCACATTCGGCGACTAGGGTCAATAGATTCATTTGACATTTTTAGTCCTCAAGACATGCAATCTTTAACAAAAATTTCAAGTTCACTTTTTTTAAAGCAGAAGATTGAATGTTCATCAATAAATAATATAAAATAAAAAGATCATCATCATTCTTAATATATCAATTCGAAGGCAACAAATAGCTTTCACATTTACCAACTAGGGTCAATAGATTCGTTCAGCAACAAGGGTCAATAGATTCATCCAACAATTCTAGTCATTAAGACATTCAAAATCTAACAAAAAGTTCAGGTTCACATTTTGTTTACAATGCAGATGATAGAAGATTATTAAATAATCAATATCAAATCAAAAGTTCATCATTGTTCTCAATATTTATCAATTATAACGCAATTAATAGCTATCAAATTCAACCACTATGGTCAATAGATTCACTCGGCGACGAGAGTCAATAGATTCATTCAACATTTTTAGTCATCAAGACATTCAAAATCTGACAAAAAGTTCAGGTTCACATTTTGTTTCCAATGCAGATGATTGAAGGTTATTCAATAATCAATATCAAATGAAAAGTCCATCATTGTTCTCAATATGTATCAACGATAAGGCAATCAATAGTTTTCACATTCGGCGACTAAGGTCAATAGATTCATTTGACATTTTTAGTCCTCAAGACATGCAATCTTTAACAAAAATTTCAAGTTCACTTTTTTTAAAGCAGAAGATTGAATGTTCATCAATAAATAATATAAAATAAAATAAAAAGATCATTATCGTTGTCAATATATCAATTCGAAGGCATTAAGACATTTTGTTTCCAATGCAGATGATTGAATATTATTTGATAATCAATATCAAATCAAAAGCTCATCATTGTTCTCAATATATATCAAATATAAGGCAACCAATAGCTTTCACATTCGGCGACTAGGGTCAATAGATTCATTTGACATTTTTAGTCCTCAAGACATGCAATCCTTTACAAAAATGTCAAGTTCACTTTTTTTTGTAATGCAGAAGATTGAATGTTCATCAATAAACATTATTATAAAATAAAAAGACCATCATCGTTCTTAATATGTATCAATTATAAGGCAAACAATAGTTTTCACATTCAGCGACTAGGGTCAATAGATTCATTCGACATTTTTAGACATCAAGACATTCAAAATAATATAAAAAGTTCAAGTTCACATTTTGTTTCCAATGCAGATGATTGAAGATTATTCAATAATCAATATCAAATCAAAAGCTCATCATTGTTCTCAATATGTATCAATTATAAGGCAATTAATAGTTTTCACATTCAACCACTATGGTCAATAGATTCACTCGGCGACGAGGGTCAATAGATTCATTCGACATTTTTAGTCATCAAGACATTAAAAATATGACAAAAATTTTAGGTTCACAGTATGTTTCTAATGCAGATGATTGAAGGTTATTCAATAATCAAAATCAAATCAAAAGTCCATCATTGTTCTCAATATGTATCAATCATAAGGCAACAAATAGCTTTCACATTCGGCGACTAGGGTCAATAGATTCATTTGACATTTTTAGTCCTCAAGACATGCAATCTTTAACAAAAATTTCAAGTTCACTTTTTTTAAAGCAGAAGATTGAATGTTCATCAATAAATAATATAAAATAAAAAGATCATCATCATTCTTAATATATCAATTCGAAGGCAACAAATAGCTTTCACATTTACCAACTAGGGTCAATAGATTCGTTCAGCAACAAGGGTCAATAGATTCATCCAACAATTCTAGTCATTAAGACATTCAAAATCTAACAAAAAGTTCAGGTTCACATTTTGTTTACAATGCAGATGATAGAAGATTATTAAATAATCAATATCAAATCAAAAGTTCATCATTGTTCTCAATATTTATCAATTATAACGCAATTAATAGCTATCAAATTCAACCACTATGGTCAATAGATTCACTCGGCGACGAGAGTCAATAGATTCATTCAACATTTTTAGTCATCAAGACATTCAAAATCTGACAAAAAGTTCAGGTTCACATTTTGTTTCCAATGCAGATGATTGAAGGTTATTCAATAATCAATATCAAATGAAAAGTCCATCATTGTTCTCAATATGTATCAACGATAAGGCAATCAATAGTTTTCACATTCGGCGACTAAGGTCAATAGATTCATTTGACATTTTTAGTCCTCAAGACATGCAATCTTTAACAAAAATTTCAAGTTCACTTTTTTTAAAGCAGAAGATTGATTGTTCATCAATAAATAATATAAAATAAAATAAAAAGATCATTATCGTTGTCAATATATCAATTCGAAGGCATTAAGACATTTTGTTTCCAATGCAGATGATTGAATATTATTTGATAATCAATATCAAATCAAAAGCTCATCATTGTTCTCAATATATATCAAATATAAGGCAACCAATAGCTTTCACATTCGGCGACTAGGGTCAATAGATTCATTTGACATTTTTAGTCCTCAAGACATGCAAACCTTTACAAAAATGTCAAGTTTACTTTTTTTTTAATGCAGAAGATTGAATGTTCAACAATAAACATTATAAAATAAAAAGACCATCATCGTTCTTAATATGTATCAATTATAAGGCAACCAATAGTTTTCACATTCAGCGACTAAGGTCAATTTTATCCAACAATTCTAGTCATCAAGACATTCAAAATCTGACAAAAAGTTCAAGTTCACATTTTGTTTCCAATGCAGATGATTGAAGATTTTTCAATAATCAAGATCAAATCAAAAGTCTATCATTGTTCTCAATATGTATCAATTATAAGGCAATTAATAGTTTTCATATTCAACCACTATGGTCAATAGATTCACTCGGCGACGGGGGCCAATAGATTCATACGACATTTTTAGTCATCATAACATTCACAATCTGACAAAAAGTTTAGGTTCACATTTTGTTTCCAATGCAGATGATTGAAGATTATTCAATAATCAAGATCAAATAAAAAGTTCATCATTGTTCTTAATATGTATCAACTATAAGGCAACCAATAGCTTTCACATTCGGCGACTAGCGTCAATAGATTCATTTGACATTTTTCGTCCTCAAGACATGCAATCCTTAACAAAAACGTCAAGTTCACTTTTTTTTAAAGCAGAAGATTGAATGTTCATCAATAAATAATATAAAATAAAAAGATCATCATCATTCTTAATATATCAATTCGAAGGCAACAAATAGCTTTCACATTTACCAACTAGGGTCAATAGATTCGTTCAGCAACAAGGGTCAATAGATTCATCCAACAATTCTAGTCATTAAGACATTCAAAATCTAACAAAAAGTTCAGGTTCACATTTTGTTTACAATGCAGATGATAGAAGATTATTAAATAATCAATATCAAATCAAAAGTTCATCATTGTTCTCAATATTTATCAATTATAACGCAATTAATAGCTATCAAATTCAACCACTATGGTCAATAGATTCACTCGGCGACGAGAGTCAATAGATTCATTCAACATTTTTAGTCATCAAGACATTCAAAATCTGACAAAAAGTTCAGGTTCACATTTTGTTTCCAATGCAGATGATTGAAGGTTATTCAATAATCAATATCAAATGAAAAGTCCATCATTGTTCTCAATATGTATCAACGATAAGGCAATCAATAGTTTTCACATTCGGCGACTAAGGTCAATAGATTCATTTGACATTTTTAGTCCTCAAGACATGCAATCTTTAACAAAAATTTCAAGTTCACTTTTTTTAAAGCAGAAGATTGAATGTTCATCAATAAATAATATAAAATAAAATAAAAAGATCATTATCGTTGTCAATATATCAATTCGAAGGCATTAAGACATTTTGTTTCCAATGCAGATGATTGAATATTATTTGATAATCAATATCAAATCAAAAGCTCATCATTGTTCTCAATATATATCAAATATAAGGCAACCAATAGCTTTCACATTCGGCGACTAGGGTCAATAGATTCATTTGACATTTTTAGTCCTCAAGACATGCAAACCTTTACAAAAATGTCAAGTTTACTTTTTTTTTAATGCAGAAGATTGAATGTTCAACAATAAACATTATAAAATAAAAAGACCATCATCGTTCTTAATATGTATCAATTATAAGGCAACCAATAGTTTTCACATTCAGCGACTAAGGTCAATTTTATCCAACAATTCTAGTCATCAAGACATTCAAAATCTGACAAAAAGTTCAAGTTCACATTTTGTTTCCAATGCAGATGATTGAAGATTTTTCAATAATCAAGATCAAATCAAAAGTCTATCATTGTTCTCAATATGTATCAATTATAAGGCAATTAATAGTTTTCATATTCAACCACTATGGTCAATAGATTCACTCGGCGACGGGGGCCAATAGATTCATACGACATTTTTAGTCATCATAACATTCACAATCTGACAAAAAGTTTAGGTTCACATTTTGTTTCCAATGCAGATGATTGAAGATTATTCAATAATCAAGATCAAATAAAAAGTTCATCATTGTTCTTAATATGTATCAACTATAAGGCAACCAATAGCTTTCACATTCGGCGACTAGCGTCAATAGATTCATTTGACATTTTTAGTCCTCAAGACATGCAATCCTTAACAAAAACGTCAAGTTCACTTTTTTTTAAAGCAGAAGATTGAATGTTCATCAATAAATAATATAAAATAAAAAGATCATCATCATTCTTAATATATCAATTCGAAGGCAACAAATAGCTTTCACATTTACCAACTAGGGTCAATAGATTCGTTCAGCAACAAGGGTCAATAGATTCATCCAACAATTCTAGTCATTAAGACATTCAAAATCTAACAAAAAGTTCAGGTTCACATTTTGTTTACAATGCAGATGATAGAAGATTATTAAATAATCAATATCAAATCAAAAGTTCATCATTGTTCTCAATATTTATCAATTATAACGCAATTAATAGCTATCAAATTCAACCACTATGGTCAATAGATTCACTCGGCGACGAGAGTCAATAGATTCATTCAACATTTTTAGTCATCAAGACATTCAAAATCTGACAAAAAGTTCAGGTTCACATTTTGTTTCCAATGCAGATGATTGAAGGTTATTCAATAATCAATATCAAATGAAAAGTCCATCATTGTTCTCAATATGTATCAACGATAAGGCAATCAATAGTTTTCACATTCGGCGACTAAGGTCAATAGATTCATTTGACATTTTTAGTCCTCAAGACATGCAATCTTTAACAAAAATTTCAAGTTCACTTTTTTTAAAGCAGAAGATTGAATGTTCATCAATAAATAATATAAAATAAAATAAAAAGATCATTATCGTTGTCAATATATCAATTCGAAGGCATTAAGACAATTTGTTTCCAATGCAGATGATTGAAGATTATTTGATAATCAATATCAAATCAAAAGCTCATCATTGTTCTCAATATATATCAAATATAAGGCAACCAATAGCTTTCACATTCGGCGACTAGGGTCAATAGATTCATTTGACATTTTTAGTCCTCAAGACATGCAAACCTTTACAAAAATGTCAAGTTTACTTTTTTTTTAATGCAGAAGATTGAATGTTCAACAATAAACATTATAAAATAAAAAGACCATCATCGTTCTTAATATGTATCAATTATAAGGCAACCAATAGTTTTCACATTCAGCGACTAGGGTCAATTTTATCCAACAATTCTAGTCATCAAGACATTCAAAATCTGACAAAAAGTTCAAGTTCACATTTTGTTTCCAATGCAGATGATTGAAGATTTTTCAATAATCAAGATCAAATCAAAAGTCTATCATTGTTCTCAATATGTATCAATTATAAGGCAATTAATAGTTTTCATATTCAACCACTATGGTCAATAGATTCACTCGGCGACGGGGGTCAATAGATTCATACGACATTTTTAGTCATCAAAACATTCACAATCTGACAAAAAGTTTAGGTTCACATTTTGTTTCCAATGCAGATGATTGAAGATTATTCAATAATCAAGATCAAATAAAAAGTTCATCATTGTTCTTAATATGTATCAACTATAAGGCAACCAATAGCTTTCACATTCGGCGACTAGCGTCAATAGATTCATTTGACATTTTTAGTCCTCAAGACATGCAATCCATTACAAAAATGTCAAGTTCACTTTTTTTTTTAATGCAGAAGATTGAATGTTCATCAATAAACATTATAAAATAAAAAGACCATCATCGTTCTTAATATGTATCAATTATAAGGCAACCAATAGTTTTCACATTCAGCGACTAGGGTCAATAGATTCATTCGACATTTTTAGTCATCAAGACATTCAAAATAATACAAAAAGTTCAAGTTCACATTTTATTTCCAATGCAGATGATTGAAGGTTATTCAATAATCAATATAAAATCAAAAGTCCATCATTGTTCTCAATATGTATCAATCATAAGGCAACAAATAGCTTTCACATTCGGCGACTAGGGTCAATAGATTCATTTGACATTTTTAGTCCTCAAGACATGCAATCCTTTATAAAAATGTCAAGTTCACTTTTTTTTAATGCAGAAGATTGAATGTTCATCAATAAATAATATCAAATCAAAAGTTCATCATTGTTCTCAATATGTATCAATTCTAAGGCAAGAAATAGTTTTCACATTTAGCGACTAGGGTCAATAGATTCGTTCAACAACAAGGGTCAATAGATTCATCCAACAATTCTATTCATCAAGACATTCAAAATCTGACAAAAAGTTCAGGTTCACATTTTGTTTCCAATGCAGATGATTGAAGGTTATTCAATAATCAATTTCAAATCAAAAGTCCATCATTGTTCTCAATATGTATCAATCATAAGGCAACCAATAGTTTTCACATTCAGCGACTAAGGTCAATAGATTCATTCAAAAATTTTAGTCATCAAGACATTCAAAATAATATAAAAAGTTCAAGTTCACATTTTATTTCCAATGTAGATGATTGAAGGTTATTCAATAATCAATATCAAATCAAAAGTCCATCATTGTTCTCAATATGTATCAATCATAAGGCAACAAATAGCTTTCACATTCGGCGACTAGGGTCAATAGATTCATTTGACATTTTTAGTCCTCAAGACATGCAATCCTTTATAAAAATGTCAAGTACACTTTTTTTTACTGCAGAAGATTGAATGTTCATCAATAACTAATATCAAATCAAAAGTTCATCATTGTTCTCAATATCTATCAATTCTAAGGCAACAAATAGTTTTCACATTCAACGACTAGGGTCAATAGATTCGTTCAACAACAAGGGTCAATAGATTCATCCAACAATTCTAGTCATCAAGACATTCAAAATTTGACAAAAAGTTCAGGTTCACATTTTGTTTCCAATGCAGATGATTGAAGATTATTCAATAATCAAGACCAAATCAAAAGTCCATTATTGTTCTCAATATGTATCAATCATAAGGCAACCAATAGTTTTCACATTCAGCGACTAAGGTCAATAGATTCATTCAAAAATTTTAGTCATCAAGACATTCAAAATAATATAAAAAGTTCAAGTTCACATTTTATTTCCAATGTAGATGATTGAAGGTTATTCAATAATCAATATCAAATCAAAAGTCCATCATTGTTCTCAATATGTATCAATCATAAGGCAACAAATAGCTTTCACATTCGGCGACTAGGGTCAATAGATTCGTTCAACAACAAGGGTCAATAGATTCATCCAACAATTCTAGTCATCAAGACATTCAAAATTTGACAAAAAGTTCAGGTTCACATTTTGTTTCCAATGCAGATGATTGAAGATTATTCAATAATCAAGACCAAATCAAAAGTCCATTATTGTTCTCAATATGTATCAATTATAAGGCAATTAATAGTTTTTACATTCAACCACTATGGTCAATAGATTCACTCGGACACGAGGGTCAATAAATTCATTCGACCTTTTTAGTCATCAAGACATTCAAAATATGACAAAAAGTTTAGGTTCACAGTTTGTTTTCAATGCAGATGATTGAAGATTATTCGATAATCAATTTCAAATCAAAAGCTCATCATTGTTCTCAATATGTATCAACAATAAGGCAACCAATAGCTTTCACATAGATTCATTCGACATTTTTAGTCCTCAAGACATGCAATCCTTTACAAAAATGTCAAGTTCACTTTTTTTTTTAATGCAGAAGATTGAATGTTCATCAATAAACATTATAAAATAAAAAGACCATCATCGTTCTTAATATGTATCAATTATAAGGCAACCAATAGTTTTCACATTCAGCGACTAGGGTCAATAGATTCATTCGACATTTTTAGTCATCAAGACATTCAAAATAATACAAAAAGTTCAAGTTCACATTTTATTTCCAATGCAGATGATTGAAGGTTATTCAATAATCAATATAAAATCAAAAGTTCATCATTGTTCTCAATATGTATCAATCATAAGGCAACAAATAGCTTTCACATTCGGCGACTAGGGTCAATAGATTCATTTGACATTTTTAGTCCTCAAGACATGCAATCCTTTATAAAAATGTCAAGTACACTTTTTTTTACTGCAGAAGATTGAATGTTCATCAATAACTAATATCAAATCAAAAGTTCATCATTGTTCTCAATATCTATCAATTCTAAGGCAACAAATAGTTTTCACATTCAACGACTAGGGTCAATAGATTCGTTCAACAACAAGGGTCAATAGATTCATCCAACAATTCTAGTCATCAAGACATTCAAAATTTGACAAAAAGTTCAGGTTCACATTTTGTTTCCAATGCAGATGATTGAAGATTATTCAATAATCAAGACCAAATCAAAAGTCCATTATTGTTCTCAATATGTATCAATCATAAGGCAACCAATAGTTTTCACATTCAGCGACTAAGGTCAATAGATTCATTCAAAAATTTTAGTCATCAAGACATTCAAAATAATATAAAAAGTTCAAGTTCACATTTTATTTCCAATGTAGATGATTGAAGGTTATTCAATAATCAATATCAAATCAAAAGTCCATCATTGTTCTCAATATGTATCAATCATAAGGCAACAAATAGCTTTCACATTCGGCGACTAGGGTCAATAGATTCGTTCAACAACAAGGGTCAATAGATTCATCCAACAATTCTAGTCATCAAGACATTCAAAATTTGACAAAAAGTTCAGGTTCACATTTTGTTTCCAATGCAGATGATTGAAGATTATTCAATAATCAAGACCAAATCAAAAGTCCATTATTGTTCTCAATATGTATCAATTATAAGGCAATTAATAGTTTTTACATTCAACCACTATGGTCAATAGATTCACTCGGACACGAGGGTCAATAAATTCATTCGACCTTTTTAGTCATCAAGACATTCAAAATATGACAAAAAGTTTAGGTTCACAGTTTGTTTTCAATGCAGATGATTGAAGATTATTCGATAATCAATTTCAAATCAAAAGCTCATCATTGTTCTCAATATGTATCAACAATAAGGCAACCAATAGCTTTCACATAGATTCATTCGACATTTTTAGTCCTCAAGACATGCAATCCTTTACAAAAATGTCAAGTTCACTTTTTTTTTTAATGCAGAAGATTGAATGTTCATCAATAAACATTATAAAATAAAAAGACCATCATCGTTCTTAATATGTATCAATTATAAGGCAACCAATAGTTTTCACATTCAGCGACTAGGGTCAATAGATTCATTCGACATTTTTAGTCATCAAGACATTCAAAATAATACAAAAAGTTCAAGTTCACATTTTATTTCCAATGCAGATGATTGAAGGTTATTCAATAATCAATATAAAATCAAAAGTTCATCATTGTTCTCAATATGTATCAATCATAAGGCAACAAATAGCTTTCACATTCGGCGACTAGGGTCAATAGATTCATTTGACATTTTTAGTCCTCAAGACATGCAATCCTTTATAAAAATGTCAAGTACACTTTTTTTTACTGCAGAAGATTGAATGTTCATCAATAACTAATATCAAATCAAAAGTTCATCATTGTTCTCAATATCTATCAATTCTAAGGCAACAAATAGTTTTCACATTCAACGACTAGGGTCAATAGATTCGTTCAACAACAAGGGTCAATAGATTCATCCAACAATTCTAGTCATCAAGACATTCAAAATTTGACAAAAAGTTCAGGTTCACATTTTGTTTCCAATGCAGATGATTGAAGATTATTCAATAATCAAGACCAAATCAAAAGTCCATTATTGTTCTCAATATGTATCAATCATAAGGCAACCAATAGTTTTCACATTCAGCGACTAAGGTCAATAGATTCATTCAAAAATTTTAGTCATCAAGACATTCAAAATAATATAAAAAGTTCAAGTTCACATTTTATTTCCAATGTAGATGATTGAAGGTTATTCAATAATCAATATCAAATCAAAAGTCCATCATTGTTCTCAATATGTATCAATCATAAGGCAACAAATAGCTTTCACATTCGGCGACTAGGGTCAATAGATTCGTTCAACAACAAGGGTCAATAGATTCATCCAACAATTCTAGTCATCAAGACATTCAAAATTTGACAAAAAGTTCAGGTTCACATTTTGTTTCCAATGCAGATGATTGAAGATTATTCAATAATCAAGACCAAATCAAAAGTCCATTATTGTTCTCAATATGTATCAATTATAAGGCAATTAATAGTTTTTACATTCAACCACTATGGTCAATAGATTCACTCGGACACGAGGGTCAATAAATTCATTCGACCTTTTTAGTCATCAAGACATTCAAAATATGACAAAAAGTTTAGGTTCACAGTTTGTTTTCAATGCAGATGATTGAAGATTATTCGATAATCAATTTCAAATCAAAAGCTCATCATTGTTCTCAATATGTATCAACAATAAGGCAACCAATAGCTTTCACATAGATTCATTCGACATTTTTAGTCCTCAAGACATGCAATCCTTTACAAAAATGTCAAGTTCACTTTTTTTTTTAATGCAGAAGATTGAATGTTCATCAATAAACATTATAAAATAAAAAGACCATCATCGTTCTTAATATGTATCAATTATAAGGCAACCAATAGTTTTCACATTCAGCGACTAGGGTCAATAGATTCATTCGACATTTTTAGTCATCAAGACATTCAAAATAATACAAAAAGTTCAAGTTCACATTTTATTTCCAATGCAGATGATTGAAGGTTATTCAATAATCAATATAAAATCAAAAGTTCATCATTGTTCTCAATATGTATCAATCATAAGGCAACAAATAGCTTTCACATTCGGCGACTAGGGTCAATAGATTCATTTGACATTTTTAGTCCTCAAGCCATGCAATCCTTTATAAAAATGTCAAGTTCACTTTTTTTTAATGCAGAAGATTGAATGTTCATCAATAAATAATATCAAATCAAAAGTTCATCATTGTGCTCAATATGTATCAATTCTAAGGCAAGAAATAGTTTTCACATTTAGCGACTAGGGTCAATAGATTCGTTCAACAACAAGGGTCAATAGATTCATCCAACAATTCTATTCATCAAGACATTCAAAATCTGACAAAAAGTTCAGGTTCACATTTTGTTTCCAATGCAGATGATTGAAGGTTATTCAATAATCAATTTCAAATCAAAAGTCCATCATTGTTCTCAATATGTATCAATCATAAGGCAACCAATAGTTTTCACATTCAGCGACTAGGGTCAATAGATTCATTCAAAAATTTTAGTCATCAAGACATTCAAAATAATATAAAAAGTTCAAGTTCACATTTTATTTCCAATGTAGATGATTGAAGGTTATTCAATAATCAATATCAAATCAAAAGTCCATCATTGTTCTCAATATGTATCAATCATAAGGCAACAAATAGCTTTCACATTCGGCGACTAGGGTCAATAGATTCATTTGACATTTTTAGTCCTCAAGACATGCAATCCTTTATAAAAATGTCAAGTACACTTTTTTTTACTGCAGAAGATTGAATGTTCATCAATAACTAATATCAAATCAAAAGTTCATCATTGTTCTCAATATCTATCAATTCTAAGGCAACAAATAGTTTTCACATTCAACGACTAGGGTCAATAGATTCGTTCAACAACAAGGGTCAATAGATTCATCCAACAATTCTAGTCATCAAGACATTCAAAATTTGACAAAAAGTTCAGGTTCACATTTTGTTTCCAATGCAGATGATTGAAGATTATTCAATAATCAAGACCAAATCAAAAGTCCATTATTGTTCTCAATATGTATCAATCATAAGGCAACCAATAGTTTTCACATTCAGCGACTAAGGTCAATAGATTCATTCAAAAATTTTAGTCATCAAGACATTCAAAATAATATAAAAAGTTCAAGTTCACATTTTATTTCCAATGTAGATGATTGAAGGTTATTCAATAATCAATATCAAATCAAAAGTCCATCATTGTTCTCAATATGTATCAATCATAAGGCAACAAATAGCTTTCACATTCGGCGACTAGGGTCAATAGATTCGTTCAACAACAAGGGTCAATAGATTCATCCAACAATTCTAGTCATCAAGACATTCAAAATTTGACAAAAAGTTCAGGTTCACATTTTGTTTCCAATGCAGATGATTGAAGATTATTCAATAATCAAGACCAAATCAAAAGTCCATTATTGTTCTCAATATGTATCAATTATAAGGCAATTAATAGTTTTTACATTCAACCACTATGGTCAATAGATTCACTCGGACACGAGGGTCAATAAATTCATTCGACCTTTTTAGTCATCAAGACATTCAAAATATGACAAAAAGTTTAGGTTCACAGTTTGTTTTCAATGCAGATGATTGAAGATTATTCGATAATCAATTTCAAATCAAAAGCTCATCATTGTTCTCAATATGTATCAACAATAAGGCAACCAATAGCTTTCACATAGATTCATTCGACATTTTTAGTCCTCAAGACATGCAATCCTTTACAAAAATGTCAAGTTCACTTTTTTTTTTAATGCAGAAGATTGAATGTTCATCAATAAACATTATAAAATAAAAAGACCATCATCGTTCTTAATATGTATCAATTATAAGGCAACCAATAGTTTTCACATTCAGCGACTAGGGTCAATAGATTCATTCGACATTTTTAGTCATCAAGACATTCAAAATAATACAAAAAGTTCAAGTTCACATTTTATTTCCAATGCAGATGATTGAAGGTTATTCAATAATCAATATAAAATCAAAAGTTCATCATTGTTCTCAATATGTATCAATCATAAGGCAACAAATAGCTTTCACATTCGGCGACTAGGGTCAATAGATTCATTTGACATTTTTAGTCCTCAAGACATGCAATCCTTTATAAAAATGTCAAGTACACTTTTTTTTACTGCAGAAGATTGAATGTTCATCAATAACTAATATCAAATCAAAAGTTCATCATTGTTCTCAATATCTATCAATTCTAAGGCAACAAATAGTTTTCACATTCAACGACTAGGGTCAATAGATTCGTTCAACAACAAGGGTCAATAGATTCATCCAACAATTCTAGTCATCAAGACATTCAAAATTTGACAAAAAGTTCAGGTTCACATTTTGTTTCCAATGCAGATGATTGAAGATTATTCAATAATCAAGACCAAATCAAAAGTCCATTATTGTTCTCAATATGTATCAATCATAAGGCAACCAATAGTTTTCACATTCAGCGACTAAGGTCAATAGATTCATTCAAAAATTTTAGTCATCAAGACATTCAAAATAATATAAAAAGTTCAAGTTCACATTTTATTTCCAATGTAGATGATTGAAGGTTATTCAATAATCAATATCAAATCAAAAGTCCATCATTGTTCTCAATATGTATCAATCATAAGGCAACAAATAGCTTTCACATTCGGCGACTAGGGTCAATAGATTCGTTCAACAACAAGGGTCAATAGATTCATCCAACAATTCTAGTCATCAAGACATTCAAAATTTGACAAAAAGTTCAGGTTCACATTTTGTTTCCAATGCAGATGATTGAAGATTATTCAATAATCAAGACCAAATCAAAAGTCCATTATTGTTCTCAATATGTATCAATTATAAGGCAATTAATAGTTTTTACATTCAACCACTATGGTCAATAGATTCACTCGGACACGAGGGTCAATAAATTCATTCGACCTTTTTAGTCATCAAGACATTCAAAATATGACAAAAAGTTTAGGTTCACAGTTTGTTTTCAATGCAGATGATTGAAGATTATTCGATAATCAATTTCAAATCAAAAGCTCATCATTGTTCTCAATATGTATCAACAATAAGGCAACCAATAGCTTTCACATAGATTCATTCGACATTTTTAGTCCTCAAGACATGCAATCCTTTACAAAAATGTCAAGTTCACTTTTTTTTTTAATGCAGAAGATTGAATGTTCATCAATAAACATTATAAAATAAAAAGACCATCATCGTTCTTAATATGTATCAATTATAAGGCAACCAATAGTTTTCACATTCAGCGACTAGGGTCAATAGATTCATTCGACATTTTTAGTCATCAAGACATTCAAAATAATACAAAAAGTTCAAGTTCACATTTTATTTCCAATGCAGATGATTGAAGGTTATTCAATAATCAATATAAAATCAAAAGTTCATCATTGTTCTCAATATGTATCAATCATAAGGCAACAAATAGCTTTCACATTCGGCGACTAGGGTCAATAGATTCATTTGACATTTTTAGTCCTCAAGACATGCAATCCTTTATAAAAATGTCAAGTTCACTTTTTTTTAATGCAGAAGATTGAATGTTCATCAATAAATAATATCAAATCAAAAGTTCATCATTGTGCTCAATATGTATCAATTCTAAGGCAAGAAATAGTTTTCACATTTAGCGACTAGGGTCAATAGATTCGTTCAACAACAAGGGTCAATAGATTCATCCAACAATTCTATTCATCAAGACATTCAAAATCTGACAAAAAGTTCAGGTTCACATTTTGTTTCCAATGCAGATGATTGAAGGTTATTCAATAATCAATTTCAAATCAAAAGTCCATCATTGTTCTCAATATGTATCAATCATAAGGCAACCAATAGTTTTCACATTCAGCGACTAGGGTCAATAGATTCATTCAAAAATTTTAGTCATCAAGACATTCAAAATAATATAAAAAGTTCAAGTTCACATTTTATTTCCAATGTAGATGATTGAAGGTTATTCAATAATCAATATCAAATCAAAAGTCCATCATTGTTCTCAATATGTATCAATCATAAGGCAACAAATAGCTTTCACATTCGGCGACTAGGGTCAATAGATTCATTTGACATTTTTAGTCCTCAAGACATGCAATCCTTTATAAAAATGTCAAGTACACTTTTTTTTACTGCAGAAGATTGAATGTTCATCAATAACTAATATCAAATCAAAAGTTCATCATTGTTCTCAATATGTATCAATTCTAAGGCAACAAATAGTTTTCACATTCAGCGACTAGGGTCAATAGATTCGTTCAACAACAAGGGTCAATAGATTCATCCAACAATTCTAGTCATCAAGACATTCAAAATCTGACAAAAAGTTGAGGTTCACATTTTGTTTTCAATGCAGATGATTGAAGATTATTCAATAATCAAGACCAAATCAAAAGTCCATTATTGTTCTCAATATGTATCAATTATAAGGCAATTAATAGTTTTTACATTCAACCACTATGGTCAATAGATTCACTCGGCGACGAGGGTCAATAAATTCATTCGACCTTTTTAGTCATCAAGACATTCAAAATATGACAAAAAGTTTAGGTTCACAGTTTGTTTTCAATGCAGATGATTGAAGATTATTCGATAATCAATTTCAAATCAAAAGCTCATCATTGTTCTCAATATGTATCAACAATAAGACAACCAATAGCTTTCACATAGATTCATTCGACATTTTTAGTCCTCAAGACATGCAATCCTTTACAAAAATGTCAAGTTCACTTTTTTTTGTAATGCCGAAGATTGAATGTTCATCAATAAACATTATTATAAAATAAAAAGACCATCATCGTTCTTAATATGTATCAATTATAAGGCAAACAATAGTTTTCACATTCAGCGACTAGGGTCAATAGATTCATTCGACATTTTTAGTCATCAAGACATTCAAAATAATACAAAAAGTTCAAGTTCACATTTTATTTCCAATGCAGATGATTGAAGGTTATTCAATAATCAATATCAAATCAAAAGTCCATCATTGTTCTCAATATGTATCAATCATAAGGCAACAAATAGCTTTCACATTCGGCGACTAGGGTCAATAGATTCATTTCACATTTTTAGTCCTCAAGACATGCAATCCTTTATAAAAATGACAAGTTCACTTTTTTTTAATGCAGAAGATTGAATGTTCATCAATAAATAATATCAAATCAAAAGTTCATCATTGTTCTCAATATGTATCAATTCTAAGGCAACAAATAGTTTTCACATTTAGCGACTAGGGTCAATAGATTCGTTCAACAACAAGGGTCAATAGATTCATCCAACAATTCTAGTCATCAAGACATTCAAAATCTGACAAAAAGTTCAGGTTCACATTTTGTTTCCAATGCAGATGATTGAAGGTTATTCAATAATCAATATCAAATCAAAAGTCCATCATTGTTCTCAATATGTATCAATCATAAGGCAACCAATAGTTTTCACATTCAGCGACTAGGGTCAATAGATTCATTCAAAATTTTTAGTCATCAAGACATTCAAAATAATATAAAAAGTTCAAGTTCACATTTTATTTCCAATGTAGATGATTGAAGGTTATTCAATAATCAATATCAAATCAAAAGTCTATCATTGTGCTCAATATGTATCAATCATAAGGCAACAAATAGCTTTCACATTCGGCGACTAAGGTCAATAGATTCATTTAACATGCAATCTTTAACAAAAATTTCAAGTTCACTTTTTTTAAAGCAGAAGATTGAATGTTCATCAATAAATAATATAAAATAAAATAAAAAGATCATTATCGTTGTCAATATATCAATTCGAAGGCATTAAGACATTTTGTTTTCAATGCAGATGATTGAAGATTATTCGATAATCAATTTCAAATCAAAAGCTCATCATTGTTCTCAATATGTATCAACAATAAGGCAACCAATAGCTTTCACATAGATTCATTCGACATTTTTAGTCCTCAAGACATGCAATCCTTTACAAAAATGTCAAGTTCACTTTTTTTTTTAATGCAGAAGATTGAATGTTCATCAATAAACATTATAAAATAAAAAGACCATCATCGTTCTTAATATGTATCAATTATAAGGCAACCAATAGTTTTCACATTCAGCGACTAGGGTCAATAGATTCATTCGACATTTTTAGTCATCAAGACATTCAAAATAATACAAAAAGTTCAAGTTCACATTTTATTTCCAATGCAGATGATTGAAGGTTATTCAATAATCAATATAAAATCAAAAGTCCATCATTGTTCTCAATATGTATCAATCATAAGGCAACAAATAGCTTTCACATTCGGCGACTAGGGTCAATAGATTCATTTGACATTTTTAGTCCTCAAGACATGCAATCCTTTATAAAAATGTCAAGTTCACTTTTTTTTAATGCAGAAGATTGAATGTTCATCAATAAATAATATCAAATCAAAAGTTCATCATTGTGCTCAATATGTATCAATTCTAAGGCAAGAAATAGTTTTCACATTTAGCGACTAGGGTCAATAGATTCGTTCAACAACAAGGGTCAATAGATTCATCCAACAATTCTATTCATCAAGACATTCAAAATCTGACAAAAAGTTCAGGTTCACATTTTGTTTCCAATGCAGATGATTGAAGGTTATTCAATAATCAATATCAAATCAAAAGTCCATTATTGTTCTCAATATGTATCAATCATAAGGCAACCAATAGTTTTCACATTCAGCGACTAGGGTCAATAGATTCATTCAAAAATTTTAGTCATCAAGACATTCAAAATAATATAAAAAGTTCAAGTTCACATTTTATTTCCAATGTAGATGATTGAAGGTTATTCAATAATCAATATCAAATCAAAAGTCCATCATTGTTCTCAATATGTATCAATCATAAGGCAACAAATAGCTTTCACATTCGGCGACTAGGGTCAATAGATTCATTTGACATTTTTAGTCCTCAAGACATGCAATCCTTTATAAAAATGTCAAGTACACTTTTTTTTACTGCAGAAGATTGAATGTTCATCAATAACTAATATCAAATCAAAAGTTCATCATTGTTCTCAATATGTATCAATTCTAAGGCAACAAATAGTTTTCACATTCAGCGACTAGGGTCAATAGATTCGTTCAACAACAAGGGTCAATAGATTCATCCAACAATTCTAGTCATCAAGACATTCAAAATCTGACAAAAAGTTCAGGTTCACATTTTGTTTCCAATGCAGATGATTGAAGATTATTCAATAATCAAGACCAAATCAAAAGTCCATTATTGTTCTCAATATGTATCAATTATAAGGCAATTAATAGTTTTTACATTCAACCACTATGGTCAATAGATTCACTCGGCGACGAGGGTCAATAAATTCATTCGACCTTTTTAGTCATCAAGACATTCAAAATATGACAAAAAGTTTAGGTTCACAGTTTGTTTTCAATGCAGATGATTGAAGATTATTCGATAATCAATTTCAAATCAAAAGCTCATCATTGTTCTCAATATGTATCAACAATAAGACAACCAATAGCTTTCACATAGATTCATTCGACATTTTTAGTCCTCAAGACATGCAATCCTTTACAAAAATGTCAAGTTCACTTTTTTTTGTAATGCCGAAGATTGAATGTTCATCAATAAACATTATTATAAAATAAAAAGACCATCATCGTTCTTAATATGTATCAATTATAAGGCAAACAATAGTTTTCACATTCAGCGACTAGGGTCAATAGATTCATTCGACATTTTTAGTCATCAAGACATTCAAAATAATACAAAAAGTTCAAGTTCACATTTTATTTCCAATGCAGATGATTGAAGGTTATTCAATAATCAATATCAAATCAAAAGTCCATCATTGTTCTCAATATGTATCAATCATAAGGCAACAAATAGCTTTCACATTCGGCGACTAGGGTCAATAGATTCATTTCACATTTTTAGTCCTCAAGACATGCAATCCTTTATAAAAATGACAAGTTCACTTTTTTTTAATGCAGAAGATTGAATGTTCATCAATAAATAATATCAAATCAAAAGTTCATCATTGTTCTCAATATGTATCAATTCTAAGGCAACAAATAGTTTTCACATTTAGCGACTAGGGTCAATAGATTCGTTCAACAACAAGGGTCAATAGATTCATCCAACAACTCTAGTCATCAAGACATTCAAAATATGACAAAAAGTTCAGGTTCACATTTTGTTTCCAATGCAGATGATTGAAGGTTATTCAATAATCAATATCAAATCAAAAGTCCATCATTGTTCTCAATATGTATCAATCATAAGGCAACCAATAGTTTTCACATTCAGCGACTAGGGTCAATAGATTCATTCAAAATTTTTATTCATCAAGACATTCAAAATAATATAAAAAGTTCAAGTTCACATTTTATTTCCAATGTAGATGATTGAAGGTTATTCAATAATCAATATCAAATCAAAAGTCTATCATTGTTCTCAATATGTATCAATCATAAGGCAACAAATAGCTTTCACATTCGGCGACTAAGGTCAATAGATTCATTTAACATGCAATCTTTAACAAAAATTTCAAGTTCACTTTTTTTAAAGCAGAAGATTGAATGTTCATCAATAAATAATATAAAATAAAATAAAAAGATCATTATCGTTGTCAATATATCAATTCGAAGGCATTAAGACATTTTGTTTCCAATGCAGATGATTGAAGATTATTTGATAATCAATATCAAATCAAAAGCTCATCATTGTTCTCAATATATATCAAATATAAGGCAACCAATAGCTTTCACATTCGGCGACTAGGGTCAATAGATTCATTTGACATTTTTAGTCCTCAAGACATGCAAACCTTTACAAAAATGTCAAGTTTACTTTTTTTTTAATGCAGAAGATTGAATGTTCAACAATAAACATTATAAAATAAAAAGACCATCATCGTTCTTAATATGTATCAATTATAAGGCAACCAATAGTTTTCACATTCAGCGACTAAGGTCAATTTCATCCAACAATTCTAGTCATCAAGACATTCAAAATCTGACAAAAAGTTCAAGTTCACATTTTGTTTCCAATGCAGATGATTGAAGATTTTTCAATAATCAAGATCAAATCAAAAGTCTATCATTGTTCTCAATATGTATCAATTATAAGGCAATTAATAGTTTTCATATTCAACCACTATGGTCAATAGATTCACTCGGCGACGGGGGTCAATAGATTCATACGACATTTTTAGTCATCAAAACATTCAAAATCTGACAAAAAGTTTAGGTTCACATTTTGTTTCCAATGCAGATGATTGAAGATTATTCAATAATCAAGATCAAATAAAAAGTTCATCATTGTTCTTAATATGTGTCAACTATAAGGCAACCAATAGCTTTCACATTCGGCGACTAGCGTCAATAGATTCATTTGACATTTTTAGTCCTCAAGACATGCAATCCATTACAAAAATGTCAAGTTCACTTGTTTTTTTTAATGCAGAAGATTGAATGTTCATCAATAAACATTATAAAATAAAAAGACCATCATCGTTCTTAATATGTATCAATTATAAGGCAACCAATAGTTTTCACATTCAGCGACTAGGGTCAATAGATTCATTCGACATTTTTAGTCATCAAGACATTCAAAATAATACAAAAAGTTCAAGTTCAAATTTTATTTCCAATGCAGATGATTGAAGGTTATTCAATAATCAATATAAAATCAAAAGTCCATCATTGTTCTCAATATGTATCAATCATAAGGCAACAAATAGCTTTCACATTCGGCGACTACGGTCAATAGATTCATTTGACATTTTTAGTCCTCAAGACATGCAATCCTTTATAAAAATGTCAAGTTCACTTTTTTTTAATGCAGAAGATTGAATGTTCATCAATAAATAATATCAAATCAAAAGTTCATCATTGTTCTCAATATGTATCAATTCTAAGGCAAGAAATAGTTTTCACATTTAGCGACTAGGGTCAATAGATTCGTTCAACAACAAGGGTCAATAGATTCATCCAACAATTCTATTCATCAAGACATTCAAAATCTGACAAAAAGTTCAGGTTCACATTTTGTTTCCAATGCAGATGATTGAAGGTTATTCAATAATCAATATCAAATCAAAAGTCCATCATTGTTCTCAATATGTATCAATCATAAGGCAACCAATAGTTTTCACATTCAGCGACTAGGGTCAATAGATTCATTCAAAAATTTTAGTCATCAAGACATTCAATCCTTTATAAAAATGTCAAGTACACTTTTTTTTACTGCAGAAGATTGAATGTTCATCAATAACTAATATCAAATCAAAAGTTCATCATTATTCTCAATATGTATCAATTCTAAGGCAACAGATAGTTTTCACATTCAGCGACTAGGGTCAATAGATTTTTCAACAACAAGGGTCAATAGATTCATCCAACAATTCTAGTCATCAAGACATTCAAAATCTGACAAAAAGTTCAGGTTCACATTTTGTTTCCAATGCAGATGATTGAAGATTATTCAATAATCAAGACCAAATCAAAAGTCCATTATTGTTCTCAATATGTATCAATTATAAGGCAATTAATAGTTTTTACATTCAACCACCACTATGGTCAATAGATTCAATCGGCGACGAGGGTCAATAAATTCATTCGACCTTTTTAGTCATCAAGACATTCAAAATATGACAAAAAGTTTAGGTTCACAGTTTGTTTTCAATGCAGATGATTGAAGATTATTCCATAATCAATTTCAAATCAAAAGCTCATCATTGTTCTCAATATGTATCAACAATAAGACAACCAATAGCTTTCACATAGATTCATTCGACATTTTTAGTCCTCAAGACATGCAATCCTTTACAAAAATGTCAAGTTCACTTTTTTTTGTAATGCAGAAGATTGAATGTTCATCAATAAACATTATTATAAAATAAAAAGACCATCATCGTTCTTAATATGTATCAATTATAAGGCAAACAATAGTTTTCACATTCAGCGACTAGGGTCAATAGATTCATTCGACATTTTTAGTCATCAAGACATTCAAAATAATACAAAAAGTTCAAGTTCACATTTAATTCCAATGCAGATGATTGAAGGTTATTCAATAATCAATATCAAATCAAAAGTCCATCATTGTTCTCAATATGTATCAATCATAAGGCAACCAATAGTTTTCACATTCAGCGACTAGGGTCAATAGATTCATTCAAAATTTTTAGTCATCAAGACATTCAAAATAATATAAAAAGTTCAAGTTCACATTTTATTTCCAATGTAGATGATTGAAGGTTATTCAATAATCAATATCAAATCAAAAGTCCATCATTGTTCTCAATATGTATCAATCATAAGGCAACAAATAGCTTTCACATTCGGCGACTAGGGTCAATAGATTCATTTGACATTTTTAGTCCTCAAGACATGCAATCCTTTATAAAAATGTCAAGTACACTTTTTTTTACTGCAGAAGATTGAATGTTCATCAATAACTAATATCAAATCAAAAGTTCATCATTGTTCTCAATATGTATCAATTCTAAGGCAACAAATAGTTTTCACATTCAGCGACTAGGGTCAATAGATTCGTTCAACAACAAGGGTCAATAGATTCATCCAACAATTCTAGTCATCAAGACATTCAAAATCTGACAAAAAGTTCAGGTTCACATTTTGTTTCCAATGCAGATGATTGAAGATTATTCAATAATCAAGACCAAATCAAAAGTCCATTATTGTTCTCAATATGTATCAATTATAAGGCAATTAATAGTTTTTACATTCAACCTCCACTATGGTCAATAGATTCAATCGGCGACGAGGGTCAATAAATTCATTCGACCTTTTTAGTCATCAAGACATTCAAAATATGACAAAAAGTTTAGGTTCACAGTTTGTTTTCAATGCAGATGATTGAAGATTATTCGATAATCAATTTCAAATCAAAAGCTCATCATTGTTCTCAATATGTATCAACAATAAGACAACCAATAGCTTTCACATAGATTCATTCGACATTTTTAGTCCTCAAGACATGCAATCCTTTACAAAAATGTCAAGTTCACTTTTTTTTGTAATGCAGAAGATTGAATGTTCATCAATAAACATTATTATAAAATAAAAAGACCATCATCGTTCTTAATATGTATCAATTATAAGGCAAACAATAGTTTTCACATTCAGCGACTAGGGTCAATAGATTCATTCGACATTTTTAGTCATCAAGACATTCAAAATAATACAAAAAGTTCAAGTTCACATTTTATTTCCAATGCAGATGATTGAAGGTTATTCAATAATCAATATCAAATCAAAAGTCCATCATTGTTCTCAATATGTATCAATCATAAGGCAACAAATAGCTTTCACATTCGGCGACTAGGGTCAATAGATTCATTTCACATTTTTAGTCCTCAAGACATGCAATCCTTTATAAAAATGACAAGTTCACTTTTTTTTAATGCAGAAGATTGAATGTTCATCAATAAATAATATCAAATCAAAAGTTCATCATTGTTCTCAATATGTATCAATTCTAAGGCAACAAATAGTTTTCACATTTAGCGACTAGGGTCAATAGATTCATCCAACAATTCTAGTCATCAAGACATTCAAAATCTGACAAAAAGTTCAGGTTCACATTTTGTTTCCAATGCAGATGATTGAAGGTTATTCAATAATCAATATCAAATCAAAAGTCCATCATTGTTCTCAATATGTATCAATCATAAGGCAACCAATAGTTTTCACATTCAGCGACTAGGGTCAATAGATTCATTCAAAATTTTTAGTCATCAAGACATTCAAAATAATATAAAAAGTTCAAGTTCACATTTTATTTCCAATGTAGATGATTGAAGGTTATTCAATAATCAATATCAAATCAAAAGTCCATCATTGTTCTCAATATGTATCAATCATAAGGCAACAAATAGCTTTCACATTCGGCGACTAGGGTCAATAGATTCATTTGACATTTTTAGTCCTCAAGACATGCAATCCTTTATAAAAATGTCAAGTACACTTTTTTTTACTGCAGAAGATTGAATGTTCATCAATAACTAATATCAAATCAAAAGTTCATCATTGTTCTCAATATGTATCAATTCTAAGGCAACAAATAGTTTTCACATTCAGCGACTAGGGTCAATAGATTCGTTCAACAACAAGGGTCAATAGATTCATCCAACAATTCTAGTCATCAAGACATTCAAAATCTGACAAAAAGTTCAGGTTCACATTTTGTTTCCAATGCAGATGATTGAAGATTATTCAATAATCAAGACCAAATCAAAAGTCCATTATTGTTCTCAATATGTATCAATTATAAGGCAATTAATAGTTTTTACATTCAACCACTATGGTCAATAGATTCACTCGGCGACGAGGGTCAATAAATTCATTCGACCTTTTTAGTCATCAAGACATTCAAAATATGACAAAAAGTTTAGGTTCACAGTTTGTTTTCAATGCAGATGATTGAAGATTATTCGATAATCAATTTCAAATCAAAAGCTCATCATTGTTCTCAATATGTATCAACAATAAGACAACCAATAGCTTTTACATAGATTCATTCGACATTTTTAGTCCTCAAGACATGCAATCCTTTACAAAAATGTCAAGTTCACTTTTTTTTGTAATGCAGAAGATTGAATGTTCATCAATAAACATTATTATAAAATAAAAAGACCATCATCGTTCTTAATATGTATCAATTATAAGGCAACCAATAGTTTTCACATTCAGCGACTAGGGTCAATAGATTCATTCGACATTTTTAGTCATCAAGACATTCAAAATAATACAAAAAGTTCAAGTTCACATTTTATTTCCAATGCAGATGATTGAAGGTTATTCAATAATCAATATAAAATCAAAAGTCCATCATTGTTCTCAATATGTATCAATCATAAGGCAACAAATAGCTTTCACATTCGGCGACTAGGGTCAATAGATTCATTTGACATTTTTAGTCCTCAAGACATGCAATCCTTTATAAAAATGTCAAGTACACTTTTTTTTACTGCAGAAGATTGAATGTTCATCAATAACTAATATCAAATCAAAAGTTCATCATTGTTCTCAATATGTATCAATTCTAAGGCAACAAATAGTTTTCACATTCAGCGACTAGGGTCAATAGATTCGTTCAACAACAAGGGTCAATAAATTCATCCAACAATTCTAGTCATCAAGACATTCAAAATCTGACAAAAAGTTCAGGTTCACATTTTGTTTCCAATGCAGATGATTGAAGATTATTCAATAATCAAGACCAAATCAAAAGTCCATTATTGTTCTCAATATGTATCAATTATAAGGCAATTAATAGTTTTTACATTCAACCACTATGGTCAATAGATTCACTCGGCGACGAGGGTCAATAAATTCATTCGACCTTTTTAGTCATCAAGACATTCAAAATATGACAAAATGTTTAGGTTCACAGTTTGTTTTCAATGCAGATGATTGAAGATTATTCGATAATCAATTTCAAATCAAAAGCTCATCATTGTTCTCAATATGTATCAACAATAAGACAACCAATAGCTTTCACATAGATTCATTCGACATTTTTAGTCCTCAAGACATGCAATCCTTTACAAAAATGTCAAGTTCACTTTTTTTTGTAATGCAGAAGATTGAATGTTCATCAATAACATTATAAAATAAAAAGACCATCATCGTTCTTAATATGTATCAATTATAAGGCAACCAATAGTTTTCACATTCAGCGACTAGGGTCAATAGATTCATTCGACATTTTTAGTCATCAAGACATTCAAAATAATACAAAAAGTTCAAGTTCACATTTTATTTCCAATGCAGATGATTGAAGGTTATTCAATAATCAATATAAAATCAAAAGTCCATCATTGTTCTCAATATGTATCAATCATAACGCAACAAATAGCTTTCACATTCGGCGACTACGGTCAATAGATTCATTTGACATTTTTAGTCCTCAAGACATGCAATCCTTTATAAAAATGTCAAGTTCACTTTTTTTTAATGCAGAAGATTGAATGTTCATCAATAAATAATATCAAATCAAAAGTTCATCATTGTTCTCAATATGTATCAATTCTAAGGCAAGAAATAGTTTTCACATTTAGCGACTAGGGTCAATAGATTCGTTCAACAACAAGGGTCAATAGATTCATCCAACAATTCTATTCATCAAGACATTCAAAATCTGACAAAAAGCTCAGGTTCACATTTTGTTTCCAATGCAGATGATTGAAGGTTATTCAATAATCAATATCAAATCAAAAGTCCATCATTGTTCTCAATATGTATCAATCATAAGGCAACCAATAGTTTTCACATTCAGCGACTAGGGTCAATAGATTCATTCAAAATTTTTAGTCATCAAGACATTCAAAATAATATAAAAAGTTCAAGTTCACATTTTATTTCCAATGTAGATGATTGAAGGTTATTCAATAATCAATATCAAATCAAAAGTCCATCATTGTTCTCAATATGTATCAATCATAAGGCAACAAATAGCTTTCACATTCGGCGACTAGGGTCAATAGATTCATTTGACATTTTTAGTCCTCAAGACATGCAATCCTTTATAAAAATGTCAAGTACACTTTTTTTTACTGCAGAAGATTGAATGTTCATCAATAACTAATATCAAATCAAAAGTTCATCATTGTTCTCAATATGTATCAATTCTAAGGCAACAAATAGTTTTCACATTCAGCGACTAGGGTCAATAGATTCGTTCAACAACAAGGGTCAATAGATTCATCCAACAATTCTATTCATCAAGACATTCAAAATCTGACAAAAAGTTCAGGTTCACATTTTGTTTCCAATGCAGATGATTGAAGGTTATTCAATAATCAATATCAAATCAAAAGTCCATTATTGTTCTCAATATGTATCAATCATAAGGCAACCAATAGTTTTCACATTCAGCGACTAGGGTCAATAGATTCATTCAAAAATTTTAGTCATCAAGACATTCAAAATAATACAAAAAGTTCAAGTTCACATTTTATTTCCAATGCAGATGATTGAAGGTTATTCAATAATCAATATAAAATCAAAAGTCCATCATTGTTCTCAATATGTATCAATCATAACGCAACAAATAGCTTTCACATTCGGCGACTACGGTCAATAGATTCATTTGACATTTTTAGTCCTCAAGACATGCAATCCTTTATAAAAATGTCAAGTACACTTTTTTTTACTGCAGAAGATTGAATGTTCATCAATAACTAATATCAAATCAAAAGTTCATCATTGTTCTCAATATGTATCAATTCTAAGGCAAGAAATAGTTTTCACATTTAGCGACTAGGGTCAATAGATTCGTTCAACAACAAGGGTCAATAGATTCATCCAACAATTCTATTCATCAAGACATTCAAAATCTGACAAAAAGCTCAGGTTCACATTTTGTTTCCAATGCAGATGATTGAAGGTTATTCAATAATCAATATCAAATCAAAAGTCCATCATTGTTCTCAATATGTATCAATCATAAGGCAACCAATAGTTTTCACATTCAGCGACTAGGGTCAATAGATTCATTCAAAATTTTTAGTCATCAAGACATTCAAAATAATATAAAAAGTTCAAGTTCACATTTTATTTCCAATGTAGATGATTGAAGGTTATTCAATAATCAATATCAAATCAAAAGTCCATCATTGTTCTCAATATGTATCAATCATAAGGCAACAAATAGCTTTCACATTCGGCGACTAGGGTCAATAGATTCATTTGACATTTTTAGTCCTCAAGACATGCAATCCTTTATAAAAATGTCAAGTACACTTTTTTTTACTGCAGAAGATTGAATGTTCATCAATAACTAATATCAAATCAAAAGTTCATCATTGTTCTCAATATGTATCAATTCTAAGGCAACAAATAGTTTTCACATTCAGCGACTAGGGTCAATAGATTCGTTCAACAACAAGGGTCAATAGATTCATCCAACAATTCTATTCATCAAGACATTCAAAATCTGACAAAAAGTTCAGGTTCACATTTTATTTCCAATGTAGATGATTGAAGGTTATTCAATAATCAATATCAAATCAAAAGTCCATCATTGTTCTCAATATGTATCAATCATAAGGCAACAAATAGCTTTCACATTCGGCGACTAGGGTCAATAGATTCATTTGACATTTTTAGTCCTCAAGACATGCAATCCTTTATAAAAATGTCAAGTACACTTTTTTTTACTGCAGAAGATTGAATGTTCATCAATAACTAATATCAAATCAAAAGTTCATCATTGTTCTCAATATGTATCAATTCTAAGGCAACAAATAGTTTTCACATTCAGCGACTAGGGTCAATAGATTCGTTCAACAACAAGGGTCAATAGATTCATCCAACAATTCTATTCATCAAGACATTCAAAATCTGACAAAAAGTTCAGGTTCACATTTTGTTTCCAATGCAGATGATTGAAGATTATTCAATAATCAAGACCAAATCAAAAGTCCATTATTGTTCTCAATATGTATCAATTATAAGGCAATTAATAGTTTTTACATTCAACCACCACTATGGTCAATAGATTCAATCGGCGACGAGGGTCAATAAATTCATTCGACCTTTTTAGTCATCAAGACATTCAAAATATGACAAAAAGTTTAGGTTCACAGTTTGTTTTCAATGCAGATGATTGAAGATTATTCGATAATCAATTTCAAATCAAAAGCTCATCATTGTTCTCAATATGTATCAACAATAAGACAACCAATAGCTTTCACATAGATTCATTCGACATTTTTAGTCCTCAAGACATGCAATCCTTTACAAAAATGTCAAGTTCACTTTTTTTTGTAATGCAGAAGATTGAATGTTCATCAATAAACATTATTATAAAATAAAAAGACCATCATCGTTCTTAATATGTATCAATTATAAGGCAAACAATAGTTTTCACATTCAGCGACTAGGGTCAATAGATTCATTCGACATTTTTAGTCATCAAGACATTCAAAATAATACAAAAAGTTCAAGTTCACATTTTATTTCCAATGCAGATGATTGAAGGTTATTCAATAATCAATATCAAATCAAAAGTCCATCATTGTTCTCAATATGTATCAATCATAAGGCAACAAATAGCTTTCACATTCGGCGACTAGGGTCAATAGATTCATTTCACATTTTTAGTCCTCAAGACATGCAATCCTTTATAAAAATGACAAGTTCACTTTTTTTTAATGCAGAAGATTGAATGTTCATCAATAAATAATATCAAATCAAAAGTTCATCATTGTTCTCAATATGTATCAATTCTAAGGCAACAAATAGTTTTCACATTTAGCGACTAGGGTCAATAGATTCGTTCAACAACAAGGGTCAATAGATTCATCCAACAATTCTAGTCATCAAGACATTCAAAATCTGACAAAAAGTTCAGGTTCACATTTTGTTTCCAATGCAGATGATCGAAGGTTATTCAATAATCAATATCAAATCAAAAGTCCATCATTGTTCTCAATATGTATCAATCATAAGGCAACCAATAGTTTTCACATTCAGCGACTAGGGTCAATAGATTCATTCAAAAATTTTAGTCATCAAGACATTCAAAATAATATAAAAAGTTCAAGTTCACATTTTATTTCCAATGTAGATGATTGAAGGTTATTCAATAATCAATATCAAATCAAAAGTCCATCATTGTTCTCAATATGTATCAATCATAAGGCAACAAATAGCTTTCACATTCGGCGACTAGGGTCAATAGATTCATTTGACATTTTTAGTCCTCAAGACATGCAATCCTTTATAAAAATGTCAAGTACACTTTTTTTTACTACAGAAGATTGAATGTTCATCAATAACTAATATCAAATCAAAAGTTCATCATTATTCTCAATATGTATCAATTCTAAGGCAACAGATAGTTTTCACATTCAGCGACTAGGGTCAATAGATTTTTCAACAACAAGGGTCAATAGATTCATCCAACAATTCTAGTCATCAAGACATTCAAAATCTGACAAAAAGTTCAGGTTCACATTTTGTTTCCAATGCAGATGATTGAAGATTATTCAATAATCAAGACCAAATCAAAAGTCCATTATTGTTCTCAATATGTATCAATTATAAGGCAATTAATAGTTTTTACATTCAACCACCACTATGGTCAATAGATTCAATCGGCGACGAGGGTCAATAAATTCATTCGACCTTTTTAGTCATCAAGACATTCAAAATATGACAAAAAGTTTAGGTTCACAGTTTGTTTTCAATGCAGATGATTGAAGATTATTCCATAATCAATTTCAAATCAAAAGCTCATCATTGTTCTCAATATGTATCAACAATAAGACAACCAATAGCTTTCACATAGATTCATTCGACATTTTTAGTCCTCAAGACATGCAATCCTTTACAAAAATGTCAAGTTCACTTTTTTTTGTAATGCAGAAGATTGAATGTTCATCAATAAACATTATTATAAAATAAAAAGACCATCATCGTTCTTAATATGTATCAATTATAAGGCAAACAATAGTTTTCACATTCAGCGACTAGGGTCAATAGATTCATTCGACATTTTTAGTCATCAAGACATTCAAAATAATACAAAAAGTTCAAGTTCACATTTTATTTCCAATGCAGATGATTGAAGGTTATTCAATAATCAATATCAAATCAAAAGTCCATCATTGTTCTCAATATGTATCAATCATAAGGCAACCAATAGTTTTCACATTCAGCGACTAGGGTCAATAGATTCATTCAAAATTTTTAGTCATCAAGACATTCAAAATAATATAAAAAGTTCAAGTTCACATTTTATTTCCAATGTAGATGATTGAAGGTTATTCAATAATCAATATCAAATCAAAAGTCCATCATTGTTCTCAATATGTATCAATCATAAGGCAACAAATAGCTTTCACATTCGGCGACTAGGGTCAATAGATTCATTTGACATTTTTAGTCCTCAAGACATGCAATCCTTTATAAAAATGTCAAGTACACTTTTTTTTACTGCAGAAGATTGAATGTTCATCAATAACTAATATCAAATCAAAAGTTCATCATTGTTCTCAATATGTATCAATTCTAAGGCAACAAATAGTTTTCACATTCAGCGACTAGGGTCAATAGATTCGTTCAACAACAAGGGTCAATAGATTCATCCAACAATTCTAGTCATCAAGACATTCAAAATCTGACAAAAAGTTCAGGTTCACATTTTGTTTCCAATGCAGATGATTGAAGATTATTCAATAATCAAGACCAAATCAAAAGTCCATTATTGTTCTCAATATGTATCAATTATAAGGCAATTAATAGTTTTTACATTCAACCACTATGGTCAATAGATTCACTCGGCGACGAGGGTCAATAAATTCATTCGACCTTTTTAGTCATCAAGACATTCAAAATATGACAAAAAGTTTAGGTTCACAGTTTGTTTTCAATGCAGATGATTGAAGATTATTCGATAATCAATTTCAAATCAAAAGCTCATCATTGTTCTCAATATGTATCAACAATAAGACAACCAATAGCTTTTACATAGATTCATTCGACATTTTTAGTCCTCAAGACATGCAATCCTTTACAAAAATGTCAAGTTCACTTTTTTTTGTAATGCAGAAGATTGAATGTTCATCAATAAACATTATTATAAAATAAAAAGACCATCATCGTTCTTAATATGTATCAATTATAAGGCAACCAATAGTTTTCACATTCAGCGACTAGGGTCAATAGATTCATTCGACATTTTTAGTCATCAAGACATTCAAAATAATACAAAAAGTTCAAGTTCACATTTTATTTCCAATGCAGATGATTGAAGGTTATTCAATAATCAATATAAAATCAAAAGTCCATCATTGTTCTCAATATGTATCAATCATAAGGCAACAAATAGCTTTCACATTCGGCGACTAGGGTCAATAGATTCATTTGACATTTTTAGTCCTCAAGACATGCAATCCTTTATAAAAATGTCAAGTACACTTTTTTTTACTGCAGAAGATTGAATGTTCATCAATAACTAATATCAAATCAAAAGTTCATCATTGTTCTCAATATGTATCAATTCTAAGGCAACAAATAGTTTTCACATTCAGCGACTAGGGTCAATAGATTCGTTCAACAACAAGGGTCAATAAATTCATCCAACAATTCTAGTCATCAAGACATTCAAAATCTGACAAAAAGTTCAGGTTCACATTTTGTTTCCAATGCAGATGATTGAAGATTATTCAATAATCAAGACCAAATCAAAAGTCCATTATTGTTCTCAATATGTATCAATTATAAGGCAATTAATAGTTTTTACATTCAACCACTATGGTCAATAGATTCACTCGGCGACGAGGGTCAATAAATTCATTCGACCTTTTTAGTCATCAAGACATTCAAAATATGACAAAATGTTTAGGTTCACAGTTTGTTTTCAATGCAGATGATTGAAGATTATTCGATAATCAATTTCAAATCAAAAGCTCATCATTGTTCTCAATATGTATCAACAATAAGACAACCAATAGCTTTCACATAGATTCATTCGACATTTTTAGTCCTCAAGACATGCAATCCTTTACAAAAATGTCAAGTTCACTTTTTTTTGTAATGCAGAAGATTGAATGTTCATCAATAACATTATAAAATAAAAAGACCATCATCGTTCTTAATATGTATCAATTATAAGGCAACCAATAGTTTTCACATTCAGCGACTAGGGTCAATAGATTCATTCGACATTTTTAGTCATCAAGACATTCAAAATAATACAAAAAGTTCAAGTTCACATTTTATTTCCAATGCAGATGATTGAAGGTTATTCAATAATCAATATAAAATCAAAAGTCCATCATTGTTCTCAATATGTATCAATCATAACGCAACAAATAGCTTTCACATTCGGCGACTACGGTCAATAGATTCATTTGACATTTTTAGTCCTCAAGACATGCAATCCTTTATAAAAATGTCAAGTTCACTTTTTTTTAATGCAGAAGATTGAATGTTCATCAATAAATAATATCAAATCAAAAGTTCATCATTGTTCTCAATATGTATCAATTCTAAGGCAAGAAATAGTTTTCACATTTAGCGACTAGGGTCAATAGATTCGTTCAACAACAAGGGTCAATAGATTCATCCAACAATTCTATTCATCAAGACATTCAAAATCTGACAAAAAGCTCAGGTTCACATTTTGTTTCCAATGCAGATGATTGAAGGTTATTCAATAATCAATATCAAATCAAAAGTCCATCATTGTTCTCAATATGTATCAATCATAAGGCAACCAATAGTTTTCACATTCAGCGACTAGGGTCAATAGATTCATTCAAAAATTTTAGTCATCAAGACATTCAAAATAATATAAAAAGTTCAAGTTCACATTTTATTTCCAATGTAGATGATTGAAGGTTATTCAATAATCAATATCAAATCAAAAGTCCATCATTGTTCTCAATATGTATCAATCATAAGGCAACAAATAGCTTTCACATTCGGCGACTAGGGTCAATAGATTCATTTGACATTTTTAGTCCTCAAGACATGCAATCCTTTATAAAAATGTCAAGTACACTTTTTTTTACTGCAGAAGATTGAATGTTCATCAATAACTAATATCAAATCAAAAGTTCATCATTGTTCTCAATATGTATCAATTCTAAGGCAACAAATAGTTTTCACATTCAGCGACTAGGGTCAATAGATTCGTTCAACAACAAGGGTCAATAGATTCATCCAACAATTCTAGTCATCAAGACATTCAAAATCTGACAAAAAGTTCAGGTTCACATTTTGTTTCCAATGCAGATGATTGAAGGTTATTCAATAATCAATATCAAATCAAAAGTCCATCATTGTTCTCAATATGTATCAATCATAAGGCAACCAATAGTTTTCACATTCAGCGACTAGGGTCAATAGATTCATTCAAAAATTTTAGTCATCAAGACATTCAAAATAATATAAAAAGTTCAAGTTCACATTTTATTTCCAATGTAGATGATTGAAGGTTATTCAATAATCAATATCAAATCAAAAGTCCATCATTGTTCTCAATATGTATCAATCATAAGGCAACAAATAGCTTTCACATTCGGCGACTAGGGTCAATAGATTCATTTGACATTTTTAGTCCTCAAGACATGCAATCCTTTATAAAAATGTCAAGTACACTTTTTTTTACTACAGAAGATTGAATGTTCATCAATAACTAATATCAAATCAAAAGTTCATCATTATTCTCAATATGTATCAATTCTAAGGCAACAGATAGTTTTCACATTCAGCGACTAGGGTCAATAGATTTTTCAACAACAAGGGTCAATAGATTCATCCAACAATTCTAGTCATCAAGACATTCAAAATCTGACAAAAAGTTCAGGTTCACATTTTGTTTCCAATGCAGATGATTGAAGATTATTCAATAATCAAGACCAAATCAAAAGTCCATTATTGTTCTCAATATGTATCAATTATAAGGCAATTAATAGTTTTTACATTCAACCACCACTATGGTCAATAGATTCAATCGGCGACGAGGGTCAATAAATTCATTCGACCTTTTTAGTCATCAAGATATTCAAAATATGACAAAAAGTTTAGGTTCACAGTTTGTTTTCAATGCAGATGATTGAAGATTATTCCATAATCAATTTCAAATCAAAAGCTCATCATTGTTCTCAATATGTATCAACAATAAGACAACCAATAGCTTTCACATAGATTCATTCGACATTTTTAGTCCTCAAGACATGCAATCCTTTACAAAAATGTCAAGTTCACTTTTTTTTGTAATGCAGAAGATTGAATGTTCATCAATAAACATTATTATAAAATAAAAAGACCATCATCGTTCTTAATATGTATCAATTATAAGGCAAACAATAGTTTTCACATTCAGCGACTAGGGTCAATAGATTCATTCGACATTTTTAGTCATCAAGACATTCAAAATAATACAAAAAGTTCAAGTTCACATTTTATTTCCAATGCAGATGATTGAAGGTTATTCAATAATCAATATCAAATCAAAAGTCCATCATTGTTCTCAATATGTATCAATCATAAGGCAACCAATAGTTTTCACATTCAGCGACTAGGGTCAATAGATTCATTCAAAATTTTTAGTCATCAAGACATTCAAAATAATATAAAAAGTTCAAGTTCACATTTTATTTCCAATGTAGATGATTGAAGGTTATTCAATAATCAATATCAAATCAAAAGTCCATCATTGTTTTCAATATGTATCAATCATAAGGCAACAAATAGCTTTCACATTCGGCGACTAGGGTCAATAGATTCATTTGACATTTTTAGTCCTCAAGACATGCAATCCTTTATAAAAATGTCAAGTACACTTTTTTTTACTGCAGAAGATTGAATGTTCATCAATAACTAATATCAAATCAAAAGTTCATCATTGTTCTCAATATGTATCAATTCTAAGGCAACAAATAGTTTTCACATTCAGCGACTAGGGTCAATAGATTCGTTCAACAACAAGGGTCAATAGATTCATCCAACAATTCTAGTCATCAAGACATTCAAAATCTGACAAAAAGTTCAGGTTCACATTTTGTTTCCAATGCAGATGATTGAAGATTATTCAATAATCAAGACCAAATCAAAAGTCCATTATTGTTCTCAATATGTATCAATTATAAGGCAATTAATAGTTTTTACATTCAACCACCACTATGGTCAATAGATTCAATCGGCGACGAGGGTCAATAAATTCATTCGACCTTTTTAGTCATCAAGACATTCAAAATATGACAAAAAGTTTAGGTTCACAGTTTGTTTTCAATGCAGATGATTGAAGATTATTCGATAATCAATTTCAAATCAAAAGCTCATCATTGTTCTCAATATGTATCAACAATAAGACAACCAATAGCTTTCACATAGATTCATTCGACATTTTTAGTCCTCAAGACATGCAATCCTTTACAAAAATGTCAAGTTCACTTTTTTTTGTAATGCAGAAGATTGAATGTTCATCAATAAACATTATTATAAAATAAAAAGACCATCATCGTTCTTAATATGTATCAATTATAAGGCAAACAATAGTTTTCACATTCAGCGACTAGGGTCAATAGATTCATTCGACATTTTTAGTCATCAAGACATTCAAAATAATACAAAAAGTTTAAGTTCACATTTTATTTCCAATGCAGATGATTGAAGGTTATTCAATAATCAATATCAAATCAAAAGTCCATCATTGTTCTCAATATGTATCAATCATAAGGCAACAAATAGCTTTCACATTCGGCGACTAGGGTCAATAGATTCATTTCACATTTTTAGTCCTCAAGACATGCAATCCTTTATAAAAATGACAAGTTCACTTTTTTTTAATGCAGAAGATTGAATGTTCATCAATAAATAATATCAAATCAAAAGTTCATCATTGTTCTCAATATGTATCAATTCTAAGGCAACAAATAGTTTTCACATTTAGCGACTAGGGTCAATAGATTCATCCAACAATTCTAGTCATCAAGACATTCAAAATCTGACAAAAAGTTCAGGTTCACATTTTGTTTCCAATGCAGATGATTGAAGGTTATTCAATAATCAATATCAAATCAAAAGTCCATCATTGTTCTCAATATGTATCAATCATAAGGCAACCAATAGTTTTCACATTCAGCGACTAGGGTCAATAGATTCATTCAAAATTTTTAGTCATCAAGACATTCAAAATAATATAAAAAGTTCAAGTTCACATTTTATTTCCAATGTAGATGATTGAAGGTTATTCAATAATCAATATCAAATCAAAAGTCTATCATTGTTTTCAATATGTATCAATCATAAGGCAACAAATAGCTTTCACATTCGGCGACTAGGGTCAATAGATTCATTTGACAATTTTAGTCCTCAAGACATGCAATCCTTTATAAAAATGTCAAGTACACTTGTTTTTACTGCAGAAGATTGAATGTTCATCAATAACTAATATCAAATCAAAAGTTCATCATTATTCTCAATATGTATCAATTCTAATGCAACAGATAGTTTTCACATTCAGCGACTAGGGTCAATAGATTTTTCAACAACAAGGGTCAATAGATTCATCCAACAATTCTAGTCATCAAGACATTCAAAATCTGACAAAAAGTTCAGGTTCACATTTTGTTTCCAATGCAGATGATTGAAGATTATTCAATAATCAAGACCAAATCAAAAGTCAATTATTGTTCTCAATATGTATCAATTATAAGGCAATTAATAGTTTTTACATTCAACCACTATGGTCAATAGATTCACTCGGCGACGAGGGTCAATAAATTCATTCGACCTTTTTAGTCATCAAGACATTCAAAATATGACAAAAAGTTTAGGTTCACAGTTTGTTTTCAATGCAGATGATTGAAGATTATTCGATAATCAATTTCAAATCAAAAGCTCATCATTGTTCTCAATATGTATCAACAATAAGACAACCAATAGCTTTCACATAGATTCATTCGACATTTTTAGTCCTCAAGACATGCAATCCTTTACAAAAATGTCAAGTTCACTTGTTTTTGTAATGCAGAAGATTGAATGTTCATCAATAAACATTATTATAAAATAAAAAGACCATCATCGTTCTTAATATGTATCAATTATAAGGCAACCAATAGTTTTCACATTCAGCGACTAGGGTCAATAGATTCATTCGACATTTTTAGTCATCAAGACATTCAAAATAATACAAAAAGTTCAAGTTCACATTTTATTTCCAATGCAGATGATTGAAGGTTATTCAATAATCAATATAAAATCAAAAGTCCATCATTGTTCTCAATATGTATCAATCATAAGGCAACAAATAGCTTTCACATTCGGCGACTAGGGTCAATAGATTCATTTGACATTTTTAGTCCTCAAGACATGCAATCCTTTATAAAAATGTCAAGTTCACTTTTTTTTAATGCAGAAGATTGAATGTTCATCAATAAATAATATCAAATCAAAAGTTCATCATTGTTCTCAATATGTATCAATTCTAAGGCAAGAAATAGTTTTCACATTTAGCGACTAGGGTCAATAGATTCGTTCAACAACAAGGGTCAATAGATTCATCCAACAATTCTATTCATCAAGACATTCAAAATCTGACAAAAAGTTCAGGTTCACATTTTGTTTCCAATGCAGATGATTGAAGGTTATTCAATAATCAATATCAAATCAAAAGTCCATCATTGTTCTCAATATGTATCAATCATAAGGCAACCAATAGTTTTCACATTCAGCGACTAGGGTCAATAGATTCATTCAAAAATTTTAGTCATCAAGACATTCAAAATAATATAAAAAGTTCAAGTTCACATTTTATTTCCAATGTAGATGATTGAAGGTTATTCAATAATCAATATCAAATCAAAAGTCCATCATTGTTCTCAATATGTATCAATCATAAGGCAACAAATAACTTTCACATTCGGCGACTAGGGTCAATAGATTCATTTGACATTTTTAGTCCTCAAGACATGCAATCCTTTATAAAAATGTCAAGTACACTTTTTTTTACTGCAGAAGATTGAATGTTCATCAATAACTAATATCAAATCAAAAGTTCATCATTGTTCTCAATATGTATCAATTCTAAGGCAACAAATAGTTTTCACATTCAGCGACTAGGGTCAATAGATTCGTTCAACAACAAGGGTCAATAGATTCATCCAACAATTCTAGTCATCAAGACATTCAAAATCTGACAAAAAGTTCAGGTTCACATTTTGTTTCCAATGCAGATGATTGAAGATTATTCAATAATCAAGACCAAATCAAAAGTCCATTATTGTTCTCAATATGTATCAATTATAAGGCAATTAATAGTTTTTACATTCAACCACCACTATGGTCAATAGATTCAATCGGCGACGAGGGTCAATAAATTCATTCGACCTTTTTAGTCATCAAGACATTCAAAATATGACAAAAAGTTTAGGTTCACAGTTTGTTTTCAATGCAGATGATTGAAGATTATTCGATAATCAATTTCAAATCAAAAGCTCATCATTGTTCTCAATATGTATCAACAATAAGACAACCAATAGCTTTCACATAGATTCATTCGACATTTTTAGTCCTCAAGACATGCAATCCTTTACAAAAATGTCAAGTTCACTTTTTTTTGTAATGCAGAAGATTGAATGTTCATCAATAAACATTATTATAAAATAAAAAGACCATCATCGTTCTTAATATGTATCAATTATAAGGCAAACAATAGTTTTCACATTCAGCGACTAGGGTCAATAGATTCATTCGACATTTTTAGTCATCAAGACATTCAAAATAATACAAAAAGTTCAAGTTCACATTTTATTTCCAATGCAGATGATTGAAGGTTATTCAATAATCAATATCAAATCAAAAGTCCATCATTGTTCTCAATATGTATCAATCATAAGGCAACAAATAGCTTTCACATTCGGCGACTAGGGTCAATAGATTCATTTCACATTTTTAGTCCTCAAGACATGCAATCCTTTATAAAAATGACAAGTTCACTTTTTTTTAATGCAGAAGATTGAATGTTCATCAATAAATAATATCAAATCAAAAGTTCATCATTGTTCTCAATATGTATCAATTCTAAGGCAACAAATAGTTTTCACATTTAGCGACTAGGGTCAATAGATTCGTTCAACAACAAGGGTCAATAGATTCATCCAACAATTCTAGTCATCAAGACATTCAAAATCTGACAAAAAGTTCAGGTTCACATTTTGTTTCCAATGCAGATGATCGAAGGTTATTCAATAATCAATATCAAATCAAAAGTCCATCATTGTTCTCAATATGTATCAATCATAAGGCAACCAATAGTTTTCACATTCAGCGACTAGGGTCAATAGATTCATTCAAAAATTTTAGTCATCAAGACATTCAAAATAATATAAAAAGTTCAAGTTCACATTTTATTTCCAATGTAGATGATTGAAGGTTATTCAATAATCAATATCAAATCAAAAGTCCATCATTGTTCTCAATATGTATCAATCATAAGGCAACAAATAGCTTTCACATTCGGCGACTAGGGTCAATAGATTCATTTGACATTTTTAGTCCTCAAGACATGCAATCCTTTATAAAAATGTCAAGTACACTTTTTTTTACTACAGAAGATTGAATGTTCATCAATAACTAATATCAAATCAAAAGTTCATCATTATTCTCAATATGTATCAATTCTAAGGCAACAGATAGTTTTCACATTCAGCGACTAGGGTCAATAGATTTTTCAACAACAAGGGTCAATAGATTCATCCAACAATTCTAGTCATCAAGACATTCAAAATCTGACAAAAAGTTCAGGTTCACATTTTGTTTCCAATGCAGATGATTGAAGATTATTCAATAATCAAGACCAAATCAAAAGTCCATTATTGTTCTCAATATGTATCAATTATAAGGCAATTAATAGTTTTTACATTCAACCACCACTATGGTCAATAGATTCAATCGGCGACGAGGGTCAATAAATTCATTCGACCTTTTTAGTCATCAAGACATTCAAAATATGACAAAAAGTTTAGGTTCACAGTTTGTTTTCAATGCAGATGATTGAAGATTATTCCATAATCAATTTCAAATCAAAAGCTCATCATTGTTCTCAATATGTATCAACAATAAGACAACCAATAGCTTTCACATAGATTCATTCGACATTTTTAGTCCTCAAGACATGCAATCCTTTACAAAAATGTCAAGTTCACTTTTTTTTGTAATGCAGAAGATTGAATGTTCATCAATAAACATTATTATAAAATAAAAAGACCATCATCGTTCTTAATATGTATCAATTATAAGGCAAACAATAGTTTTCACATTCAGCGACTAGGGTCAATAGATTCATTCGACATTTTTAGTCATCAAGACATTCAAAATAATACAAAAAGTTCAAGTTCACATTTTATTTCCAATGCAGATGATTGAAGGTTATTCAATAATCAATATCAAATCAAAAGTCCATCATTGTTCTCAATATGTATCAATCATAAGGCAACCAATAGTTTTCACATTCAGCGACTAGGGTCAATAGATTCATTCAAAATTTTTAGTCATCAAGACATTCAAAATAATATAAAAAGTTCAAGTTCACATTTTATTTCCAATGTAGATGATTGAAGGTTATTCAATAATCAATATCAAATCAAAAGTCCATCATTGTTCTCAATATGTATCAATCATAAGGCAACAAATAGCTTTCACATTCGGCGACTAGGGTCAATAGATTCATTTGACATTTTTAGTCCTCAAGACATGCAATCCTTTATAAAAATGTCAAGTACACTTTTTTTTACTGCAGAAGATTGAATGTTCATCAATAACTAATATCAAATCAAAAGTTCATCATTGTTCTCAATATGTATCAATTCTAAGGCAACAAATAGTTTTCACATTCAGCGACTAGGGTCAATAGATTCGTTCAACAACAAGGGTCAATAGATTCATCCAACAATTCTAGTCATCAAGACATTCAAAATCTGACAAAAAGTTCAGGTTCACATTTTGTTTCCAATGCAGATGATTGAAGATTATTCAATAATCAAGACCAAATCAAAAGTCCATTATTGTTCTCAATATGTATCAATTATAAGGCAATTAATAGTTTTTACATTCAACCACCACTATGGTCAATAGATTCAATCGGCGACGAGGGTCAATAAATTCATTCGACCTTTTTAGTCATCAAGACATTCAAAATATGACAAAAAGTTTAGGTTCACAGTTTGTTTTCAATGCAGATGATTGAAGATTATTCGATAATCAATTTCAAATCAAAAGCTCATCATTGTTCTCAATATGTATCAACAATAAGACAACCAATAGCTTTCACATAGATTCATTCGACATTTTTAGTCCTCAAGACATGCAATCCTTTACAAAAATGTCAAGTTCACTTTTTTTTGTAATGCAGAAGATTGAATGTTCATCAATAAACATTATTATAAAATAAAAAGACCATCATCGTTCTTAATATGTATCAATTATAAGGCAAACAATAGTTTTCACATTCAGCGACTAGGGTCAATAGATTCATTCGACATTTTTAGTCATCAAGACATTCAAAATAATACAAAAAGTTTAAGTTCACATTTTATTTCCAATGCAGATGATTGAAGGTTATTCAATAATCAATATCAAATCAAAAGTCCATCATTGTTCTCAATATGTATCAATCATAAGGCAACAAATAGCTTTCACATTCGGCGACTAGGGTCAATAGATTCATTTCACATTTTTAGTCCTCAAGACATGCAATCCTTTATAAAAATGACAAGTTCACTTTTTTTTAATGCAGAAGATTGAATGTTCATCAATAAATAATATCAAATCAAAAGTTCATCATTGTTCTCAATATGTATCAATTCTAAGGCAACAAATAGTTTTCACATTTAGCGACTAGGGTCAATAGATTCATCCAACAATTCTAGTCATCAAGACATTCAAAATCTGACAAAAAGTTCAGGTTCACATTTTGTTTCCAATGCAGATGATTGAAGGTTATTCAATAATCAATATCAAATCAAAAGTCCATCATTGTTCTCAATATGTATCAATCATAAGGCAACCAATAGTTTTCACATTCAGCGACTAGGGTCAATAGATTCATTCAAAATTTTTAGTCATCAAGACATTCAAAATAATATAAAAAGTTCAAGTTCACATTTTATTTCCAATGTAGATGATTGAAGGTTATTCAATAATCAATATCAAATCAAAAGTCTATCATTGTTTTCAATATGTATCAATCATAAGGCAACAAATAGCTTTCACATTCGGCGACTAGGGTCAATAGATTCATTTGACAATTTTAGTCCTCAAGACATGCAATCCTTTATAAAAATGTCAAGTACACTTGTTTTTACTGCAGAAGATTGAATGTTCATCAATAACTAATATCAAATCAAAAGTTCATCATTATTCTCAATATGTATCAATTCTAATGCAACAGATAGTTTTCACATTCAGCGACTAGGGTCAATAGATTTTTCAACAACAAGGGTCAATAGATTCATCCAACAATTCTAGTCATCAAGACATTCAAAATCTGACAAAAAGTTCAGGTTCACATTTTGTTTCCAATGCAGATGATTGAAGATTATTCAATAATCAAGACCAAATCAAAAGTCAATTATTGTTCTCAATATGTATCAATTATAAGGCAATTAATAGTTTTTACATTCAACCACTATGGTCAATAGATTCACTCGGCGACGAGGGTCAATAAATTCATTCGACCTTTTTAGTCATCAAGACATTCAAAATATGACAAAAAGTTTAGGTTCACAGTTTGTTTTCAATGCAGATGATTGAAGATTATTCGATAATCAATTTCAAATCAAAAGCTCATCATTGTTCTCAATATGTATCAACAATAAGACAACCAATAGCTTTCACATAGATTCATTCGACATTTTTAGTCCTCAAGACATGCAATCCTTTACAAAAATGTCAAGTTCACTTGTTTTTGTAATGCAGAAGATTGAATGTTCATCAATAAACATTATTATAAAATAAAAAGACCATCATCGTTCTTAATATGTATCAATTATAAGGCAACCAATAGTTTTCACATTCAGCGACTAGGGTCAATAGATTCATTCGACATTTTTAGTCATCAAGACATTCAAAATAATACAAAAAGTTCAAGTTCACATTTTATTTCCAATGCAGATGATTGAAGGTTATTCAATAATCAATATAAAATCAAAAGTCCATCATTGTTCTCAATATGTATCAATCATAAGGCAACAAATAGCTTTCACATTCGGCGACTAGGGTCAATAGATTCATTTGACATTTTTAGTCCTCAAGACATGCAATCCTTTATAAAAATGTCAAGTTCACTTTTTTTTAATGCAGAAGATTGAATGTTCATCAATAAATAATATCAAATCAAAAGTTCATCATTGTTCTCAATATGTATCAATTCTAAGGCAAGAAATAGTTTTCACATTTAGCGACTAGGGTCAATAGATTCGTTCAACAACAAGGGTCAATAGATTCATCCAACAATTCTATTCATCAAGACATTCAAAATCTGACAAAAAGTTCAGGTTCACATTTTGTTTCCAATGCAGATGATTGAAGGTTATTCAATAATCAATATCAAATCAAAAGTCCATCATTGTTCTCAATATGTATCAATCATAAGGCAACCAATAGTTTTCACATTCAGCGACTAGGGTCAATAGATTCATTCAAAAATTTTAGTCATCAAGACATTCAAAATAATATAAAAAGTTCAAGTTCACATTTTATTTCCAATGTAGATGATTGAAGGTTATTCAATAATCAATATCAAATCAAAAGTCCATCATTGTTCTCAATATGTATCAATCATAAGGCAACAAATAACTTTCACATTCGGCGACTAGGGTCAATAGATTCATTTGACATTTTTAGTCCTCAAGACATGCAATCCTTTATAAAAATGTCAAGTACACTTTTTTTTACTGCAGAAGATTGAATGTTCATCAATAACTAATATCAAATCAAAAGTTCATCATTGTTCTCAATATGTATCAATTCTAAGGCAACAAATAGTTTTCACATTCAGCGACTAGGGTCAATAGATTCGTTCAACAACAAGGGTCAATAGATTCATCCAACAATTCTAGTCATCAAGACATTCAAAATCTGACAAAAAGTTCAGGTTCACATTTTGTTTCCAATGCAGATGATTGAAGATTATTCAATAATCAAGACCAAATCAAAAGTCCATTATTGTTCTCAATATGTATCAATTATAAGGCAATTAATAGTTTTTACATTCAACCACTATGGTCAATAGATTCACTCGGCGACGAGGGTCAATAAATTCATTCGACCTTTTTAGTCATCAAGACATTCAAAATATGACAAAAAGTTTAGGTTCACAGTTTGTTTTCAATGCAGATGATTGAAGATTATTCGATAATCAATTTCAAATCAAAAGCTCATCATTGTTCTCAATATGTATCAACAATAAGACAACCAATAGCTTTCACATAGATTCATTCGACATTTTTAGTCCTCAAGACATGCAATCCTTTACAAAAATGTCAAGTTCACTTTTTTTTGTAATGCAGAAGATTGAATGTTCATCAATAAACATTATTATAAAATAAAAAGACCATCATCGTTCTTAATATGTATCAATTATAAGGCAAACAATAGTTTTCACATTCAGCGACTAGGGTCAATAGATTCATTCGACATTTTTAGTCATCAAGACATTCAAAATAATACAAAAAGTTCAAGTTCACATTTTATTTCCAATGCAGATGATTGAAGGTTATTCAATAATCAATATCAAATCAAAAGTCCATCATTGTTCTCAATATGTATCAATCATAAGGCAACAAATAGCTTTCACATTCGGCGACTAGGGTCAATAGATTCATTTCACATTTTTAGTCCTCAAGACATGCAATCCTTTATAAAAATGACAAGTTCACTTTTTTTTAATGCAGAAGATTGAATGTTCATCAATAAATAATATCAAATCAAAAGTTCATCATTGTTCTCAATATGTATCAATTCTAAGGCAACAAATAGTTTTCACATTTAGCGACTAGGGTCAATAGATTCGTTCAACAACAAGGGTCAATAGATTCATCCAACAATTCTAGTCATCAAGACATTCAAAATCTGACAAAAAGTTCAGGTTCACATTTTGTTTCCAATGCAGATGATCGAAGGTTATTCAATAATCAATATCAAATCAAAAGTCCATCATTGTTCTCAATATGTATCAATCATAAGGCAACCAATAGTTTTCACATTCAGCGACTAGGGTCAATAGATTCATTCAAAAATTTTAGTCATCAAGACATTCAAAATAATATAAAAAGTTCAAGTTCACATTTTATTTCCAATGTAGATGATTGAAGGTTATTCAATAATCAATATCAAATCAAAAGTCTATCATTGTTCTCAATATGTATCAATCATAAGGCAACAAATAGCTTTCACATTCGGCGACTAGGGTCAATAGATTCATTTGACATTTTTAGTCCTCAAGACATGCAATCCTTTATAAAAATGTCAAGTACACTTGTTTTTACTGCAGAAGATTGAATGTTCATCAATAACTAATATCAAATCAAAAGTTCATCATTATTCTCAATATGTATCAATTCTAAGGCAACAGATAGTTTTCACATTCAGCGACTAGGGTCAATAGATTTGTTCAACAACAAGGGTCAATAGATTCATGCAACAATTCTAGTCATCAAGACATTCAAAATCTGACAAAAAGTTCAGGTTCACATTTTGTTTCCAATGCAGATGATTGAAGATTATTCAATAATCAAGACCAAATCAAAAGACCATTATTGTTCTCAATATGTATCAATTATAAGGCAATTAATAGTTTTTACATTCAACCACTATGGTCAATAGATTCACTCGGCGACGAGGGTCAATAAATTCATTTGACATTTTTAGTCATCAAGACATTCAAAATATGACAAAAAGTTTAGGTTCACAGTTTGTTTTCAATGCAGATGATTGAAGATTATTCGATAATCAATTTCAAATCAAAAGCTCATCATTGTTCTCAATATGTATCAACTATAAGGCAACCAATAGCTTTCACATAGATTCATTCGACATTTTTAGTCCTCAAGACATGCAATCCTTTACAAAAATGTCAAGTTCACTTTTTTTTGTAATGCAGAAGATTGAATGTTCATCAATAAACATTATTATAAAATAAAAAGACCATCATCGTTCTTAATATGTATCAATTATAAGGCAATCAATAATTTTCACATTCAGCGACTAGGGTCAATAGATTCATTCGACATTTTTAGACATCAAGACATTCAAAATAATATAAAAAGTTCAAGTTCACATTTTGTTTCCAATGCAGATGATTGAAGATTATTCAATAATCAATATCAAATCAAAAGCTCATCATTGTTCTCAATACGTATCAATTATAAGGCAATTAATAGTTTTCACATTCAACCATTATGGTCAATAGATTCACTCGGCGACGAGGGTCAATAGATTCATTCGACATTTTTAGTCATCAAGACATTCAAAATATGACAAAAATTTTAGGTTCACAATATGTTTCTAATGCAGATGATTGAAGGTTATTCAATAATCAAAATCAAATCAAAAGTCCATCATTGTTCTCAATATGTATCAATCATAAGGCAACAAATAGCTTTCACATTCGGCGACTAGGGTCAATAGATTCATTTGACATTTTTAGTCCTCAAGACATGCAATCTTTAACAAAAATTTCAAGTTCACTTTTTTTAAAGCAGAAGATTGAATGTTCATCAATAAATAATATAAAATAAAAAGATCATCATCATTCTTAATATATCAATTCGAAGGCAACAAATAGCTTTCACATTTACCAACTAGGGTCAATAGATTCGTTCAGCAACAAGGGTCAATAGATTCATCCAACAATTCTAGTCATTAAGACATTCAAAATCTAACAAAAAGTTTAGGTTCACATTTTGTTTACAATGCAGATGATAGAAGATTATTAAATAATCAATATCAAATCAAAAGTTCATCGTTGTTCTCAATATTTATCAATTATAACGCAATTAATAGCTATCAAATTCAACCACTATGGTCAATAGATTCACTCGGCGACGAGAGTCAATAGATTCATTCAACATTTTTAGTCATCAAGACATTCAAAATCTGACAAAAAGTTCAGGTTCACATTTTGTTTCCAATGCAGATGATTGAAGGTTATTCAATAATCAATATCAAATGAAAAGTCCATCATTGTTCTCAATATGTATCAACGATAAGGCAATCAATAGTTTTCACATTCGGCGACTAAGGTCAATAGATTCATTTGACATTTTTAGTCCTCAAGACATGCAATCTTTAACAAAAATTTCAAGTTCACTTTTTTTAAAGCAGAAGATTGAATGTTCATCAATAAATAATATAAAATAAAATAAAATGATCATTATCGTTGTCAATATATCAATTCGAAGGCATTAAGACATTTTGTTTCCAATGCAGATGATTGAAGATTATTTGATAATCAATATCAAATCAAAAGTTCATCATTGTTCTCAATATATATCATATATAAGGCAACCAATAGCTTTCACATTCGGCGACTAGGGTCAATAGATTCATTTGACATTTTTAGTCCTCAAGACATGCAAACCTTTACAAAAATGTCAAGTTTACTTTTTTTTTAATGCAGAAGATTGAATGTTCAACAATAAACATTATAAAATAAAAAGACCATCATCGTTCTTAATATGTATCAATTATAAGGCAACCAATAGTTTTCACATTCAGCGACTAGGGTCAATTTCATCCAACAATTCTAGTCATCAAGACATTCAAAATCTGACAAAAAGTTCAAGTTCACATTTTGTTTCCAATGCAGATGATTGAAGATTTTTCAATAATCAAGATAAAATCAAAAGTCTATCATTGTTCTCAATATGTATCAATTATAAGGCAATTAATAGTTTTCATATTCAACCACTATGGTCAATAGATTCACTCGGCGACGGGGGTCAATAGATTCATACGAAATTTTTAGTCATCAAAACATTCAAAATCTGACAAAAAGTTTAGGTTCACATTTGGTTTCCAATGCAGATGATTGAAGATTATTCAATAATCAAGATCAAATAAAAAGTTCATCATTGTTCTTAATATGTATCAACTATAAGGCAACCAATAGCTTTCACATTCGGCGACTAGCGTCAATAGATTCATTTGACATTTTAAGTCCTCAAGACATGCAATCCATTACAAAAATGTCAAGTTCACTTTTTTTTTTAATGCAGAAGATTGAATGTTCATCAATAAACATTATAAAATAAAAAGACCATCATCGTTCTTAATATGTATCAATTATAAGGCAACCAATAGTTTTCACATTCAGCGACTAGGGTCAATTTCATCCAACAATTCTAGTCATCAAGACATTCAAAATCTGACAAAAAGTTCAAGTTCACATTTTGTTTCCAATGCAGATGATTGAAGATTTTTCAATAATCAAGATCAAATCAAAAGTCTATCATTGTTCTCAATATGTATCAATTATAAGGCAATTAATAGTTTTCATATTCAACCACTATGGTCAATAGATTCACTCGGCGACGGGGGTCAATAGATTCATACGACATTTTTAGTCATCAAAACATTCAAAATCTGACAAAAAGTTTAGGTTCACATTTTGTTTCCAATGCAGATGATTGAAGATTATTCGACAATCAATATCAAATCAAAAGCCCATCATTGTTCTCAATATGTATCAACTATAAGGCAACCAATAGTTTTCACATTCGGCGACTAGGGTCAATAGAATCATTTGACCTTTTTAGTCCTCAAGACATGCAATCCTTTACAAAAATGTCAAGTTCACTTTCTTTTTTTTAATGCAGAAGATTGAATGTTCATCAATAAACATTATTATAAAATAAAAAGACCATCATCGTTCTTAATATGTATCAATTATAAGGCAACCAATAGTTTTCACATTCAGCGACTAGGGTCAATTTCATCCAACAATTCTAGTCATCAAGACATTCAAAATTTGACAAAAAGTTCAAGTTCACATTTTGTTTCCAATGCAGATGATTGAAGATTTTTCAATAATCAAGATCAAATCAAAAGTCTATCATTGTTCTCAATATGTATCAATTATAAGGCAATTAATAGTTTTCACATTCAACCACTATGGTCAATAGATTCACTCGGCGACGAGGGTCAATATATTCATTCAACATTTTTAGTCATCAAAACATTCAAAATCTGACAAAAAGTTTAGGTTCACATTTGGTTTCCAATGCAGATGATTGAAGATTATTCAATAATCAAGATCAAATAAAAAGTTCATCATTGTTCTTAATATGTATCAACTATAAGGCAACCAATAGCTTTCACATTCGGCGACTAGCGTCAATAGATTCATTTGACATTTTAAGTCCTCAAGACATGCAATCCATTACAAAAATGTCAAGTTCACTTTTTTTTTTAATGCAAAAGATTGAATGTTCATCAATAAACATTATAAAATAAAAAGACCATCATCGTTCTTAATATGTATCAATTATAAGGCAACCAATAGTTTTCACATTCAGCGACTAGGGTCAATAGATTCATCCAACAATTCTAGTCATCAAGACATTCAAAATCTGACAAAAAGTTCAAGTTCACATTTTGTTTCCAATGCAGATGATTGAAGATTTTTCAATAATCAAGATCAAATCAAAAGTCTATCATTGTTCTCAATATGTATCAATTATAAGGCAATTAATAGTTTTCATATTCAACCACTATGGTCAATAGATTCACTCGGCAACGGGGGTCAATAGATTCATACGACATTTTTAGTCATCAAAACATTCAAAACCTGACAAAAAGTTTAGGTTCACATTTTTTTTCCAATGCAGATGATTGAAGATTATTCGACAATCAATATCAAATCAAAAGCCCATCATTGTTCTCAATATGTATCAACTATAAGGCAACCAATAGCTTTCACATTCGGCGACTAGGGTCAATAGAATCATTTGACATTTTTAGTCCTCAAGACATGCAATCCTTTACAAAAATGTCAAGTTCACTTTCTTTTTTTTAATGCAGAAGATTGAATGTTCATCAATAAACATTATTATAAAATAAAAAGACCATCATCGTTCTTAATATGTATCAATTATAAGGCAACCAATAGTTTTCACATTCAGCGACTAGGGTCAATTTCATCCAACAATTCTAGTCATCAAGACATTCAAAATTTGACAAAAAGTTCAAGTTCACATTTTGTTTCCAATGCAGATGATTGAAGATTTTTCAATAATCAAGATCAAATCAAAAGTCTATCATTGTTCTCAATATGTATCAATTATAAGGCAATTAATAGTTTTCACATTCAACCACTATGGTCAATAGATTCACTCGGCGACGAGGGTCAATATATTCATTCAACATTTTTAGTCATCAAAACATTCAAAATCTGACAAAAAGTTTAGGTTCACATTTGGTTTCCAATGCAGATGATTGAAGATTATTCAATAATCAAGATCAAATAAAAAGTTCATCATTGTTCTTAATATGTATCAACTATAAGGCAACCAATAGCTTTCACATTCGGCGACTAGCGTCAATAGATTCATTTGACATTTTAAGTCCTCAAGACATGCAATCCATTACAAAAATGTCAAGTTCACTTTCTTTTTTTTAATGCAGAAGATTGAATGTTCATCAATAAACATTATTATAAAATAAAAAGACCATCATCGTTCTTAATATGTATCAATTATAAGGCAACCAATAGTTTTCACATTCAGCGACTAGGGTCAATTTCATCCAACAATTCTAGTCATCAAGACATTCAAAATTTGACAAAAAGTTCAAGTTCACATTTTGTTTCCAATGCAGATGATTGAAGATTTTTCAATAATCAAGATCAAATCAAAAGTCTATCATTGTTCTCAATATGTATCAATTATAAGGCAATTAATAGTTTTCACATTCAACCACTATGGTCAATAGATTCACTCGGCGACGAGGGTCAATATATTCATTCAACATTTTTAGTCATCAAAACATTCAAAATCTGACAAAAAGTTTAGGTTCACATTTGGTTTCCAATGCAGATGATTGAAGATTATTCAATAATCAAGATCAAATAAAAAGTTCATCATTGTTCTTAATATGTATCAACTATAAGGCAACCAATAGCTTTCACATTCGGCGACTAGCGTCAATAGATTCATTTGACATTTTAAGTCCTCAAGACATGCAATCCATTACAAAAATGTCAAGTTCACTTTTTTTTTTAATGCAAAAGATTGAATGTTCATCAATAAACATTATAAAATAAAAAGACCATCATCGTTCTTAATATGTATCAATTATAAGGCAACCAATAGTTTTCACATTCAGCGACTAGGGTCAATAGATTCATCCAACAATTCTAGTCATCAAGACATTCAAAATCTGACAAAAAGTTCAAGTTCACATTTTGTTTCCAATGCAGATGATTGAAGATTTTTCAATAATCAAGATCAAATCAAAAGTCTATCATTGTTCTCAATATGTATCAATTATAAGGCAATTAATAGTTTTCATATTCAACCACTATGGTCAATAGATTCACTCGGCGACGGGGGTCAATAGATTCATACGACATTTTTAGTCATCAAAACATTCAAAATCTGACAAAAAGTTTAGGTTCACATTTTGTTTCCAATGCAGATGATTGAAGATTATTCGACAATCAATATCAAATCAAAAGCCCATCATTGTTCTCAATATGTATCAACTATAAGGCAACCAATAGCTTTCACATTCGGCGACTAGGGTCAATAGAATCATTTGACATTTTTAGTCCTCAAGACATGCAATCCTTTACAAAAATGTCAAGTTCACTTTCTTTTTTTTAATGCAGAAGATTGAATGTTCATCAATAAACATTATTATAAAATAAAAAGACCATCATCGTTCTTAATATGTATCAATTATAAGGCAACCAATAGTTTTCACATTCAGCGACTAGGGTCAATTTCATCCAACAATTCTAGTCATCAAGACATTCAAAATCTGACAAAAAGTTCAAGTTCACATTTTGTTTCCAATGCAGATGATTGAAGATTTTTCAATAATCAAGATCAAATCAAAAGTCTATCATTGTTCTCAATATGTATCAATTATAAGGCAATTAATAGTTTTCACATTCAACCACTATGGTCAATAGATTCACTCAGCGACGAGGGTCAATATATTCATTCGACATTTTTAGTCATCAAAACATTCAAAATCTGACAAAAAGTTTGGGTTCACATTTGGTTTCCAATGCAGATGATTGAAGATTATTCAATAATCAAGATCAAATAAAAAGTTCATCATTGTTCTTAATATGTATCAACTATAAGGCAACCAATAGCTTTCACATTCGGCGACTAGCGTCAATAGATTCATTTGACATTTTAAGTCCTCAAGACATGCAATCCATTACAAAAATGTCAAGTTCACTTTTTTTTTTAATGCAAAAGATTGAATGTTCATCAATAAACATTATAAAATAAAAAGACCATCATCGTTCTTAATATGTATCAATTATAAGGCAACCAATAGTTTTCACATTCAGCGACTAGGGTCAATTTCATCCAACAATTCTAGTCATCAAGACATTCAAAATTTGACAAAAAGTTCAAGTTCACATTTTGTTTCCAATGCAGATGATTGAAGATTTTTCAATAATCAAGATCAAATCAAAAGTCTATCATTGTTCTCAATATGTATCAATTATAAGGCAATTAATAGTTTTCACATTCAACCACTATGGTCAATAGATTCACTCGGCGACGAGGGTCAATATATTCATTCAACATTTTTAGTCATCAAAACATTCAAAATCTGACAAAAAGTTTAGGTTCACATTTGGTTTCCAATGCAGATGATTGAAGATTATTCAATAATCAAGATCAAATAAAAAGTTCATCATTGTTCTTAATATGTATCAACTATAAGGCAACCAATAGCTTTCACATTCGGCGACTAGCGTCAATAGATTCATTTGACATTTTAAGTCCTCAAGACATGCAATCCATTACAAAAATGTCAAGTTCACTTTTTTTTTTAATGCAAAAGATTGAATGTTCATCAATAAACATTATAAAATAAAAAGACCATCATCGTTCTTAATATGTATCAATTATAAGGCAACCAATAGTTTTCACATTCAGCGACTAGGGTCAATAGATTCATCCAACAATTCTAGTCATCAAGACATTCAAAATCTGACAAAAAGTTCAAGTTCACATTTTGTTTCCAATGCAGATGATTGAAGATTTTTCAATAATCAAGATCAAATCAAAAGTCTATCATTGTTCTCAATATGTATCAATTATAAGGCAATTAATAGTTTTCATATTCAACCACTATGGTCAATAGATTCACTCGGCGACGGGGGTCAATAGATTCATACGACATTTTTAGTCATCAAAACATTCAAAATCTGACAAAAAGTTTAGGTTCACATTTTGTTTCCAATGCAGATGATTGAAGATTATTCGACAATCAATATCAAATCAAAAGCCCATCATTGTTCTCAATATGTATCAACTATAAGGCAACCAATAGCTTTCACATTCGGCGACTAGGGTCAATAGAATCATTTGACATTTTTAGTCCTCAAGACATGCAATCCTTTACAAAAATGTCAAGTTCACTTTCTTTTTTTTAATGCAGAAGATTGAATGTTCATCAATAAACATTATTATAAAATAAAAAGACCATCATCGTTCTTAATATGTATCAATTATAAGGCAACCAATAGTTTTCACATTCAGCGACTAGGGTCAATTTCATCCAACAATTCTAGTCATCAAGACATTCAAAATCTGACAAAAAGTTCAAGTTCACATTTTGTTTCCAATGCAGATGATTGAAGATTTTTCAATAATCAAGATCAAATCAAAAGTCTATCATTGTTCTCAATATGTATCAATTATAAGGCAATTAATAGTTTTCACATTCAACCACTATGGTCAATAGATTCACTCAGCGACGAGGGTCAATATATTCATTCGACATTTTTAGTCATCAAAACATTCAAAATCTGACAAAAAGTTTGGGTTCACATTTGGTTTCCAATGCAGATGATTGAAGATTATTCAATAATCAAGATCAAATAAAAAGTTCATCATTGTTCTTAATATGTATCAACTATAAGGCAACCAATAGCTTTCACATTCGGCGACTAGCGTCAATAGATTCATTTGACATTTTAAGTCCTCAAGACATGCAATCCATTACAAAAATGTCAAGTTCACTTTTTTTTTTAATGCAAAAGATTGAATGTTCATCAATAAACATTATAAAATAAAAAGACCATCATCGTTCTTAATATGTATCAATTATAAGGCAACCAATAGTTTTCACATTCAGCGACTAGGGTCAATAGATTCATCCAACAATTCTAGTCATCAAGACATTCAAAATCTGACAAAAAGTTCAAGTTCACATTTTGTTTCCAATGCAGATGATTGAAGATTTTTCAATAATCAAGATCAAATCAAAAGTCTATCATTGTTCTCAATATGTATCAATTATAAGGCAATTAATAGTTTTCATATTCAACCACTATGGTCAATAGATTCACTCGGCGACGGGGGTCAATAGATTCATACGACATTTTTAGTCATCAAAACATTCAAAATCTGACAAAAAGTTTAGGTTCACATTTTGTTTCCAATGCAGATGATTGAAGATTATTCGACAATCAATATCAAATCAAAAGCCCATCATTGTTCTCAATATGTATCAACTATAAGGCAACCAATAGCTTTCACATTCGGCGACTAGGGTCAATAGAATCATTTGACATTTTTAGTCCTCAAGACATGCAATCCTTTACAAAAATGTCAAGTTCACTTTCTTTTTTTTAATGCAGAAGATTGAATGTTCATCAATAAACATTATTATAAAATAAAAAGACCATCATCGTTCTTAATATGTATCAATTATAAGGCAATCAATAGTTTTCACATTCAGTGACTAGTGTCAATAGATTCATTCGACATTTTTAGACATCAAGACATTCAAAATAATATAAAAAGTTCAGGTTCACATTTTGTTTCCAATGCAGATGATTGAATATTATTCAATAATCAATATCAAATGAAAAGCTCATCATTGTTCTCAATATGTATCAATTATAAGGCAATTAATAGTTTTCACATTCAACCACTATGGTCAATAGATTCACTCGGCGACGAGGGTCAATATATTCATTCGACATTTTTAGTCATCAAGACATTCAAAATCTGACAAAAATTTTAGGTTCACATTTTGTTTCCAATGCAGATGATTGAAGATTATTCAATAATCAAGATCAAATAAAAAGTCCATCATTGTTCTCAATATGTATCAACTATAAGGCAACCAATAGCTTTCACATTCGGCGACTAGCGTCAATAGATTCATTTGACATTTTTAGTCCTCAAGACATGCAATCCATTACAAAAATGTCAAGTTCACTTTTTTTTTAATGCAGAAGATTGAATGTTCATCAATAAAAATTATTATAAAATAAAAAGACCATCATCGTTCTTAATATGTATCAATTATAAGGCAATCAATAGTTTTCACATTCAGCGATTAGGGTCAATAGATTCATTCGACATTTTTAGACATCAAGACATTCAAAATAATATAAAAAGTTTATCATTGTTCTCAATATGTATCAATTATAAGGCATCAAGACATGCAATCCTTAACAAAAACGTCAAGTTCACTTTTTTTTAAAGCAGAAGATTGAATGTTCATCAATAAATAATATAAAATAAAAAGATCATCATCGTTCTCAATATATCAATTCGAAGGCAACAAATAGTTTTCACATTCAGCGACTAGGGTCAATAGATTCGTTCAGCAACAAGGGTCAATAGATTCATCCAACAATTCTAGTCATCAAGACTTTCAAAATCTGACAAAAAGTTCAGGTTCACATTTTGTTTCCAATGCAGATGATTGAAGATTATTCAATAATCAAGATCAAATCAAAAGTCCATCATTGTTCTCAATATGTATCAATTATAAGGCAATTAATAGTTTTCACATTCAACCACTATGGTAAATAGATTCACTCGGCGACGAGGGTCAATAGATTCATTCGATAGTTTTAGTCATCAAGACATTCAAAATCTGACAAAAAGTTTAGGTTCACAGTTTGTTTTCAATGCAGATGATTGAAGATTATTCGATAATCAATATCAAGTCAAAAGCCCATCATTGTTCTCAATATGTATCAACTATAAGGCAACCAATAGCTTTCACATTCAGCGACTAGCGTCAATAGATTCATTTGACATTTTTAGTCCTCAAGACATGCAATCCTTTACAAAAATGTCAAGTTCACTTGTTTTTAAAGGAGAAGATTTAATGTTCATCAATAAATAATATAAAATAAAAAGATCATCATCATTCTTAATATGTATCAATTCTAAGGCAACAAATATCTTTCACATTCAGCGACTAGGGTCAATAGATTCGTTCAGCAACAAAGGTCAATTGATTATTCAATAATCAATATCAAATCAAAAGTCCATCATTGTTCTCAATATGTATCAATTAGAAGGCAAGCAATAGCTTTCACATTCAACGACTAGAATCAATAGAGTCATTCGAAATTTTTAGTCATCAAGATATGCAATTCTTTACAAAAATGTCAAGTTAACTTTTTTTTTAATGCAGAAGATTGAATGTTCATCAATAAACAATATAAAACCAAAAGTCCATGATCGTTCTCAATATGTATCAATTCTAAGGCAACAAATAGCTTTTACATTTAGCGACTACGGTCAATAGATTCATTCAGCGACTAGGGTCAATAGATTCAGTCGACATTTTTAGTTATCAAGACATTCAAAATCTTAAAAAAAGTTTTGGTTCACATTTTTTTCCATTGCAGATGATTGAAGGTTATTCAAGACATTTAATCCCTGACAAAAATGCCAGGTTCACTTTTTTTTTAATGCAGAACATTGAATGTTCGTCGATAAATAATATAAATTCAAAAGTCCAACGTTGTTTTTGATATGTATCGACTATAAGGCAACAAATAGCTTTCAGTTTAGCGATTAGGGCAAATAGATTCATTCGACTTTTTTAGTCATCAAGACATTCAATCCCTTACAAAAATTTCAAGTTCACTTTTTTTTCAATGCAGAAGATTGAATGTTCTTCAATAATCAATATAAAATCAAAAGTCAGTATCGTTCTCAATATGTATCAATTATAAATTGTCTGAAAAATACGTTGGAATGAAAATCCAAAAAACGTGTGAAACTCTTTTATCATAAAGATGAAAAAAAAATTGATTTTCACATTATTTGTCCCAACTACCAAGCAAATTTTAGGACATATCATATTTACTCAATTAAGGGTTTTTCTCAAGCAGAAGATTGAATGTTCACAAATAATCAAGAATGAGGAAAATAGATAAGGTTCTAACGTTTTTCAAGCAGAAGATAGAATGACTTTCAAATAATCAAGAACAAATAGGCTTACACATATGCACATAACCAGAACAAATGTTATCCATAGAAAAATCAAATGCGCAAGCCACTTAGAAACCGTTACACCAAACCACCTAGGCACCAGTATAAAGAGTAAAAAGTAAGACACCCTAAATCTCACAGTCCCAAAACACACAGAGCAGCACAATGTAACCTAAATAGAATCCATATATTTTCCATAAATTTTCATAATATGCATTTGACTACTTTCAGTAAGAAAAAAGCCAAAAAACATTCATGTTTATAACAAAATAATTACCTTGTAACTCCTGATGTGTGAAAATACATATTGGTTCCAGAAAAGTTGCATAAGCTTTATCAGTCCACATCAGAGGCATTATAGAGGAGTGTCAACCGATGTGCGAGTTTCAGCATATCACTCCAAAAACATATTATGCAACAAGCCTATGAATCTAGCATACTTCATCAATGCTGCCATGTCCAATCAATACAAAGGTCAAACCAGATCCATCAATTATACTTTGTTGATATAATCTGTTGATATAACATAATAAAAAGGAAGATCAATACATTTTACAACATAAGGAAGCAATACATATGCCTCATGTTTAAATCAAAATTTTGAATAAAATGCATGTCATGTGAATAAAAAATCAAATTGAAGCAATTAGGTTATACCTAAACATTAAAATACAATCTTTATCACAAAATCTAATTGCAGGCGAATTAATTAAAAAATAGGAATGCATTCAAAACAAACCTCACAAAAGGGAAACTTTTTCAAAATATATATGGGCGATAATTCAAAATTTATCAGAGAAAAATCAAAACTTAACAAATTAAAATCATAGAATAAATACACTGTAGGGTTTATATATTTTGAACAAGTATCAATGCAAATATATTGGAACCGAAGTACTAAAATTACCATATACTCATATAGTAAAACATAAAAAAATTTTATCTTTCAAAATGATGGTACCAAACAAGATCTTGAGACAAAATACTTTTTGCTCTATTAAGGCTCTTTTGTTTTTCTCGAGCAGAAATTAAATGTTCTTGAATAATCAAGAAAGAGAAAAATAGGTAAGGCTCAATATATATTTTTTTCAAGCAAAATATTGAATGTTCTTGACTAATAAAAAAATATGGGTATCCCAACAAGTATCAACACAAATATATCGGAAAGGAAGCGAAAATGAATAAAACTTATATATATATATATATATCAACCCTTACGTCATAATATGTACTAACAGATAGAAAAGCACAAAAATAACAATCTTCTCATGCCCAAAATGGAAGCCAAAAGTCCAACTAGCCAACCCAAACTAAAACAAATAGCCTTACACATATGCAGGCAACTAGAACAAATGTTATCCATAGAAAAAATCAAAGGGGCAAGCCACTTAGAAACCGTTAGACCAAACCACCTAGGCACCACAGTGTCACCTATATAGAATCTATACTTTCATAATATGCATTTGACTACTTTAAGTAAGGAAAAAACATTCATGTCTATAACAAAATAATTACCTTGTAACTCCTGATGTGTGAAAATACATATTGGTTCCAGAAAAGTTGCATAAGCTTTATCAGTCCACATCAGAGGCATTATAGAGGAGTTTCAACCAGTGTGCGAGTTTCAGCATATCACTCCAAAAACATATTATGCAACATGCCTATGAATCCAGCATACTTCATCAATGCTGCCATGTCTAATCAATACAAGGGCCAAACCAGATCCATCAATTATACTTTGTTGATAGAATCTGTTGATATAACATAATAAAAAGGAAGATAAATACATTTTACAACATAAGGAAGCAATACATATGCCTCATGTTTAAATCAAAATTTTGAATAAAATGCATGTCATGTGAATAAAAAATCAAATTGAAGCAATTAGGTTATACCTAAACATTAAAATACAATCTTTATCACAAAATCTAATTGCAGGCGAATTAATTAAAAAATTGGCATGCATTCAAAACAAACCTCACAAAAGGGAAACTTTTTCAAAATATATATGGGCGATAATTCAAAATTTATCATAGAAAAATCAAAACTTAACAAATTAAAATCATAGAATAAATACACTATAGGGTTTATATATTTTGAACAAGTATCAATGCAAATATATTGGAACCGAAGTACTAAAATTACCATATACTCATATAGTAAAACATAAAAAAATTTGATCTTTCAAAATGATGGTACCAAACAAGATCTTGAGACAAAATACTTTTTGCTCTATTAAGGCTCTTTTGTTTTTCTCGAGCAGAAATTAAATGTTCTTGAATAATCAAGAAAGAGAAAAATAGGTAAGGCTCAATATATATTTTTTTTCAAGCAAAATATTGAATGTTCTTGACTAATAAAAAAATATGGGTATCCTAACAAGTATCAACACAAATATATCGGAAAGGAAGCAAAAATGAATAAAACTTAGTTATATATATATCAACCCTTACGTCATAATATGTACTAACAGATAGAAAAGCACAAAAATAACATCTACACGCCAATAAAAACACGGCCCCAACCAACAATAGCAGAGGAAAATGCAGCATTCTCCTCCCACTCAAAATAACAATTTGCTCATGCCCAAAATAGAAGCCAAAAGTTCAACTAGCCAACCCAAACTAAAACAAATAGCCTTACACATATGCAGGCAACTAGAACAAATGTTATCCATAGAAAAAATCAAAGGGGCAAGCCACTTAGAAACCGTTAGACCAAACCACCAAGGCACCACAGTGTCACCTATATAGAATCTATATTTTCATAATACGCCATTGATTACTTTTAAGCAAGAAACAAGCATTCTCGTTTATAACAAAATAATTACCTTGTAACTCCTGATGTGTGAAAATATATATGGGTTCCATAAGCTTTATGAGTCCACATCAACGGCATTATAGAGGAGTTTCAACTGGTGCCAAAGTTTCGGCATATCACTCCACAAACATATTATGCAGCATGCTGCCATGTCCAATCAATACAAGTGCCACACCAAATCCATCCATTATACTCTGTTGATAAAACACAATCAAAAAGATGATAAATACATCTTACAACAAAAAAACTTTTGAATAGAAATGCATATACTATAACAAAGGGAAACTTCTGTATATCATCTATATATTACTAAAACAAAAAAAAAATCAAACTGAAGCAATTAGGTTAAAATACAAATCATTATATCACAAAATCTAATAGCAAAGACGAATTGAATAAAAATTAGGCACACATTCAAAATTTATACGGGTGATAATTCAAAATTGATCGCAGAAAAATCAAAAGTTAACAAATTAAAATCATAGAATAAAATAAAATAGACATTAGGGTTTTTATATTTTGAACCTGGAATCAGAGAATGAAGACGACGAAGACGAAAGGTTAATTGAATTGAAATTTGAAATCAGAGATCTTTTGGAACACGTAGAGCGCGATGAATCAGAGAATGATTTGAAGAATTTTTGTTTTGTAGTGGGTATTGGCACGATGAAATCATGAATATGATAATGATAATGATACTAGTTTCTTGAACGAAACACATATAGCGTTATTTCAAAGTTGCAACATTGAGATAGAAAACGCATGGTTTTACTGAAGGCTATCTCATGGGTATATTTTATTGGACCAAGGGCTTCGGCCCAATAACTGGGTTAATTAATCATTATTCAAGGATTTTATTAATTAAATACTACATCCGTTCCTTTTTACTTCTCGTTTTAGAACAAAATATTTGTTCCTTTTTATTTGTCGTTTTGGCAATTTATGTCTTCCCTATTTTATTTTATTGACTAAATTTTGTATAATTTTTTTTTGTTGAAACAATATAATCTTTTTGTTGCATACAAATTTTGTTTGTTTTTAAATAAAGTTTGTTACAGTTTTTCAATTATAGATAATGTTTGTGAAAAAGTATGAAATTATTGGTGGATTAAAAATATGATATATATTTAAAAAAGGGCATAATAGGAAAATAATATGCAAAAATACACTCTCCTAATTTAGTCTTTTTTTTCTTCTAAAAAGACAAGTAAAAAGGAACGGATGTAGTACTAATTAAAAGTGATTTTCTACTAATTAATCATTAGAATTTTCCCCTTGAGTCAAGAAAAAAGTGATTTTCTCCTTGAGTAAAAAACAGGGGAGTTCATGACCAAAAAAAAAAGAGTTTCTACGGTACAATAGTAAAATTCTAATATAATGATACACTTGGTTTATTGACTATTATATTTTAGAGATCAAAATTTCATAAGAAAAATCAGTGTTTGATTTTTTATAAACATATACTAATTTTTTAATATTTTTTTCATAAAAAATTCAATATTCACTATTTTATGAATAATATAAATTTAGAAAAAATCAAAATTTATTTTTTTTGACAATTTTGATTAATGATATTTAATTATTATAATATTTTAAAAGATATACATCAAATGCCGATCTTCTGACTCATACATCTCCTCCGGAAGGCCTTCGTGAACTTCTTAGGAATGACGCAATGGGAACTTTCTTCCCTCGTGCTTAGTTCTTCTTCTTAGTTTTCTTTTTTCTTTTTATTAGCTTCCATACCAAAAAAAAAAAATTAAATTTTTTTCAAAATATAGTCATTTTTCTTTATTTCAAAATTTATTGTACCTGTTCAATAGAATTTTTCTATTGTAATGCCCAAAAAAAAAAGTTCTTTTCTCCTATATTGTCAGAAGAAATAAAATGATTTTCTCTTCACTTTAGCTAATATTATTTTTTCTCCCATCCCATGAGTTTCTCTATTGACTATTGTTGATCAAAAAAAAATAGTATTTGTCTTTATTTTTAAGTTAAGTTATTTCTTTTGAATTTTTGTATAATTTTTTGCAATCGTGATCAATTTATTCTTTCATTTTTTTTAATTTTGTTTGTTGTTTTTATTTTGGTTAGTTTTGTGTAGATGGATGTAAGGACCACCGTTGATCACTTATATTGTTCTTATCGGTGTTATTTAGTCACCATGATTGTAAATGATATGGTAATCGACAAAGCACTTTTTGTGCCATAATTGAGAATGAAACAACTAACCGAACAGGGTGGGAGTGTAGATTTGGGGACAGTATGTTTAACAAGAGATCGTGAGGTAATTGAAAAACAAGTGAATGAGTGAGACTTGTTGAGGAAAAATCCTTATTTGATGTTTTAATTATAACAAACTAATTTAATTATATTTTAAATGTAATTCTGATCATTTAGTTGTCTAACAAGTGCTTTTGAGTGTACTTAATAAGACAGGGAAAAATGGATCATTTAAGCTATTATGAGTTCATAATTTTAAGCAAGTTAAAGGATTCAGGATCAGTCCAAGACTGGTCTCTGACTGGGTTCGTTAGAACACTTGATCAAGCTTGATGCATTTAATGATAAGTCAACCATACCAAGGACAAATCAACACTTTTTGAAGCATCTTATCAGTTATGGCAAAGTTCATTTTTTAGGAAGGAATATTTTGATCATAAATATTATTCCTACATTTATTTGGACTTATGAAGAACAAATGCATGTGCAAAGGATCAAGAATAATTCTCCAAGTGTTTTGTTATTTATTATCAGATCTGATTCACTTGGTTACATAGACCAATCAAATTACAACAACAAGTTTTATCATATAGTTGTCATGTACCTTCAAAGAAGAATTGTTTATTAAAAGGCTATGCTAGTCTTCCTTGATTTATGGAAGCAGGGTACAAATGAAGTACACCCTTGCAAGAGGACCAGCTGTTTAAAGTACACATCCACTATGCATATGTACTACCATCATTCTCCAAACGAATATTTTATTATTCTTTCTCAGCCCAGTTTTGAGACTGGTCTAAGAGTGATGAATTAAAGAATGATTTCACTTGTACTTTGAAGACAGCTCACCAACAGCATTTTTATCATGTGCTAAATAATGCCAACGGCTATTCTTGATGCCCAAGCATTGTACCTTCACTCCAGATCATCAAGCAAAGGCTCCACACGCTCCTCATTCCTATTCTGCCTGAAGATCAGTCTCAGACCGATCTGCCAGAGGCTCCTGTTTTGAATTTAATTGATTAAATTTAATTGGACAAGGCTCCAACGGCTAGTTACTTGTGAGTAACGGCTATACTTGTTGATCAAGGCTTGAAGACTCAAATATTTCCTATAAATAGGCCTCATTATCTACATTGAAGAGCAAGAGTTTTAGCACACATCAAAGCAATCATTTTATCATCATACAAGCAATCTCAAAGCTCTTCTTTATATCTCAATCACTCCAACACGTTCAAATACTATACTGGATCTGTATAAACTCTTAGAGTGATTTTTAGAGATAATAGTTTCATAAGCTTTCTTCAACTTAGTTGATTTTACTACAAAAGCTTAGACACAAAAACCACTTCTCATTATAAGAAAGATTTGCTCAAGTCAATTGTTCATATTGTTTGAGTATTACCTTAGAGTTAAGGTAGGTTAAGAAATTTGATCTTGTGTGAGATCAAAAGAAGATTGTATCAAGAGATCGATAGTATCTCAAAAGACATAGTGGAGAAACTGGACTAGCCCAAGATTAAGGGTGAACCAGTATAAAAACTTTTGTGTGTTCTTCTTACTCTTCTCAAAGCTTTTACAAAATCACAACACACACTATTCACGTTACAATTTGTTAAAAGCTTTACTTTATATTTGTTGAGATCAATCTAAGATCAGTCTTACAATTTATTCTTGATAAATCTAACGTTTGATATTTATAGTTAAATTTTTAAAAGGTTCACAATTCAAACCCCCCCTTTCTTGTGAAAAAACTTTGCTACTTCAATTGGTATCAGAGCTCGGCTCTAAAGGTAAAGCATCTAACAAGTGCTAGAGAAAAAGATTCAGGAAGGAAGTAATGACGAAAGGCGCAAAGTTCATATCCGAAGGAGGATCTTCAAATAGGCCACCTCTATTTGAAGGAGAAGACTACTACTATTGGAAGGACAAAATGGAACTGTTCCTAAGATCACAAGATAATCATATGTGGGCCGTCATTGAAACAAAATGTTATTTAGATGAATTATACAACTTGTGCTGATTATGAAAAGTTGTCTGGTGCAATGAAAACAAGAATATACAATATGTTTTTGTCCAGTCTTTTAACTCTTAATTTGTCTAGTGTTGTTTTTAGCAAATCAAATACATCTTATGTATCAGAGCATTAATCCCTGCAAAACTTTATCCAGTTGATAAAAACATTACACGTAATATGTATAAATTAAAGTTTGAACTTGAATACGCCACTCATTTATTTTTAAGGACATTAACGCAAAGAAAAAATTCATATACTCCCTTCGTACCAAAATATAAGTCGTTTTGACCATATCACATAAATTAAGAAATGTAATCATTGTGGTATGAAAAAGAGAAATTATGAGTTAATTTACAAAATTGTCCTTCATTAATAGTATGGAAAAGATAAATTGTAGAAGTAAAAGAAGAGAAAATAATAAATAGTTAAAGGTATAATAAGAAAATTAGCATTGTAAAACGACTTATATTTTAGTACAATTTTTTTTCCCAAAACGACTTATATTATGGTACAGAGGGAGTAATCTCTAAAAGGCTAAAACAATCTACACATAAATTTAACGTTTCTGCACCGGCCGCATCTGCGTAGCCGGATGTATCCAAGCTGATGGTCACCCACCACAGTACGTTGCTGTAGATAACAATTTAAAGGACAAAAAATACCAATGCTTCCCCACAACCACAAATGAAGCATATTTGTGTACTGGATTGACAGTTTGTATCATAAAAATTATTAATATAAAAAATTAAAAAAAATGAAAATTATTTGATATGTAATTGAGATTCATCAAAATTAATAATTTTTAATAAAAATTTATAAACTGTTAATAATTTTGGTGAATCTCAGTATTATAACAAACGATTTTACATTTATCTAAAATTTTGCATGGACTATTTATATGGCATAAACTTTTAATTCAACAGTGAATTTTACAAAATTTATTTTTGTTATAATTTAATTGACGGTTTATGTGTTAGAGCACGAGGGGGCAGCTGGAGATCATCCACACTGATGATCAAGAGCATTGTTACAAGTCAGTTGGACACCACACTCTTACTCAAAACCTTAAGGCAATGAGTTTATGGGTCATCTCTCTTATAAATGATCAACTCTCCATACATTTTTCCAATGTGGGACTTCTTCCCCATACTACTCACACTTGACACTTCTTGAGTTTCAACACTCCCCCTCAAGTGTGAGTCTACCACATTGCTCCCTCTCACCGTTGATACTTTACTTTTCTCAACGGCACCGTTGTTTCTCAACGGATCATTACTTTTAGCCGGTCCCTTTCTCTGAACCGAGACTCATGATACCACTGTTAGGGCACGAGGGGGCAGCTGGGAGATCATTCACAGCCGGTCTCTTTCTCTGAACCGAGGCTCATAATACCACTGTTAGAGCACGAGGGGGGCAGCTGGGGGATCATCCACACTAATGATCAAGAGCATTGTTAGTGAGTTGGACACCACACTCTTACCCAAAACCTTAAGGCAATGAGTTTATGGGTCCTCTCACTTATAAATGCTCAACTCTCCACACATTTTTCCAATGTGAGACTTCTTCCCCATACTACTCACACTTGACACTTCTTGAGTTTCAATATTATGCACCATACACAAGCCAAAACAAGAGAAAAAAAATCTAATTACAATGATTTTGAGAATGAGATTCTATGAGGAATCATATAATTCTTCGAACAGCTCATTTCTGTCTTATCATGGTACCCTTTTCATTGTGTAGGGGAAGGGGACAGGTGAAAAGGATGGGGGAGCAAGTTACTTAGCCCAACCAAACTGCCAATATTTTCTTAATCATAGAGGTTTTGTTTATTAACTTAAGGATATTCAATTATTCAAATTAATAGAGTATATAAGTATAAATTTAATATTGTTTTTTTTATTTAACAAAATTAAACTGATATTTATTCATTTAAATTGAATTAATACGTCAAATACAATTACATTCAACATCGTTAAAAATGTGAAGGATAAATCTGCAAACAAACTCACAACATCTAAGTTAATATCATACATCGGCCAAATGCATACTAAACTCACCAGAATATTCATGTCTTCGAATCTGCAATATTGAAGCCAAAATCATTGGTTGAATTTGTAATTGACTGAATCCAATCTTCCAAGAATAATCAAATGAACACTGCAATAGTACAGGAAATCAAATAGCGCCGCACAAGACGACGAACAACACAACGCCGCACTTAGACGACAAAATCAATAAAAAAACACAAGAAAAATGTGATATATGCAAAAAACCACTTATTTATACTAAAAGAGAATAAAAAAACAAATGTAGACGGGTGATTTTATGCCAAAAATGACCTAAAATCACCCCTTGTACGATGAACAAAGATAAAGAAGAAGAGAAAAGTTAGAACCTTAGGGCCGATTGTTTAAAGAGAAATAAAAAGAATTTAATATTGTTAAAAATTAAAGAAGATGAATATCATAACAAAGTTAACAAAGTTAGAACATTCAAATTAATTGTATAAAGAGGTGCTTAAGATTGATGTTTTTAAACGCGTAGGAGTGTCTGTGAAGCAAGAGACGTCTGCCTCAATTTCTTATCTAATCTACTAGAAAGAAGATCTACATTGAGATCAGATAATGTTTTAGTGTACGGATGTGTAGGAGAGAAACATGCAATTTGAACCTGACTGAAGTTTCTCTACTTATTAGATTGACAACTAATAAAAAGTGTATATTTTTCTCATGTAATTTTTTTTTCATATGTTTGAGACAAAAATTGAACTCCTTTCTACTTGTTTATAATGATTGAGTCATTACCACTCCGATGTTAATATTTTAGAGATTAAGTATTAGAGAAAAAAAATTGAGAGGTTACTCATTTATATTATTTTATTTACACTTTAAACTATGTAAAATTTGAAGTTCTAAGTTTAGAAAATCTCTTGACATAAGAGACACTTATAATATTCAATCAGCTAAAAACAACACAGGCTACCACCAAAACAGTCCTGTTCTATGAGAATGGGATTATTTGGAAGTATTTTCAAATACTATGAACAGAAGCATTTGTGCACCATTGTTGCTTCCCAGCTGTAAATTATGGACCCTTTTGTTGTCTTCTTTCACCCTCTATTTTCACTTCACTCTTTCTTTCTTCTAACCCTTTTATCATACCAACCTTTTAAAATAACCTTCCTTTTTGTTTTTTGTCTTTTCAATATTTATTTATATTGTCATTATTAAGCAAATTAAAATAGTTTATCTTAATTTAACTCAGTTGGTATGAACATTGCAGAAATGTGTAGGAGTCGAGATTCAAACCTTAATATACACCCATTTTTTTTCGGTTTTCACTACTAATATCTAACTCACTGAACCAACTAACCTGGTCCGAGACAAATTTTAGCATCAAGTGATTTTAATCTCCTCCCAAACGTAATTGGGATGATCAAACTATAATTCTCCTAACTAAATCCAACGTTAATCACCACCAAAACAATAGAGGTCTTACTTTACTTGTTTGTTTAATTGTTTCTTTCTTTCTTTTTTGTATAAACAAAATTAAATATTCTCCACCAACTTGTTGGCATTCTATAAATTCCCTACTCAAATCACATAGAGTCCTCTTCCACTTTCTCATTTTTTTCCTATCATATCACTCAAACTTTCCAAATAGCCACTAAGACATTTCTTTTATATATCATATGCTTCATCATTCCTCTTGTGTGTTCTCTACCAAAATTTCTCTTTCATTATTTCTACCGTAATACATGTTCTCTCTTTCACAAAAAAATAATTAAATGTCCAACATCTTATTGTTAATGTTTGATACTCATGAATCCAATTCTCAGTGAAATCTTTTTTTCTGGGTGTATGATCAATTCCACTGTTAGGCGCAGGACCCATTTAGTTCAATCTTTCTCTGTTGCTTTTCTCTATTGGCTTTACTATGTTTCATAATTTTTAATCCCTCTAATTAGTTGAATTAATCCTATATCATAATAATTAATATCTATCTATCTATATAATAATATTTTGTTAAGAAAAATATTTCTGCAGTATTTTTCTGAGTTTGTTAGTATATTAATTTCTATTTTCTAGTGTGTTTGGGTCCTGCTAGTGATTTTATCTTTGTTATTAGTTCTTAATATTATTATTGATTATTAAAAGGGTTAAGTTAATTAATATCTTATCATGGCTTCATCAAGTGGAACATCATCAGGTTCATCTCTGCTACAAAACTCAGGTTCAGAAGAAGATTTACAGTTGTTGATGGATCAGAGAAAGAGGAAGAGGATGATATCGAACCGCGAATCAGCTCGGCGGTCTCGGATGAGGAAACAGAAGCACTTGGATGATCTTGTTTCTCAAGTTACTAAACTGAGAAAAGAGAATCAAGAAATACTCACAAGTGTTAATATCACAACTCAACAGTGTTTGAGTGTTGAAGCTGAAAATTCAGTTTTGAAAGCTCAGATGAATGAGTTGAGTAACAGGTTGGAATCTTTGAATGAAATTGTTAGTGTCATGAATTCAAACAATGGAGTTTTTGGAACTTCAACTACTTTTGTTGAGCCAAATAATGGTTTCTTCTTCAACTCTTTCGATCATATGTCTTATATGAATCAGCCTGTTATGGCTGCTTCTGCAGACATTTTGCAGTATTGAGACTCGGCCGGATATGGAAAATGATTTCGACCGTTAATTTGATATCAGACAGTTTAGATTAACGATAACAATTAATTTTAAATCAATCGAACGGTTGAGATTGAAAATTGTGTGACATAGACACTCTTGAGAATCCATTTTAAGAATTATCAATTTCTGGTTTGAGTATGTTGATGAGATATTGTAATCACTAGGTAATATCAAATGATGATAAGGAATAAGTGAAATGTGTGTATCATAAAGTGCAAAGGGTTGGTTATTAGGTGATAGTTCTTTGAACGGGGTCTAATTGAGGGATTGGCCAATATATTATTTGTTGTCACCTACCTTTGTTATATTTTATTATATTGTAATAATGAATTAATGATATTGACCAAGTTCTTTTTTTTTTTACAATTGTGCACATTGGTGTAAAATTATTGTGAAAGTGGACAGAGTTGAATTCAATACAGTAGCAAATATTCCATTGAAATTTGATAGAAATGAATGATGCATTCTTTGAATCATGAAAAAATATGTGTTATTTTTTGTATTTGAGAAGAGTTTTTTTTTCCCAACCAATTTAGTCTGATTTAGAGATATCAAGTGGTTCTACTTTTCTCCTAAATATAATTGCTGGATGAATCGTGATTATCTTTACCAAATCCAGTAATAGTCATCTATCAACTAAAATTTGGTTGTATTGAAAAATGTTACTACACTATTTAACACACATCTCAACACATTCTTTGTTATCGGTTTAAACTTTAAATTCACATGATTTTTCCACAAAATTTGTATGGACCCAAATTATTTTTATAGGACGCATATAAATTTCAATCAATAGAACTAAGTGTGTTAGAATAGAATGTGTGCTAATTGCTAAAGAGTGTGTTCTTAACTTTTTTTTTGGAGTGATTTTGGGTCAAATTATTTTTCTTGAGAATGAAGTGGGGCTAGAACATTTTCTATAATACAAAAGAAAAAAAATTAATTTTTTATCCTATAATATAAGAAAAAAAGTAGAAATATTTATATTTTCAAGAAAAATTTACTCCCTCTTTTATTTTGTTTTATAACTAATAACCAATAAAAACTATTTTTACATCTTTCCATATAATCTTTTTCGAAAAAAATCACATTCAATCATTATATTTTTTTATTTAATAAATGTGATTTTGATCTATTATCTTATAATATAAGACGGAAGGAGTACACAAGTTGGGCTTCATGAATTCAACTTGAAGTCAAAAGTCATGAATCCGGTGTGAGGGTTTATATAGGATTGAGCAATCCTCTCCTCTAAACTACTACCTTCGTCCCAAATTATAAGACTCATTTTGATCACTGCACGTTCGTCAATGCACAATTTTGATCACTAATATCTTTAATTATGCATTAGTAAAAATTATAAAAATTTGATATCTTTAAAATACTCATCACAAATCAAATAAGATCTTATATGTTAATATTTACATTTATAAATTATTAAAAAAATATGTCAAAGTAAGATATATGAATAGTGTCATTTAATCAAAATAGATCTTATATATTGAAACAGAGGTAGTATGATTCAAAGGAGAGGCTTGAGAATTTATAATTGACTTACACGTAGAAATAAGTGACACATAGACATCACCATGATATTATTTTAATTGTCGAGAATGTTCATGTTGGAGATGTGTGCCGTGTGTGTTGATGATTGAAAGAAAAAGAAAGGTCCAAAACTGAGCAGCAAAAGAAAAAGACAAAAGGAGTTTATTCCTCCAAACAATAGACGTACGTGGCACTCCCCTCCCCTCCCCTCCCCATATAGTGGTTGCAGTTTGGAAGGAATTCCTCTAATGGTTTGTTGGATTTCCCTTGTAACTATCTAAACGCACTTCCAATGCTCTAAATCTAGACGTTCCTTCTTTTGTCATATTTTATTCCTTTTCTTGCATTTTATTAAAATTCATTTTTCATCACTTCTACATATATAGACCACTTTTTTTTTATGAAGAATTAAACTTACATACATATAACTGTAAGATTCTTGAGTTCAAATTTAGGTTGATCTGACAATTTTAATATTTTATCAGTTAAGTTAAGATTTTTAAATATGTATAATAAACGCTTTTTTTATATGGTAAGAACATGGGGTAAACTAAAGTTGCTAGCCCAAGTTCTTGGAAAGATATAAAGATATTCACACGTTATGAGAAAAGGTGTACGCAGAGCACTCATGTGGTAAGGGTACAAGCTTCACGTGCAAATGCAAGGGACAAAGTTCTCAGAGCAATTAAGCAAGCACTTGAAAGAGATTTCAATTTGTAGACCGTTGTTGGTGGATTTTTTCTTTTTAAAATGTTGTCTTGTTGATGTTGGTTCTAGATAGAAACATGAGTTATCATCACATTTATTTTTGGTTAGTGGTATAGTAGATAGAATTTTACTTTTTTAAATGTAAATAAGAAAATGTATCAGAATATGAATTTCGATTTCTGCACATTTTGATCAATAAAATCCACACAAATAAAATCTTAAAACATTATGCATATAGAATTTTTTTACTTATAAATTGTTTAATATTCATATTTCTCATCACATGATATTTTCAAATATCTTCTTTCTAGTGCGAGTATATTCATTCATTTTAGATGTTTTCCTTAAAATAAAAGTTTTCCATTCACATATACTTGTATTGTCATTGGCACACCGACGAGTTATAATAGTCAACTCTAATTAGGAAAAGTTGACGTAACTTTGATGATGGACTCCAAGGATGAGCTCTGATCAAGACACTTCAAGAATTTTGAGACGGGGTTTTGGTTCTGAAGATGACTTTGATAGAGCAAGTTTTGATGAAGATAAAATTTTGATCGAGCGAAGTCCGGCTCAAGGGTAAGGCAACCCAAGCAAGGGCTTTAGGCCCCCGAAAAATAGAAAAAATTACCAAAAAAAAAAGTCCCTTATAAGGCATAAATTCAATAGAAAAAGGCCTCTGAAAAAAGTATAAAAGCCTCTTAGAGAAAAAAAATTTAAAAAATGATACAACAATTTTGTAATTCCTAAAGAAATATTAAATAAAAAATGTTGTAGTTCTTAGAAAAAATACATTACTTTGTACAAAAAAAAAGGAAAGAACATCATTTTAGAGTTCGCTTTAGGCCTCATATATCGTTGAGCCGGCCTTGAGCGAAGACTCTAATAGATTTAAGATTCACACAAGATTACAATAAGACAATCATCAAGTACTATTGTTTTCCTTAAGACCCTACTTTAACTGACAAAGCTTTGTTGCATCCTAGGAATGTCAAAACAATATTGGAGAAAGTGTATATTTTATGCATTTTGTCTCTACAGCATTAAATGTTCTCAGCTAGCTAAGCATGCTCACGTTAAACTAAACTCAAAGAATAATTTCTAAGAATATTCAACGAACACTTCCTCTTACTGCAAAGCAATTGGAATTACTGAGTAACATGATTGATCAAAAGGAGAAAAGATTCAAGTTGTTGGTTAGGTTAAGAGGAAACAAGATAAGCTGACAACCTCTCAAGCAACGACTATTATCTTTTCAAGCAACGAATATCTCATTTCAAGAACAACTCTCTCAATATCTCCTTTATATACACACAACCAACTCAACACATTCAAAGCTTTTTAAACGTGCGAGAACATTCAAATATTTTTTAAGTGTTTGAAAATCTGAGCTTAACGTAGTATATCACTCTTTTAGTCCAAAGTGTAAACAAACAACTTATTTTGTATTCATTTATATAAGTTCTTATAGTTGTAAGGCAAAACGAAGTCCTTCCGTATAAGGTAGAAATACTCTTGACATGTGTGTGATTACAATTGTAAGGAAGACTCAAATTAGTGCATCTGAGCAATTATAATCGTGTGTGATTACAATGAATAAGCTCTATAGAGTGAGCGAACTGGATGTAATCTCAAGTTAAGAAATGAACTAATATATTTTTTTTGTGTTTTTCTTTCTCTATTGTTTTATTCTTGTCTTTCTTTCAAACATTTTAAACTTATAAAGTTTTTCAAAACAAAAGAAAACACAATTCAAACTCCCTTGTGTTTTTCTCAACTTCATCATTTTAATGGATTAATTAAAGCTACATGAATTTGTCAATTATACCTTTCTTTCTCATTAAATAAAATTCACAGTTTCCATAAAATCCTCCTTTAATGATATCAGAGAGACTGTTGTACAAATAAATAGGGAACTAATTATTAGAGACAGATAAGTGTGACTTAATTCTAGTTGGAAAGTGAAAGTAAGTTAGGGGTGTACTTTGGTCAGATTGGGTTTGACAAAACCAAAAAACCGAACCACTTAATAATGTGGGTTGGATTTAGTAAAATAACCACCCATTTTAGCATTAAATTAGATAAATCCATTAAATTTTGGATTAGGTTGAGTGAGTTAGTGGGTTATCCAAATTAAAATTTTGTTTTTATAGTAAATTAATATATCATAAATCATCGTATTATTTCTTTAAAAATAACTCAACCTTTATATTTTTTAAAAAAAAATAGCATAATCTATTTTCATTATTTTTATAGCACTATAAAATAATAATATTGATTTTTCATAAAAAAATATTTTACTTTCATTATTTTCAAAGAATTATATTTTATTTGCATCATTATTTTCAAATGACACATGCATAAGTCAAAAGATAAAAACTTAATGGAAATAATCAGAAATGCATTGAATGGATAAATTACTGAAAACTAATGAATTTTTTGTTTGGAATATACATGCATACAACTTGTTTGAGAAATTTCAGTGTTGGGCCTTAAGATTTTCTCTTTTAATTATCAAATGATAAAAGCAAAATATTTCATATTTATATAAAAAATAATTAAAAAATTATAACACTACTAAAGCAGTGGGTCAGCGAGTTTATGGGTTGGATCCGATTTTGCCCAAAATCGGTATTTTTTTTATAGATTTTTCATTTTGAAATTCATATTGACCTAATTACCCGACTCAATTCACATTTTTGAGTTAAATTGTATGAGTTTGACCGGATCGAGTAGATATGTCCAATCCATGTACATCCCTAAAGTGAGTGGTATATAAAATAATGAAATAAGGTTTAAATAATTAAAAACAACTCCTCCAATAACTCACTATCTTTGTTGGAGATATTTATGCTAGAACACACTTAAAAATGAATGGTGAAAATAATTGATTTGGTTTGATTTTTATAATTTTTTCTCACGAAACTCAAATCGAAATTTATTTTCTTACTTGGAAAAACAAAATAAAATGGGAAAAATAACTACGTCCTTAAAAAGGTCATCTCTATAAAGCATCATCTAACCCCTCCATTATATATTTCTTCCATCTGTTTCTATCTTTTTTAAAGTTCTCCTCTCTTTCTCTCTTTTTAAATTCACAAACAAAGTACAAAATTGCTCCATTTTTGGTAGTTTATTCGTCTTTTTATTTGACAAAAGTTTCATTTCCTAATCTTAAACAATGAAAACATACAAAACATAATAATTAATAAGAGATTCTTTTTAATGATTTTCAATCACTATCTTTGTTTTTGAACGCAAATTTTTTCTAACATAAAACAAAGAAAACATTGCAAGGGAACGATTCTAGTCTTGTCAATGTTTCAATCACAATAATACTTAAAATTTAAAATACTTATAAAAAAAAAATACTAAAAATTTAAAATTAGTCTCGTGGCCACCAACCAATTCACTCTCTTTATATAATGTATATATTCTTTAATATATATTGTAGAAACATTTTTCTAAAAATAAAGTTCATTGTTTGTCAACCCTCACCTCACAAGTAGCACCAACAATCCCCCTTTTTTTCTTCTTCTGGTTTGCTCATCCCTAAACTTGTCTTTTGGATGCTAAAAGAAGAAATTATAGAGTTTTTAGTTTAAATGACATTAATAATAAATTTTCAATAATATTTATTGAGATTAAACTTCATATCTTTAAGTTATAAGATTATATAGAAAAACGAAGTTTTAAAATTAGTCCACTAACAACCAGGTCAATTGTGTCAAAAAAAAAACCCAGGTTAAGAAGGTAATCTACAACCGAAAAATAACACTAAAAAGTAAGAAGAAGAGAAAATCCAATAACTCTTTCGTTCGTAAAAGCATAAAGAAATTCTAAGGATTTATCCAAAATGTTAAAGAGTTCTACATCGAAATTGAGATGACATATACAAAAGTTTATAAGTAAAGACAATTATCATTTTATAATTCAGTTTTGTAAGGTTGTGACAAGTGTGAGTAAGTCTCATATTGTTTAGAAAAGTTGAATTTGAACATTTTATAAGTAGGATGACCCATAAATCTAATGCTTTAATGTTTTGGGTGAGAGTGTAGTTTTTCACTCACTTGTATCGATGTTCTAAGACTCAATGTGAATGATTCCCTAAGGTTGTCCCCTCATGTCTCAACATTAAGTTAGACCAAACTCTTAATTCTAAGACAATACAAGAGTCTCTTCATAATTCGTTAAGCCGTCACATGCTATTAAGCCATCCAAACTCAATAGTGTTGACGTGAGAATGTGTGTTAAAGAGTCTCATATTAAAAATGAGATGATTAATACATAAACTTATAAATAAAACTTACAAACTAAATTTATAGGATTAAATTAAATTCAACTCTCAAGTACTTCCAAATAAGAGCGGTAATGGCTGCAGCCAGCCAGCCACCATCCAAAAACAAGGAATATGTATATAAATAAATTTACCAAGTGACTATTCATGCCTAAATTATTTTGATAAAATCTAGTGATATTTTATAAGTCATAAACGATTTTTATAATTAAGTTATATCTTGAGATTTTTGTTTTATTATTTTCACCACTAGTATTTGGACCACTAAATTGACTAATTAATTTCTGATTAATTCAGTTTAGGGATCACTTTTAACTAATAAGGGTGGTAAAAAGGGTGGCCCGATCCATTTAAACCAATTAATAAATGTAGCTGGCGGGCTTACTTAAGTATTCATGCTCAAAATCTATGCCCCCATCTTGTTTATCGGCAAGTTGGCGGGACGATTCTGCCAAATCTCTTTTTATATTTTAGTGATATATTTACCACATGCAATTTTTTTAAAATAACAAAAATCTTTCAACGATGCATAACAAAAAATAACTAAAAAATTAACAAATTCAAATCATATAATAAATAATAATAATTAATAATTTAACATGATATAAAATTGTTTTCTTGATTCAAAAAAAAAATTATAGTAAATTTGCTTTCAATTTTCCTCATCCTATAACAATATCAACATTATTAACAAAGTCTCAAAATGGAACAAATTATTAATGAAAATCTAACAACATAAAAAATGTCTTAATAAATAAATATAAGCAAAATAAGTCTCAAAAATAAATTAGATTAAAAAAGAATTAAAAGTTTAGTCTTTTTCTCCATTTTTTTCTTAAATATAGAAAAAGAACAAAAAAATAAAATTTAAATGTTCGCAGGCCAATCCGCTCCGTTCTGTGCTCGACCTGTTTTCAAAGCTTAGTCCAACTTAAAATTTTAAAAGGGGGCTAAGCGGGATGGAGGGTTAAACTGGTTGGCCCGACCAATTTTGCCACCCCTAGTTCTTACATTATATAGATCTACAGTCTCCTCTCAATTGTATTGTAGGAATTAGGATATCAAACTATGATACTCCTTACAAAATCCAACATTAATCACTACTAAACTAATTATTGTTTTATATCTTTGAGATATTTTTTTGTAATTTTCACCACTAATTTAATTTACTTCGAAGTGAATTCTGACATTAAATAATTTCAATTCCCTCTCAAACATAATTGTATGAATCAAATCGAGATATTTCCTATCAAGTTCAAATCCTAAGATCAAGTAATGTTTAATATCTTTTATTTTGATTAAACTTTGAGACTTTTTTAGATATAAGATAAGATGAAAATATCTTAGAAACATATCATAAATTCTTTTCAATAAATTCTTTTTTTTTTTGACAATACTAAATTCTTTTTATTGATCCCATACATACTTATACAAATATTTATATAGATAGATAACCTCAATATGTATCCACAAAAAAAAAGCCTCAATAAATCAATTCATACATATCCGATTTATGGTTTTTTTTTATACCAAAATCCTATTTATAAGGTTGACATACATATTTCATATGAATATAATAATAAGATTTTATATTGAGGGTTGACAATAAGTTGGGAGAATAATTTGAAACTTTAAAATAATGAATTATAATTTGTGGTTTGTAGTTATCTGCAATTTAGTTAAAGAATAAAAATCTTATCCATCCATCTTTTTTAAGTGACAATCCATACATTTTTTTCTTTTCTTTAACTAGCAACTTGTTTTCCTCCTAAAAATTACATGTATTTTTTTTGGTGAAGAAATCGCATGCTTTTAAATTGAAATTAAGAATATTTCTCAATATATATATACACAAAAAATGAAAATGAAATGAATGGACAAATATTTTGGTGGGATCAAACGGAGATGAAAGCAAAGAGACTACGGGTCTATTTGGCATGACCAAAAAACTAGCTTATAGCTTATAAGTTCATTTAAGAGAAAAAAATCTGTTTGGTAACTGTAAGCTTATAGCTTATAAGCTAGCTTATAGCTTATTTTTCAAACGATATTTCAAATAGCGTTTTATCTTATAGCTTATAGCTTATCATCTTTTCTTTTATTTTTACCCTTGTTATTTTACATAAAATCCATTTTTATCCTTTGTGCTTTATTATATTTAAAACAATGTTTATATTTAGTAGGGTTGCTCATTTTATCCGGTTTTATGGATTAACCATAACCAAATTCATATCCAGTTTTAAAAAACTGGTTAATTATATTTAGGTTTTATAACCAAATTCATTTTTATGGATATTGGATATCATAACCAGTTAATGGATAACCACGACCAAATTTTAAATCCAAATTTTTCAAAGTCTAAAATTTCAATAACACTTTTTCTCGAAATCGGAAAAAATTCCGATAACTTTTATTTTCAATATCGAAAAAAAATTCCGCGAACTTTTTTTCTCAAAATCGGAAAAATTTCGATAACTTTTTTTCTCAATGTCGAAAAAATTCCGCGAACTTTTTTTCTCGAAATCGGAAAAATTTCGATAACTTTTTTTCTCGATATCGAAAAAAATTCTGCGAACTTTTTTTCTCGAAATCGGAAAAATTCCGATAACTTTTTTTCTCAATGTCGAAAAAATTCCGCGAATTTTTTTTCTCGAAATCGACAAAATTTCCGCGATATATATTTCTCGATATCGAAAAAAAATTCCGCAAACTTTTTCTCAAAATCTGAAAAAATTACGAGATCTTTTTTTCTTGACATCGACAAAACTTCCGCGGACATTTTTTCTCGAAATCGGAAAAAAATCCATATTTTTTTTTATCGAAATCAACAAAATTTTATTCAAAAATTAGTTAATAAACCAAAAACCGGTTTTAAAAACTAAAAACCAGTTTTAAAAACCAAAAACCAGTTATAAAAGTGGATATAGACATAACCGGTTTTATAACTGGTTTTGTGATGTTAAAACTGGTTTTATGAAATGGTTATAGTATCCGGTTATAATAAATGGATAAAATATAGTTTGGTTATGGTTATGGTTATTAACCGACCATGATCACCCCTAATATTTAGTGTAAATTTGTACAGCGTACTTGGCACTTTTTTTTTTCTCTAACTTATATAAAATAATTTTGTTGATTAGGTTGTGTTTTTTTTTTAATCACGTCCTGCTAAATTGCTATCTATTGTTATCTAGTATGTTTTTTTTTAACGTTGCTGATTTCTACTACTTGTACGTATATACGTAGTATTATATACACATATATATCTTCCCGTTATTTTTTTTTTGTAGTCAATACATCCCCCTTTTTTATATCTAGTAGTATTATTATTATAAAAATGGAAATAAGCAAATAAAAAAGTTCAAAGGATAAATTGTTTAATATTAATATATAAAGTTAGATTAAATTAATAAATTTTAAATATCTAAATAATAGTTAATTATAGATTCAATTATTATTTTACTAGATATTTTATAATTAAAAATGTCCTTTTATGTCATTTTACACTTATCAGTCAGTCAAACCGCTAATTTTACCAAATACTACAACTAACTTATCAGCTATAATCTATCAGTCATCAGCCATAAGCTATAAGCTAGTTTATCAGTTAACCGCTATTTTTACCAAACAGACCCTATATATTTACATTTGAGATGTACTTTTGTGTCATTTTCATATGTGTATCGATTGATTTTAATTCACACTTTTGAGGTATATATTGGCTCTTAGTCCGTACCCAATAGAATCGTTCTAACCGATGGTGGTTCAAACGATGGTTATGGCTATGAAGGAGGAGGTACATGCAAACACTCCGACGTTCAAGTTAGTAAAAGAATGAGGCGGGAAGAATATAATTTAAGATAAAATCGTAAAAGTGATCATACCATAGCGTGACTGAAGCTACATTTAAATTTATATAGGAGAATTTATGTATAGACGGACACTGCATGTCTGTAAAAGACAAAGAACAGTTGAGATATGGCTAACGTCTGTAGTTCCAACATGTGTGTGATCCGTTGATGACACATATACTGTAGCTTATTATGGAAGCCCACAAATTCCACGTCCGTGTACCTGAATCATTAATGTGCCTGGATCATCATATACTTGTTAATCGGCATTTAGTTTATCCAGAATAGCTCTTACAAAGTTTTGTGTAACATGTTTTTTTTTTTTAAATATTGTGTATAATGGTTAACAAATGAGAAGGATCATAATGAAGAAGGAGAGTTACTTGCAGAGCAAGTAACTGACACATAAACTAGTGTTCATCATACTTAATGTGCATTGCATGTAGGATAACAGAACCATTATGAGTTAGTTAGTTTGTTAGAGACAGTTGGCAAGTTTGTTACATTGGTAACTGTGATATGTGTCTATATAAGCAATTGTAACTCTTGTAAGAATTATCTTTCTCATAATACAAATTATCAATGCAAGAGTTTGATCACACTCTCTCTTTTATCATGATTTTCATTTCTGTTTTAGCTTCCACTGCCATCTTCAAGATGGTATCAGAGCTTAAGCTCTGATCTTCAACCGTAACCGTTTTCAGTTCTTCGACATAACCGTCTTATCTCCACCGTAACTGTTTTCTAACGTGCTCTTCTTCATGACGCGTGCTTCCACATCTGGTGCAGCGGTGCCACCCATTCAACCACCGCAAGATCCATCGCAAATTCCCGGTAATGTGTATCATGTTCATCCCTCCAATGGACCTTCTTCTGTATCAGTTTCACCAGTGCTCAATCACTCCAACTATCACGCATGGGCGCGTTCAATGCGTCGTGCATTAGGTGCGAAGAACAAAATGGATTTTGTTGATGGCACCATTCTCGTGCCTACTCCTTTTGATCCTAGTTATAAAGTTTGGTCACGATGTAATATGATGGTTCATTCATGGATTATGAACTCGGTGGAGGAATCTATTGCACAAAGCATTGTTTACCTTGACAACGCCATTGACGTATGGAACGAGCTTAAAGAACGTTTTACGCGAGGTGATTTCATTCGTATTTCTGAGTTGCAGATTGAAATCTTTGGCCTGAAACAAGGTAATCGTTCTGTTTCTGAGTTTTTCACTGCTCTCAAGATTCTTTGGGAAGAACTTGAAGCTTATCTCCCTGCACCTGTTTGCAATTGTCCACACAAATGTGCTTGTGTTACTGGTGTACGAAACACTAAATCACAGCATGAATTGATTCGTACAATTAGGTTTTTAACTGGTTTGAATGAAAATTTTGATTTAGTTCGATCGCAAATTTTGCTTAATGATCCATTGCCACCTATGAACAAAGTGTTCTCTATGGTGATGCAACATGAACGTAAATTCCCTTCCTCTGGAATCACTTCTGATAGTGATGATTCTAAAGCATTAATTAATGATGCTGATGGTAGAAGGGGACAAGGACGTGGTAGGGGAGGATATAATGGATCCAAGAAGCGTGTTTGTACATATTGCGGCAGAGATAATCACATTGTTGAGAACTGCTACCAAAAGCATGGTTTTCCTCCTAACTATGGTAGAAATTCTAGTGCAAACAACACTAATGTTGATGATCAGATTGAACATGATAATGGATCTAACTCCAAAGGTACAGACCCTCATTTTGGCTTTACCAAAGCACAATTTGAGAAGCTTGTGAATCTACTCCAAGCAAGTGATAATACTCCTAGCACAAGTGCTTCAACTTCAGCAAATGTAGTTTCTACACATACAAATCTCACATACTCAGGTACATCTTGTTCGACATATTCTTGTCACAATTCCACTTATGGATCTTGGGTTATAGATTCAGGAGCCAGTGATCACATTTGTTCAAGTCTTACTTTGTTTGATAAGTATGAGACTATTTCTCCTATTCAGGTTAAAATGCCTAATGGAACTATAGCATTTGCCCACACTGCTGGAACTATCAAGTTCACCAATGATTTTTCTGTAACAAATGTTTTGCTTGTACCTGAATTTTCATTGAATTTACTCTCTGTACCTAGATTGACTCATAATTCACAGCTTATTGTGTTATTTGATGGTTTGAACTGTGTGATACAGGAAAAGAAGAGCTTGAGGATGATTGGTTCGGGTGAACTGTTTGATGGATTGTATTATCTCACTACCAAAACCAAGCCTAACATCATCTCAGCCAATTCCACAAATTCCCAACAGTCATCTCACACTTCAAACACTGCAAACACACACATTCCCAAACAAGCCTTATGGCATTTCCGTCTTGGACATTTGTCTAATTCTAGATTACAGCTTATGCAGTCTTCATTTCCTTTTGTAACTTCAGATTGTACTTCTGTTTGTGATATATGCCATTTAGCTAGACAAAGAAAACTGGCATATAAGCCTAGTGTAAATAAAGCCACTAAGTGTGGTGAATTAATACATTTTGATATTTGGGGTCCTATGTCTACACCTTCTATTCATGGTTATAGATATTTTTTAACTGCTGTTGATGACTATAGCAGATATACATGGATCATTTTACTCAAACATAAATCTGAAGTTAGTTCTCTTGTTCAACAATTTATCATAATGATTGAAAAGCAATTCAATACAATAGTTAAAGTTGTGAGAACTGATAATGGACCAGAATTTCTTATTCCTCAGTATTTTGCCACCAAAGGCATTATACACCAAACCAGTTGTGTTGAAACTCCCCAACAAAATGGGAGAGTTGAAAGAAAACATCAACATTTTCTCAATGTTGGCAGATCTCTTCTATATCAGTCTAAACTTCCCAAACAATTTTGGTCTTATGCCATTCTTCATGCCACTTACATAATCGATAGAGTGTGCACACCTTTGCTTCAAAATCAGTCACCATATTACCTTCTCCATAATACATCTCCTCAGCTTGATCAACTCAAAGTTTTTGGTTCCCTAGCATATGCATCCACATTACAAAACCAGAGAACCAAACTTGACCCTAGAGCTAGGAAATGCATTTTCCTAGGCTACAAGTCAGGTACCAAGGGTGTTGTCCTATTTGACATGCATAATAGGCATATTTTCATGTCTAGAAATGTCATACATCATGATCATATATTACCTTACTCACAAAACCCTAATTCTATCCCATGGACTTATCATTCTGCTTCAACAGATAAGGACTTATCTGATAATCACTTATCTGCTTTTCCCTCACCAGCTCCCAGTCCATGTTCACCTAACCCTATTCATATCACTCCTACATCATCATGTGATGATGATGAACCTACCCTTACTCCTAACTCTCCTGTTCCTAGAAGATCCACTAGACAAATCACTAAACCTTCTCATTTGTCAGATTACCTATGCAATCATTCAAACAGCTCATCCTTATCAAACTGCTCAGGTACTTCTCATCCTATTTCTAACTTTCATTCTTATTCAAATGTCTCCAAAACACTTAAGCAATATGTTGAGTCTGTGTTGAATATCTTTGAGCCACACAATTATGCTAAAGCTTGCCAACATCAGAGTTGGATTGATGCTATGAATGCAAAAATTCATGCCTTAAATCTTAATCAGACATGGACATTTGTGGATAAGCCTTGTAATGTGAAACCAATAGGATGCAAATGGGTTTATAAAGTCAAACATAAGGTAGATGGGTCTATAGAAAGATTCAAGGCAAGATTGGTTGCAAAGGGTTATAATCAAATTGAAGGTATTGATTTCTTTGACACTTTTTCACCAGTGGCCAAGATTACTACAGTCAGAACTCTCATTGCTTTGGCTTCTATAAAATCTTGGCATCTCCATCAAATGGATGTTAACAATGCTTTTCTACATGGAGAATTACAGGAAGATGTTTATATGAGTGTCCCTGAGGGTGTGGAAGCACCTGGGCCTAATCAAATATGCAAGCTTAACAAGTCTCTATATGGTTTAAAGCAGGCCAGCAGAAAATGGTATGAGAGACTTACCAGTTTACTGATTCAACAAGGTTATACTCAATCGATGTCTGATCATACTTTGTTCACTTTACAAAGTAAGTCCAATTTCACTGCCCTATTAGTATATGTTGATGACATAATACTAGCAGGAAATTCCCTTGAAGAGTTTGATAGAATTAAGCTTATCATGGATAAGGAATTCAAGATTAAGGATTTAGGGATGTTAAGATACTTTCTGGGAATTGAAGTGGCTCACTCCAAAGCTGGCATATCCATTTGCCAAAGAAAGTATTGTTTGGACTTGTTAAAGGATACAGGCCTACTTGGAGCTAAACCTGCTCCCACACCACTTGATCCCTCCATTAAACTCCATCAAGATGACAGTTCAGCTTATGAAAACATTGGAGAATATAGGAGATTAATTGGAAAGTTGTTGTATCTGACCACTACTAGACCAGACATTTCTTTTGCAACTCAACAGTTGAGTCAATTCCTTTCATCACCTACTCTTACTCACTATGATACTGCTTGCAGAGTAATTTGATTTTTGAAAGGCACACCTGGTCGTGGTCTCTTTTTTCCCAGAGATTCTACACTCCAAATATGTGGTTTTGCAGATGCAGATTGGGCTAACTGTGTTGACACTAGGAGATCAACTTCTGGCTATTGTTTCTTCATTGGGAACTCTTTGATCTCATGGAATGCAAAGAAGCAAAACACAGTTTCTAGAAGTTCCTCTGAAGCTGAGTACAGGTCACTGTCTTTTGCTGTTTGTGAACTACAATGGTTGCTATACTTGATGAAGGATCTGAGAATTGAATGTGACAAGTCCCCTGTGTTATATTGTGACAACCAAAGTGCTATTCACATTGCTGGTAATCCTGTGTTTCATGAACGCACAAAACACTTGGAAATTGATTGCCACTTCATTAGAGATAAACTTGTGCAAGGCACCTTTAGATTACTACCTATTTCTACCAAGTCACAACTTGCAGACTTCTTCACCAAGGCATTACCTCCAAAGGTTTTTAATTCCTTCATTTCCAAGCTGAGCATGTTGAACATCTATGCAAATTCAGCTTGTGGGAGGCTAACAAATGAGAAGGATCATAATGAAGAAGGAGAGTTACTTGCAGAGCAAGTAACTGACACATAAACTAGTGTTCATCATACTTAATGTGCATTGCATGTAGGATAACAGAACCATTATGAGTTAGTTAGTTTGTTAGAGACCGTTGGCAAGTTAGTTACATTGGTAACTGTGATATGTGTCTATATAAGCAATTGTAACTCTTGTAAGAATTATCTTTCTCATAATACAAATTATCAATGCAAGAGTTTGATCACACTCTCTCTTTTATCATGATTTTCATTTATGTTTTAGCTTCCACTGCCATCTTCAAGAATGGTTTAAAAATACTGTTAGATTGTTTTTTGTAAGACTAAAATGCATTTTGGTGGATCGAAATGTGTGAGTATTATTTATAAATTATTTTTATCATCAAATTTTTTATAGTTGACATATATTTTTGTGTACCCAGTACATTTGAGGGAATTGGCAAAATGAGAGGTACACATAAAATATAAATTGGTAAGGCTTCACTTGTTTTCAAGTTATACATGCATTTGGAATTTATTACTCTTAAAGAAAAAGGAAGGACTATTTTATTTTATTTTGACTAAAAAAAAGGAAGGACTATTTAACTAGGTGAAAAATACATTTTTTGATGCAGCTAGGTGAAAAATACATGATAAGCTACATTATTAATTTGTTGCATTTTTTTATATTTGTTTTTGGCATTCCCTTCTAGAAGCATATGGACTTTGAGCTGCAAATCTTGAGGAAAAACAATTGGCAGACTGATTCTTCACTTCTATATTAAAAAATGTAACCAATAACAATCCAACACACAATATTAGGCTAAGCATAAAAAGAGTCACGAGTCTCAATCGGTTTACCTTAAATTTAAGGTGCCAACTTGTGTACCCCATAAAATTTGGGGGTATTTACCCTCATCTATTACAAAAAGTTTTGAACGATATATTATTTTATAAAATAAACCGTTGGATTGAAAGTTTATATTATATAGATCATTTGTGTAAAATTTCAGACAAATCTAAAATCATTTGATATGCTATTGAGACACATAAAGATTAACGGTGTTTAAGAAATCACAAAAGTTGTTAATTTTAATGCGTCTAAATAACATATCAAATGATTTTAGATTTGTCTAAAATTTTACACAAATAATCTATATGATATAAACTTTTAATCCAACGATTTATTTTACAAAAATTTATATCAGTTTAAAAAAATTTAAGTCATTGAGGGTAAATACCCCCAAATTTTGTGGGGTTACACAAGAAAATACCTAAATTTAACAAGCAATAAGAGGTGAAAGTTGTGGCCTTTTTTTGGATTATATTTATAAATTGAGTATTTTTTTAAGCACAATTGCATGAATTAATGTCTTAAATTCGATAAAATCGTAATGTATAATCATTATTTTTGGTTATTGAAATTTATGTACAAAATTTCTTCTGCTATTAATAATGAATAATTTATCTCAATAAATCTGCGAGACACATGAAATAGATTCTCTCATATTTCAATTAAATTTTTATATATGTATTAGTCATGAATTGAATTCTTGACTAAATGCTTAAGAAGTTAAGACTCTTACCACTTAGACCAATTAGTTATTGGAATGTGTAAACCATGAATAAATTGTGAGAAATAAAATAAACTTGTACTCTACTTTATATATGTAAGTCCAACTTGTGAAAACAAGGGACAAGGGTGATGATCTCCCACGGTATGCTTTCTTGTTTTTGGATTTCATTTATGCATGTTAGGAAAGTTGGTTTGGTACATAAATTTATTTAGGACAAGTCATTAAATTGGTTTTTCACATAGATGAAATGATAAAGTCATCATAAGTTCTCACATATAAAGTGAAATTATCAAGATCGAATTTCGGTCATGTACGTCCGACTAAGTAATTTTGGTATTTTCTACCGCTTGAGGTAGGACTTTTGGACAAATCAGTCTTTATACATCTTTTTTGTAACTTGCTTTTAAATAAGTTCATAATTCTCTCAATATCTTAAATTAATGTCTATTTTTGTCAAATATTGCTTTGCCGGTTTCATAAGCGGCTACTAGACGGAGATTGAAGTAGCCGAAAAATTGGCCGAAACAAGACAACACATGGGGATGGGAAGTAGCTAGCAAAAGAGTTCAGAAAGGCAACAATTGTTTTCAAGATCGGTGTCTCTGTTTACCATCCAGACTAATCAAACCTGGATCCACAAAACAAGACTACCCCTTCAAGAGTAAGTTCTCCGTCGGAAGTTACATCGTCGAGCATTTTCCCGGTGCTGATGTCAAAGCCTTCTTGGCTTCTTTCTATTGGAGGATTCCCGCTGATGAAGCTGCTCGGAATGGTGTCGTTGTTTCGCGCAAAGCTAGGAATAAACTGGCCGATAGTGAAGATATCAATAAGAAGGGTGACAATCTTATTTCTCATTTTAAAAGCAGAATGAATATGAATGATACATCTGATAGAAATCCTGCAGCTGATGATGTGATAACTATAACTGAATTGATTTCTCATGTATATCAACTTCTAAGGGAAAGTGAAGTTGTTGATTCAAATTATGTCAAGGCAAACATATTATGTCATTGCTCAACTCTCTTAGATGGTTCAAAGGTAGCCCGAGGAGCTTACGGATCATATTATGCCGTATCTCTAGTGTGAGACTTGTAACAATTATAATATAATATAATTAATCAAACATCATCAATATAAATATTACTATTATATAGTTAAATGATGATGCCTCGTCCGTGCGTGCACGAGTAAAATGTCTAATAGAGATCAATATGATGATTTACTTTGTTTTTTTTATTTATGTCCAAGGGGGAGAGCATGTGACCAGCCAGAATTTTTTGAATGGTTCACATTCTTCCATAGAAAGCTGTACCATTTTAGTGTTTTTTTTTGTAGGAGATTCGATTTTGGTCAGGGATCTAATTTAATGGTGTTACACTAGTGGCAATATAGACAAGGATATAGAATTTGTCAATTTAAGTTGCTCTCAAATAATTAATTAGGAGAACAAAGTATATTGTATATAAAATAAGTTAAAAGATTTAAAATAGGTTAAAATAATATTAATATAAAATATAATAGAGATACAAAAAAAATAGTATAATAGATTTTAAACATATAATATGAAATAATAAAATAAAGCTGTGATTAAAAATACATGATTATAATTCTTATAAAAAATTGTTTGGATTAATAAGTGAGTAGAAACTATCAAATAATTAAGCATCCGTATTAATATATGAGTAAAAATTTAAATATTTGTAGAATTTTAAAAATAATTCCATATTACTAACTCACAAGTAGAAATTATAAAAAAACATCAATTTTAATATAATAGTAGAAGTATAAATACTTGTTGAAATTACTAAAAAATAAAAGCTCGTGTATTAATGTGTGAGTAGACATAGTAGTTCTCATATAAATTACATAAAAACGTTATCGTATTAAAATTGAGTATATATATATATATATATATATAAGCTTTATTTGTCAAATGGATAAATAAATATAGGTCTTAATTGAAATTAAAAAAAAATAGTATCAACAATAAATTGATTCAAGTGGTAAGAGTTTTAGATTTGTTAAGTATGTTATCAAAGATTCAATTCCTATTTCACGTGTATAGAAAGAATTTTGAAAGGGGATAACTCAGATTTGTATGCCCCACAAATTTTCTGATGAAAATAAGTCATTATTAATGATGATGAAAATTTACGATGGTAATTTAAAGAACATTAAAAAAAAAAGAAGGGAGAAATATACTACTTAATGAAAGTGTGTATAATTTATCATGAAAAATGCAAAAGGAATCTACCTCAACTGCAAAAGAAAGTATAAATTGTAAGCAAACCATGGGCTCTACTTAAGAAAAAGTATTTTACTCCAAGAAATGTTTTTCCACATATCAACGAAGTAAAAACAATTGTTTGGTACATACACCAAAGTATCTTCCCCATACAAATTAAAGAAACTAATTTTGTCCCATGAGCTTAGCTCAATTGGTTGGACACCGCATTATATATGCAGGAGGCGGGGGTTTGAACTCCGGTCATCCCACTTTTCCACTTTAAAAGTGGAATTTCTAACCGCTAGGCTACTTGACCAAAAAAAAAAAACTAATTTTTTGATAAAGGGGTTGACTTGTCTCAATAATTTTTTTTTCTAGCATTCATTGTCATATTTTCTAGAATTTATCATTTGGAACTTGAAAGATTAAAAAAAATGGGAAAGGTAAATGAGAGAAATTATAATATTATAAATATACGCGCGTAAAGACTTAATGTTTTATCACTTAGTTTAGTTGCCAAAGGTTATGTAGAAATTGGGCCAGTTAATCACATATAAGAAGTTGGGCCAGTCACGTGCAAAGCTGCAAATTCAAGGGGTACAAATTACAGATAACATATTGATCTATTTGTGCAATTGGACCAGTTAATCACACTTGGGTAGCTCAGTCAGTTAAAGTTAAGCATATTTGATTTGAAGTTGTATTTAGATGGATTTTTACATCACACATGTCACACCTTAGGAAATAATAAAACATATTTGAGGATAATATGATATTCTGTTTGTGACATATGTTGGTCTAACTCATCAATAATATAGTTAAAAGAAAATTATGAACATGAACCACTTGTAAACACATAAAAATTGCTTTGTGTCTTAATGTATTTGAAAGGAATTTATGTGTACAGTTGTCTAAGTTATTTCCATTTTTTTATCTTAAAGTATCTTCACGTTGTTTAACAATTTGTGACAAACGTGAAATGAGTTAAATCTCACATTGCTTAGAAAAAGTGGGGATGAATACTTTATAAGTGAGAGACTTATAAACTCAAAAGAGTTTTGGGTAAAGTATGATGTCCAATATGGATGATCCCGGCTGCCCCATCGTGACACAACAGTGGTATCAAAACTGGTAGTTAGATCAAACTCCTTGTATCGAAAGTCTTCTTAACAAAGGTGGTCAGACGGCAAGTTCCGTTGAGTGCAGTGCAGCAATAATGGCAACACAAGCGTATATAGTTGAAAAAACTTCCACTTCAAAAGGAGCATGGCTCACACTTGAAGAAAAAGATTATTGTGACGAGTATTACGTGAGTTAAGTTTCATATTAATGAGGGAATTGAAATAAGGGTGGGACGACATCCATTTTTTTATGGGAACAAAAGTATATAATTGGGGAAATTTCCCGTTACTTTCTGAGTAGATCCGCCATTGTAGCGAAGTAGATAGGCTTTGGCTTAGAGAATAAAAATTGTCTGCCGTTGTAAAAGATCAATAAATAAAAAGGGCCAATAATGTGGAAGATAATTTTGGTCACTTCACGTACACTAAAGTAGTTGTCACTATCATTAGAGGGGTTGACATATGACATATGTATAGAAATTTTTTTGAGAGCATGTACCATCCATTTATGAGTGGATCCCAATTCCAAAAACTATGAAAGAAATGTTGAAAGAGTGACAAGAATCCATTTGAGACATTGATATTGCTATGTGAGAATTTTGACCTACTGTTTTATGAATTTAAAAAATATTAATTGAAAAGTAAATTAAAATATTTTTTCTTAACAATATTCGTAGTTGTTAATATTTATATTATTAAAGATTTTCCTGCTTTCCTTTGATGGTTAGTGATGGTTGACTAGCAGTCACTCAAACACATTTCAGCTATTCAATTCAAGATCGAACCGTCAGATTTAAAACTCAATTTCATATTTAAATATAAATCAAAATCTAAACTTAAAATCTTAATCATTCTATCAAGATAGGACAATCCATATGCACCGACTGCATGCAATCAACAACACCTGATCCATTTCCCGATCCATCAGCTCCATAGACATTCATCAGTCACTAGAAAGCAGAGAACACTTTCGGGATTGTGAAGATTTAAGCGTTGAAGAGTGCTGACAACACTTTCTCTTTTGAACACTCTCTAACGTTCTCTTTTTAATTGGTTGAAATTCATGTGTGTCCCTCATTTTAAAAATAAGTTCACATAAAATAGTTAAACCCACGTGAATTTCAACTAATTAAAAGAAAATATTAAAAAGTGATAAGAAAAAAGAGAGTATTCTTAGAATTCATCTTCAAGGGTTACCCCAAATTCAAATACTGAATTTTGTATCCTAATATTTTTTTTAGAACACTATACTAATGTATACTAATGTTTTTTGAAACTATTCTTTCATGCATTTTACTTGAGGCCGAGAGCAAAGTCAAATAAGTAAAGATGATTGGTATTCTAGTCTAACACCTTTTTGTAATTCTAGTGTCCACAACCGAAATTGGACCATTGATGTCTTATCAAATTAACTTAGAGAATATTGTGCACAAAAAAATCATCAATCATAGTAATCAGTAATCGATATAACTAGGCCCAAATGTATATATGGACGATACACTAACACAACCTTTCAAAAACTTCTTGTTCAAAAAAGAAAAAACATTTCAAAAACTTGTTTAATTATTTTATAACTTTTGTTATTTTACTTCTAATTACTTTATTTATAAGCCATAAGTACTTGATACTTCTACTAATTTACATTAAACAAGGGAAATGTTTGGGACAGAATCATACACCATAAAACCAATTAAATATTTTAACTAATGCATAATACACTTTAACAGCATATATAGAATACGATTCTACAACATCTAGTGGATGATGGTGGAAATAACTTAAAACATAGAATCAATTCATTTGCCTTTTTATGAGCATAAATTGCAACTGTCCCAAGTGCCATATACACAGTTCCAATGCTTCCACGTAAAATACTTTTTCTTCTCTACAATTATTAATTCTTTTAAATCGAAGCAACAAGAGCTGAATTTTAGTGGATGTGGCAGCAAGGTCATTCTTTCGCATACAATACAAGTCCATTTTAATTTTTAATTTAGCAAAATACATAAATCAACTTTAGTTTCATTCCAAATTGCATCTTTGTCTTCACAAAAGTTAATTAAGTCCACTCTTAGACTTAACTAGTGGGAATAAGGATATTACATTGCATAAACATTATACTCCACTCCACTAAATGTTAGTAATAGTATAACCAATAAGATAAGATAAAGTTAATTAAATTAACTATAATTGTATTTATTATAAATACATATTGAAATCATTGCATGTAATGTGTGGTACCAAAAAGAGAAATTAAATACACCCAAATGCAAACCATTTCATAGGTACAAAAAAAACAGAAATGAAAATGAAAAACATCACATATTATTTGCTTGCATTCTTCTGCTTGCTATTATTTACATCGTCTACTTCATTCAGCGATCTTGATGCGTTGCTAAAGCTGAAGAAATCAATGAAAGGAGAGAAAATCAAAGAAGATGTACTCAAAGATTGGAAGTTTTCTACTTCAGTTTCAGCTCACTGTTCATTTGCTGGTGTAACATGCGATCAAGATCAACGAGTGATTGCGCTGAACGTGACACAAGTTCCGCTCTTCGGCCACCTTTCCAAGGAGATCGGAGCGCTTGACAAGCTCGAGAGTTTGATCATCACCATGGACAATCTCACCGGTGAGCTTCCGGTTGAAATATCCAATCTTACTTCCCTTAAATTCCTCAACATCTCTCACAACACCTTCTCAGGAAACTTCCCCGGTAACATGACGCTCAATATGAAGAAATTGGAGGTTCTGGATGCTTATGACAATAGCTTCAACGGTCCTCTACCGGAGGAAATCGTTAGGTTCGAGCAACTTAAGTTCTTATGTCTTGCAGGGAACTATTTCTCCGGTACTATACCGGAGAGTTACTCGGAGTTTCAAAGATTGGAGATTTTAGCCTTAAACGCAAACAGTTTATCGGGGAAGATTCCAAAGAGCTTGTCTAAGTTAAAGTTTCTAAAAGAACTTCGTCTCGGTTACAACAACGCTTACCAAGGCGGAATTCCGCCGGAGTTTGGTTCCATGAAATCTCTCCGATATCTTGAAGTGTCTTACTGTAACCTCACTGGCGAAATTCCACCGAGTTTGGGAAATTTAGAAAATCTCGACAGCTTGTTTTTGCAAATGAACAACCTCACCGGAACAATTCCACCGGAACTCTCTTCCATGAGAAGTCTCATGTCGTTGGATCTTTCCAACAATGAACTCTCTGGAGAGATTCCAGAGAGCTTCTCAAAACTCAAAAACCTCACACTCTTGAATTTCTTCGAGAACAAGTTACGCGGTTCACTTCCATCGTTCATAGGCGATCTTCCTAACCTCGAAACGCTTCAGGTTTGGGGAAACAATTTCTCTTTTGTGCTGCCACAAAATCTTGGTTCAAATGGAAAGTTCATTTTCTTTGATGTCACGAAAAACCACCTCACCGGATTGATTCCACCGGATTTGTGCAAATCAAAGAGGTTACAGACGTTTATCATTACAGATAACTTCTTTCATGGGCCGATTCCTAAAGGAATCGGCGCATGTAAGTCACTGTTGAAAATCCGAGTAGCAAATAACTTCTTGGACGGACCGGTCCCACAAGGGATTTTCCAATTGCCATCTATTCAGATAATGGAACTTGGAAATAACCGTTTTAACGGCCAACTACCATTGGAAGTTTTCGGCGGTTCTCTTGGGATTCTCACTCTCTCTAACAACTTATTCACAGGAAGGATTCCTGCTTCAGTGAAAAATCTTCGATCACTTCAAACTTTGTTGCTAGACTCCAATCAATTTGTCGGAGAAATTCCGAGGGAAATCTTTGACTTACCTGTGCTGGCAAATTTCAATGTAAGTGGCAACAATCTCACTGGCGGCATTCCAACTACGGTTACTCAGTGTAGTTCATTGACTGCTGTTGACTTTAGTCGGAACATGCTTACCGGTGAGGTTCCAAAGGGGATAAAGAATCTCAAGGTATTAAGCATTTTTAATCTTTCACATAACAATATATCGGGGCTAATCCCCGATGAGATTCGATTCATGACGAGCCTCACCACACTAGATCTTTCTTACAACAATTTCACCGGAACAATCCCCACCGGCGGTCAGTTTTTAGTCTTCAACGACAGGTCATTTGTCGGAAACCCCAAGCTTTGTTTCCCACACCAATCCTCATCATGCTCTTCCCTTCTCTACCCTTCAAGAAAAAACCACACAAAAATCAAGGTCATTATTACCGCGATTGCTCTGGCAACCGCGGTGTTACTGGTAATTGTGACTATGCACATGATGAGGAAGAGAAAACAGCACATGGCAAAAGCATGGAAACTAACAGCATTTCAAAGGTTAGACTTCAAAGCAGAAGAAGTGGTAGAATGTCTAAAAGAAGAGAACATAATAGGAAAAGGAGGAGCCGGGATCGTGTACAGAGGGTCGATGCCAAATGGAACAGACGTTGCAATAAAGCGATTAGTCGGACAAGGAAGCGGAAGAAATGATTACGGTTTCAAAGCTGAGATAGAGACATTAGGAAGAATCAGACACAGAAACATAATGAGACTTTTGGGTTATGTTTCAAATAAGGACACAAATTTGTTGTTGTATGAGTACATGCCTAATGGTAGTTTAGGGGAATGGCTTCATGGTGCAAAAGGGTGCCATTTGAGTTGGGAAATGAGGTATAAAATTGGCGTGGAAGCTGCTAAAGGACTTTGCTACTTGCACCATGATTGTTCACCATTAATTATTCATAGGGATGTTAAGTCTAATAATATATTGCTTGATGCTGATTTTGAAGCTCATGTTGCTGATTTTGGACTTGCTAAGTTCTTGTATGATCCTGGTGCTTCTCAGTCCATGTCCTCTATTGCTGGCTCCTATGGTTACATTGCTCCAGGTTAGTTCCTTCCCTTCCCTTCTATCATCATATAAGTAGTCACGTGATTTTAATTTGTTGAGATGATGCCAGTAAAAAGAAATAAATTGAGACAATTAAGATAGAACAAAGAAGATAAAATTGTTCATAAGTTAAGTTCTAGTTTAACTGGTAAAAAAATGTTGAAATTGATAGGATGAACGTTATTACCGAAATTCTAAACATGCACATGTGATGCATATAGTGTCTGGTATATAAGTCATTGATTTCATTATAACGAATTTTGCAAAATTCATCGTTGAATTAAATGTTTGTATCATATAGGTCATTTATGCAAAATTTTATAAAAATTAAAAATTATATGATATGTTATTGAGACCCATCAAGATTAAAAGTTTATGAATTTTTATTAAATAACGTTAACCGTGATGGTTCACATGAACATATCAAATGTATTTCAATTTTTTTAAAATTTTACTGATCTATATAATATAAACATTTAATTCAACTGTGAATTTACAAAAAATTTGTATTTGTTATACTGAAACCAACTACTTATGTACATAAGATTTACTTTTGCATGCAAATGCAACCATTGGCACAAGTTTAAATAGATAAATCCTAAATGGCACTAAGTCTATATAATTGAATATTTGAATTTGTGTTCCATATAATGATGTAATTGACTTTGTGTTTCTAATTATGGAATTATTGAATGATTGAGCAGAGTATGCTTACACTCTGAAAGTGGATGAGAAAAGTGATGTATATAGTTTTGGAGTGGTTCTACTGGAGCTGATCATAGGAAGAAAGCCAGTGGGTGAATTTGGAGATGGTGTGGACATCGTTGGATGGATAAACAAAACAGAATTAGAACTTTATCAGCCGTCAGATAAAGCATTAGTATCAGCAGTAGTGGACCCGCGCCTCACTGGATACCCATTAACAAGTGTTATTTACATGTTCAATATAGCTATGATGTGTGTTAAAGAAATGGGACCAGCAAGACCTACCATGAGAGAAGTTGTTCATATGCTCACTAATCCACCTCACTCTATCACTCAAAATCTCATTAATCTCTAGAATTATTAGATAAACAAAGTTCACTTCTTTTAAAATAAGTGCAAATAATTTGTATATGTATTTGTCAGAAGTGAAAGATCAGATCAAATGTTTAGTACTATATATTACTTGTAAAATACGTAGTAGGTTTGAGTTTCACATTGATGTTGAGTGATAGGGAATATTTTCCTCATTGTGTTTCAAGAAATTTTGTGCAATAGAATTATTATAAAGGGTTTTGAGTAGTAATACTATTTTTTTATTTTGATAATTTTTTTTTTTATAAAGAGTACTACTACTTTTTTTCTTTCCCAAAATACAAAATCTGTATGTCAAAAAAATAAATAAATATAAAATAGAGAGTGAGAAAATCAACGATTGATGATCACCGTCCATAATTTTTTTTTTGAAGAGCCGTCCATAATTTGTTATGCAGTCATATTATTATTTTTACAAGTAAGTTAGTGTTTAGAATTTTATCTTTAAAGGTGAATAAGTGGAGTATTTGGTGTTCGAACCTATCTCCTGCATATAAATTATAATGTTCCTACTCTCTTTTAAATTTGTAGACAAAATAACAAATCATTCATTAATTGCATTTTATAATGGACGTTCGACCTAATAATTTTACCTTCTTTTCTTTTATGCAATTTTAGCATTTTATATTAGTTGAACATTTGTAGACTTCAATACAATTATATTTAAATATTTAAATTCTTAAATATATAAAATTGAATAACTTCTACATCAAAGTAAAATCTATTTTAAATTTGTCTATTCAATGTAGAATAATCTTTAATTGCATTGCAAATTGGAATTACGAATATGTGCTGCAATTTCTAGTGTGGGAAAATGTCTAGGGAATCTTAGAAATGAGAATATATAGAATCATAGATGCTTTTGCCTTTCTATGGGCAACAACTTGTATAAGAGCATCCACTTTAGTTTGCTCAAATATGAAAGGACCATCCAAAGCATGATTAATTCCAATTTAGCAACTATTAAATATTAAATTTTCTATTCTTTTTTTTAGTGAAAAAACAATTTTTATTTATATTACCTTGTGCACTGCCCATGGGTACTATTTTCACAATGTCAACTTATTTTAACTTTTGTCAAGTAAACTTATTTTAACTAAATTTAAAATGAAATGCATCCTTATGACTTCATTTATGCAAACCATAAGTAACCGTCATTATAGGTTATTCTAACATTTTCCATGTAGAATTGTTGGCGGTCTACCACGGTTTAGTTTTGACTTGGGAGTTGGACATCGATCTTTGGTGCTATTATAATTCTCAGACTGTTATCAAATTGTTATATGATCATGTTAATGTCTGGCACCATTATGCGGCTATCATTTATAAGATCAAGGAGCTTCTTGTTAGGAATTGGAGGGTTAAAGTTGTTCATATTCTTCGCGAAGGAAACGTTTGTGCTGATTTTTTAGTCAAGTTTGGAGCCGTAACACCGAAACTTATTCTCCTATTGTTATTCCTCCAGATGAAACGAGTCTTCTCCTACTAGTTGATGTTAGTAGAACTTAATAATAGTTAATAATAGAACTTAAAGTATTTGGCTGCAAGTTATGCAAAAACATTTGGTTGCATAAAAGTTAATAATAGTAATTTCTTTTATAAGCGTTAACAATACTAGTTTGATCCTGACCAAAAAAAAAAAGTAAAAAGGAAACAATTATACTATGCCTTGCATTAGTAAAAACTTTTTCATGTCTTTCTTTATTTGTATTTGTTTTTGGCTATAGCTTTTTCATGCCTTTACTTCATCAATGAACGTCACTTTGCATGTGCCTATACTGGACAATTAAATAAAATTTAAAGCCAATACAGGTAAATAAAACTAGTTTTACAAAATCATATTCTGCTAGGTTACACTGGTCATGTGCCTAGGACTTTTCTTTCTTATAGAAATTATAAGAAACTTAATTCTCATGTCACTTCTGGAAAGACAGCTATTAATACCAGAGTCTGCCTAAGAGATGGATGAATTCAAGCGCAACCGAATAATTAATACTTCAAATTAGATGAAGGAAAACAGATTTAATTCAAGTATTCGGACTGTTTAAAGTATATGACAGGATAACTAAACAACCTGAAAAACTTAAATATGAAAAATCAAGATTTTCTTTTTTTGAAAAAAAAAACAGAAGATGGCACAATAACACACTCTAACTATCCTTGGCTTCCTCAGCAGCTGTCTCAAAAGTCTCTCCTGGGACAAGCTCTGGAACATCATCATCATTCTCTTCTTGTGCTGTGGCCGAACCGGCAGCACCTGCTTCAGGAGCTTGATTCTGATACTGCTCTGCTAGCTTCTTCAGGTTTTCCAAATTATCCGGTCCTGCAATTTATTAATGTTCAAAACATTTAAGTCGGGAGGAATAAGAAACACCGAACACAACTATGGAAAAGTTCAAAGCACATACCTAATTGATGGATAATGCTAGGGAGTATATCCTGCAACTCTGTAGAAGGGAAACTTATGTCAATTTCTTAAGACAAAGCAGTAAATAATCAGTTAAAAGGTAAGAAAAAAGAAGCACATTATAGAAAGTCTAGCCATCCATAAAGACTGGTGCAACCAAAGTTATCATTTGCTTAATATTTTGAAGGGTGTATGCTTCTTAAGTAAACTCTTAAAAACAGATGTAGCTTCTTACTCTTTGTTTGAGGAGCACCACTAACAACCCATGTATTTGCAGCAATAGATGCTTGAACTGGAAAGAAAACAATCCAACTTAATATTCAGCAAAATTTGAAAGCCATTTATATAACTTGTTGCATAAAAAATATAAATGTTATACATATTATGGACTGATATTACCTTTGGGGTTTAAGAACTGGATAACAACATCGTCCTTAAAGATATTAACCTCCTCGATTTGAGGGATGGCATTCACGCCTATTCTCTTCAGGGTGCTCTGAAGCCTTTTGTCGTCGGTAGTTGTTGTCTTGTGGACAGCCTTCTTCTTTCTAAGGTAAACAAAAGGCAGAATATAAAGAGATAATTCAACTCAACAAAAGAATTCTGTGTATGAAAGAAACATCCTTTAAACAACAGATTCGTAACAAAATGAATACTTAGTTCAGCAAATATAGAAAGAACAGGAAATTGGGAAATTTTGTTGGCTGCACATGATTAAATACATATGAATTAGGGGGGAAAGTGTGAGCTTCAACATTAATATTAATATTAATATAAGATCAAGACTTCCATTTTAACATTAACATATTGCTAGTAACTCCAATGAAAAAATGACAGATTTATGCATTATGAAGAACAAAGCAATGTTCTAAAATTAAAACTGGCACCACTAAGAAAAATAAGTTACATTATAAAGGCCCAAAATTTGGGTTCTAAATGTAACATACCTTCTGACTGTACCCTTACCACCAGTTCGAACTGAACTGGCCATCTTGATCAACTTTTCACGATTCATCTGCGTAAATTTCAAGTAAAAATATAAAAAAAAATTACTTCCAAGGCAGAAAGGGCAGAAAAATGATCAAAATCGCATTGACATTACATTATATAATATTTGAAATATACATTAAACAACTGCTAATATCACGGTAGCAATATTATCGATGGCAGTAAACCAAAAATCAATCAAATAAACATTGAACTAAGCACAATGTTAGTTCAACTAAATCAAATCATAAAAAGGCTAAAATTCCAAGTTTAATGAAACTAAATTCATCTCATAAATACATTTATCTAAATCCGTTTCCAAAAATACACAAAAAAAATCATATATCACACAAACAAAAAATAACATATACCATCCAAATCCAAATAAAAATAAAAATAAACAGCTCGAAGAATTATCCGTTTATTCAACATCATCAGAGACAAAATTAAAAGCTATAACCCTCTATCAAATCACTAACTCCAAATGAACTAAAAATAATTGATTTGGGAAAACAGAAACCTAAAAACCTAAATAAATAATCAAAAGTGAACGAAGAAATTGATAGAATCCCAAATCAACACAATACATATCAATTAGGTCAAATCTAAAAAAGTTCAAAAATCGATTACACTGAAATGAAAAATAAAAAATAATTAAAAAAACCTAAAACTACGAATTACAAAATACAACGAAATGAAAGAAAAAAAAATCATTAAAATAAAGTGGTGTAGCAGTGAAGAAAGTACCTTTGGTGAAGTTTAAGCTGAGTGATTTAGGACAGAAGAGTAAGCCTCAGTACGAAGAAGAAAGAGAACACAACAAGATAAGGACCCTTCTTATACCTACAAAACCCTAGTCCATTTTTTTTATTTAACTTATTATTATAACTATAAAAAAATATTATAAACTTGGGCCGGGTTTTTAGGCCCATTTATAAATACCCATTACATGAAGAATATTGTTTTTTCCTGTCATTTCTTGCATGGAAATGAGTAAAACACAAACTTAGTTTACACTCTAAGAACTTAGTTTACACTCTAAGTAGTGAATGTCATTTTTTTAACCGAACACACCTTTTGCGTTTCTCATGAATGAAAATATCATGAAAAAACACGGTTCTTTGTCTAGGTGGTGAATTCAAACTCATTTTGCTATTTAAGTAATCCTCACACTCAATTTGATATTTAGATAACAAATTCAGACTCAGTTTGCACTTTAAACAGTGAACCTTGTAAAATGTTGGCCACTATCCTAAACTATTTTTGATTGACACAAAAGTGACTTTGACATAATATCAATCAAACAAACATACCGTATAATTCTATAAATTAAATTTTTTTCATTTTATTATACAATAGCATTGACGAACATACGCACCTTAAAATTCTTAAGGTGAAAGAATGATTCACAATTTAATTTGTGAACGGTGTTTTATTCAAAAAAAATTCATGGAACAGAAATATTTGATTTTTATCTAATTTTTTCAATTTAACACACGCACAGGCTATATAGCGAGGATAAAATTGGAAAAGCATACGCGAGAAAAACAGTTTTGTTACCGGAATCGAAAGTGTGTGGTTATTATCAGAACCCGAATCCATAATTATCTAACAACAACTTCGACTGAGTTCTGAGAGTGATGATGACTATTTTCTTTATTTAATTATTTTTAATGGCTTCTTTGTTACATTCTTCATCATGTTCATGGCGAATGAAACCAATCGTAACCGTTGGATTTGTTGCGAAGCCATTTTCTCCGACGAAGCTTTGTTGTGTTATGAGCTCCGATAAAAACGAGTCTTCTGAAGTGAATTCAATTGAAACTGAAAAAACGAGTGTTGTTGATCCTATAAAGCTTGCGTTTGAAAAAGCTAAAGCTTATAAAGAATCGATTAAATTAAAAGATGGTTTGGGAGTTGAGAAAAACGGTGGTGAAGGAGGGGAAAAGGATGTGCCGAATTCTGTGAAGATTGCTATGGAGAAGGCTAAGAAGTATAAGCAGAATAAAGGAGTTTCTGTTGTTACTGAAACTGATCAAGGTAGCACTTGTAAATCTAGAATTTATATAAGCTATTTTTTTCAACTTATTTTGTGTAAGTTCTGCTGTATAGCTAATGAAACCAACTTAATATAAGCTTATGTATGCGAATTGTTTGACTTCATTTTGACTATGACAATATAGCAGAATCTCTGACACTCCATAGATTAGGCGTGTCCCGGTGTCCGACACTTACATTGAATTATATCAAAACTAATCCTGTGTCTACATGTCAATGTCGGTGTTTGTGTCCGTGCTTCATAGTAGGGGATACAAGATAAACTAACTAACTCATTGAAGTACTAGCATAGAAATATGAAATTACAAAAAAGGTATATGTTTAGTTAATTTTAATTTTAATTTTTTTGAGGTAAAATGATAGGGGTAAAATTGGGAGAAAAAATGATAAGCGGTAAGTTATAAGCTAACTGAATTAGCTAGTCAAAATAAGTTATAAGTTTGTGAGAAAATGTTATTTACCTAACAGGGCTTTTTTAATCATATGATATCATTGATATGAGCTTATAAGCTATAAGCTCAAAAATGTGTCTTGCCAAATAGACCCTAATGGGAACTTATTGTAGAAATAGCTTATACATAAGTGTTTGCTTAAGCTATAGGCGCTTAGTTAAGTTTTTTTTCCCAAACAATGTCATATTACTTACTATAAAATAAAGTCATTGATGTGTTTTGATTTCTGCTTCGATTATTTTTAAAAAAATGAAAATTAAAACAATCTAGGAGACAATATCTATGTTTCCAGCCTTAGGCAGTATTGTGTAATGGTGAGGGAGTCTTAGTTGATGTCTCTAATTTGACCTCAATTGCAGTTGCAGTCACATCAACAAACCAAGCTGCAGCTGCAATTGTGGTTGCAGACGATTTTCAAAAACATTGATAATGAATGTATGTGTATTTTTTGTCATGTGGTTCGCACTAAAATGGGTGTGCAAATTCATTTTTAGGATTGCTAGGAGGGACTGAGAAGACTTGGGGAGAAAATGTGAATGACAATAGTGTTGCTAAGAAGGGACAAGTGTCTGTTTCAAAGATGGATTTTGTGGGGCTTGACTTTTCGGATAATAAGAAGACAAGGGGATTGCCACCCGGATTGGTTCCTTTTTCAGACTCCTTCTTAGATAGTGATATGCCTGAGGTGGAGTTTATTATCGGAAATGCAAACAACTTCGATGCAAAAACAACAGCTCCACAACCTGAACAGACTAAGGAAGATGAATCAGAACTATACAAGCCAAAAGTTTCTACATGGGGTGTATTCCCTAGACCTGGCAATATTTCAAAAACAGTAGGATATTTAGTATTTACCGAATCATCTTTTAAAATTGATTCCTACATAGTTCACTTGTTTGTGATATGATATCTCTTTCAAATTTACCCTTTTTTGTTGACCTGTTCAGTTTGGAGGTGGAAAAGTTATACGTCCTGGAGATATTTTAGAGACCGAAGAAGAAAAAGCTATTAAAGAAGCACGCACAAAGAAGATGCTTGCTGCATACAAGCAAAAGTATGGATTAAATATTGATCCAAAGCTAAAATCCGAGTGCGAGAAGGTAAACGTACCTATTGTTATTCCAAAATAGTATTGCCATCATTTCCTTCTTTTAACCATGTGTTCGTTTTCTCTTTGCACAATGTTTGTATGCATGTGATGTGAGTATATTTTTTTATTGTATAATCATTGATTGTTGAGTATGATTAATAATTGATGGCAATTGCCAATTGGGAAGATAATTTGATGGTTCAAGCTGATAAAGTTTCTTGGCTTACTGAAATGAAGCTATTCACTTGGCTGATATAGAATGAGATAGATCATTAGATTGATATTCAACTTTCCTGGTGTTCCTAAACTGCTCCATATGTGGTCATAAAAGTTGACTGTTATTTTGAGCCTTTTAACTGTTTTCATCTCAGTTCATGAATTGTGCTTTTAAGCATACAGTTTTTCTTTTCCAATTTTTTTCCCTGGCCATATGAAATTAAACAACTTCAAAATGCCAATGTGGTAATATATATAATACTTATAGGTATTGAAGGATGGTGACTTGTTAATGGATGCGGGAAAACTGAAGGAAGCATTACCCTACTATGAGAAGGTTATCGATAAATTACCTTTCAAGGTAAACTTTTCAGTTAGAATGTAATACCATGCTTCATGAAGGTAGACACTAGACACAATACAAGCACCAGTGGAATGAGATTAACTTTTTTATCATGAAACCAAAAGGGCATTTTGATTGCCTTTTTTTTATTTATTCTTTTTAGTTTTATTGAACATTACATTTTATGTTGGGAAAAATACACTCACCTCCCTTAAAGTATGTTCAAATGTAACACACACTATTTATTCACTCACCACTAACCTCCCCTACCGTTTGACACCGTAACACTTCTGTTAATCTTAACTCGTGTTGCCTCGCTACATTTTCATTACTCCAAAAATCAGCGCCCCAAAACTTTTGTTCCACCATGGAAGCAACACACAAGATCTGAAGCAAAACTTTTCTTCCACCATGTAACCAACACACAAGATCCGAAGCACAAATGTGATTTTTAATTCTCGTTGTTTTAGTCTTCTCTTTTGATGCACATGGATTTGGGGTATTTTAATTTACACTTTTGGGATAAACATACTTGTCATTGCTAATTTGCTATTACCACTTTCAATATATATAAACAGGAAGGAGTTTGGTAAGTGAACATTGATATTGACAAATAATAAAAATGAAAGAAGCTTGATATATCAATTTTATTACATTTGAGTTTCAAAATTAAACAACCTTGACAGAGTAATAGTGAGGGATCTTGAGTTTGGAAAATTCACCAAAGTGCAACCGTGGAAGAGAAAATGCTCAGCAATGAAAGGAATAAGTTTGTACTGCAGTTGTGTGAGTATAAGTGAGACTATGAGAGAGTTAACAAATAAAAAAAAACAGAGTTAACGGAAGTTAAACGGGGTTAAGGTCCTGGGGAGGTTTGTGTAGATTTGATTGTAAAGTAAGGGGTTTAGTGTTTGGTTAAAAATTAGAGGGGGTGTTTGTGTTATTTAACAAGACTTGAGGGGAGGTTAGTGTAATTTGAACTTTTGAATGTCACAACATATACTCTAGCAGGAAAACTAGGAAAAGATATAATGATATATATGGAGCAATGGTATGTATGAGATTGAAATGTCTGTGCAGAGTGAGCTCCATGGATTAGCTGCTTTACAATGGGCGATTTGTCAAGACTCTCTCTGTAGGTATGTTTGCAAATCTTGACAATGACATATCTAAAATTCTCATGGAATCTACCATGTTGTATTCTACTGCTACATAGAATTGAAGACTCCCTAATATGCATATGCAAGGTTATGATATGTTCACCGCTGTTTTTTGTCTTAAAACTATCTATAATGTGGCCTGTAGTTTAACTTAAAAGGTTAAACAATTGAGTTGTTTCTAAAACAGATCATAATATTGCATTGTGTTCAGTTCAATAGGTTTATCTTGCGTTGCCTTGTTGTCTTGTCTTCAACATTGTTATCACAATCAGGCTTAACTCAGAAATTGGATTCAAATAAGTTTATCTCCTGTTCTTGGAAATATTAATTTGACTACTGAAAAGCTCTTTAGTCTTTAATGCTTGAATGGAATGGGAATTTTCAAAGATCTTGATAATATGAGAAGTAATTAATTTCACTTATCCATTGTTGAAAATTTCATACACGTAAAGGGGACTTGTTAATTCCATATATTTTGATGATTGACAGGCCCGATGAAGCTCGAAGTGTGTATGAAAAGCTTAAATCTCACCCAAGTGTTAAAGTAGGCAAGAAAGCAAGACACTTCATGTACAGCTTTCAGGTAATTTCTGGTTGATCGAGTTAGGAATTTATGTAAAATGATTTGTGAAATAACAGTGCAACCTAACTCTTTCTTTATTTGAGCTCAATGATCACATATCAAAGTAACATTATGATTAGATGCGATTGGATGCATGTGCAAAACCTTTTTATACTATCAGTGCATACCCAATTTCTCATCAAGCTCTTTTTTATTAAGGAAGAAATGTGTTTGTCTTTATCCAATAGTAGTGTAACACCTACACATTAGACGGTAAAATTAAGTCTAATTCAAAATATAAAATATATTAAATCATCATATATATAGAAAATTGGCAAATTAAATAAAAATGGTATCATTACAAAACAAATGTAATGTAGTAACAATTTTTTTTTTGGTACTAATTTGTTTTTTGATTATTGCTTATATATGAACTCTTGCAGGCTATGGAAATGATGAAGGTGAAGGCAGGATCTTCGCCTTATTCAAAGAGCACAGTCTACCAGAGTTATTTTGATGCATTTATAGAAAAGAAATCAAACTACCCCCTTAAAGATGGAGTGGCTAAAAAAAGTGAAATGGATAAAGAAAATGAAATGAATCAGGTTTTTCTGTATATTCTTTTTCTCATTTCTCCTATTTTTGTTGTACTACTTCTTGCAGTGCAGAAAAGAATATAAATATAATTCTTTTGTTTGTATATAAGCCCTATATTTATTTATTTTAATTGTTAAATGATCAAGTCCTTGGAGGACAAGAGATTGAACTCATCCAGTTTGGAAAATTTAATAGATATGTATAGTATAGGTATATGGTAGATAATAGGAAAATGTAAGAATCATGCAGAGGTACCAAACTCAATTTCTAATTCTAGTCAAATAATATGAAAGAATGGGTTGAAGTATAATATTATTTTATTTTTTATATTTTTTTGGTATAAATATATTATTTTATTATATGTATTAGACACATTTGAAAACATCAATATTTTTATATTAATGATTGCAACATGTGACTCTATACGTACCTAAGTCAAGCTGCAAAAGAAGAAAGAAGCACCACAAAATGTATGGAAGGGTATTTTATCCAAAAACAGGAAAGCAATGAGTGATAACTGATAAGTGTTCATTTTTTGAAAAACATGAACAAATATATCTATCACTAAATTAACATTCTAATTTTAGCAACATCAATAAGGGGTAACCATCCAATAAATTGAGGTAAAGCGCATCTCTCACATTACAAACCATTTAATCCCTCTATTGGATTTCCTAACACTACTTATAAACAGAAACATGAAGTAATTAGTTTCATAAAATTAAACTAAATCCACATAAAAGAAGAAAAAAAATGGAAGTCACTACTACAAAATATTTACCTCTTTTAGTAATCTACCTCATTTTACTACATCAACAAATCGTTGCATTTCAAAACTTGCCCAATGATAATGTTAACAAAGCATGTGAACAAACACCGGACAAGAATCTATGTGTCCAAGTCCTTAATTCGGATCCATTTAGTGCACACGCGAATCTAGAAGACTTGACTGTGATATCACTAAGGTATGCCGCTACAAACGTGACTGGAATACTAACCGATGTGAAAATGATGATCGATGATCAGGATTTAGACCCTGGAATGCAACAAGGTTTGGCTGATTGCAAGGAGGAGTTATTGGACGCGGAAGGTCAACTTGAGGATACGGTGGCTGCTATTCTGTCGAATTTGAAACAAGATGCTCAAGTATGGTTGCAAGCAACTTTGGCTGCAATTGATACATGTGATGCTTCAATTCCTGGTGATGATGACATTCTCTCTAAGAGGAGTGTAATTTTTCGTCAATTGTGCAACATTGCTGTTGCCCTTAATAAGGCTATGGACAAAGATGATCAAGCTTCCCTTAATAAGGATATGACCAAAGATGGTCAAGCTACCAAAGATGATCAAGCTGCCCTTAATAAGGATAAGACCAAAGATGATCATGCTGCCATAGATGGTCATGCCTAAAATTACATGACACCCTCTTTTGCTTTTCTCTTAATTTGTTGATATTTGTTTATTAATTTGTTTTAACATTTGTAATTTGTGAGAACTATTCGACAGTGTAGTTTCAAATTTTAATTTAGAAAATAATGAGAATTTTACCATATTCAAGTCAATTTATCATACATGCATGAATTGTGTTATCAAAAATGTGTCGTTGGAGTTTTTTTTTGTTTTAATGTAAATGTTTGTATAACATTCTATTACTGTCTATCTGTGTGTTCAATACAATAAGGTATATTAACCAAAACTTGGAAACTAGCCGTAAACGTGGTTCCCTTGGCTAACTTATGAGCAATATCATTTGTTTGCATTGATTGATAATGTCTTTGAATTCAGTAACAACTAGCTTAGATGAGAGATTATTGTCAACTACCTTCTTCGAGTACTTCTCCAATTGTAATCCATCTAAGAAAGAAAACCAAGTACTTCTCCAATTTGTACCTCACATATAGGAGTGAACCGTTCAGTTTTAGCCAAAACAAAAGCGCCAAATTCATCCTAATACAGATACCAATACCTACTTTATTATAATGGAACAAAAAAGAGGCATCTATGATGCATTTTACTCCGGCTGCACGTATTCTCCACCTGGTAGTGCTAATTCTGCTGCATCCTGCCTCTGTTATGCTTGAAGCAGCCCGAACTGATTTTCAGTCCAGCGACATAATTTAAGCGCCTATATAAACCAGATTCTGAGCCTCAAATATTATTCCAGAGCTTACTATTATGTTGCTTCCATATACTCCACAAGATACAAGTGAATAATGATGCATCGTCCGTAGAAAGTTGATGCTGACCTTGAAAAATTGCTTCAGCTGCATTTGAAGTAGATGATCACAAACAAATCAAGTCGTTGAACAGTGCACTGTACTACCCAAATTACTAGAAGAGCTCCCGTTGACAATATCCTTAAAGACAATATGTCTCCGTACATTATATGTAATGTTCCTACCTACTGAACTAAACTCACGGAGATATCACAGGACTCTACCATTGAAATTGAAAAATATTATCACCATCATATGTAAAATTTTGCTGTTTTTGTTAAACTGCCATAGAATATTGAATTATTAATTCATTATTATAGCATAAGGATCAACATTCGTGTTCTTTTACCATTACATATTAATTATTTGTTTGAATTTGTCACGTTCCCAAACAGCTGTACAAAGTGTTAAACAATGCCGATCATTGGATTTTTATGCAAGAATTTTCCAAAGGAAAAATATATCGAGAAGTAAAAACAATTGATGGATCAAATTATTTGTTTCATACCAAATTTATTCTCCCAAATAATTTATATAGAAAATGAAAAATACACAGTAAAATGCATCATCCTCCCATGAACTTCCAACAATTTATTATCATTTAACTATTGAAGTAGTATTTTGTTTTTGTTTTTACCACTGATGTTCAGCCCACTAAACCGATTAATCTAGTTCAGACCAGTTCTCACAACAAGTGGTTCTAGCTCTCTTCCAAACACAGTTGCAGGGATCAAATTATGGTCCTCTATACCAAGTTCAGCGTCAATCATCACTATCTAAGAAGTAGTATTTTTTTTGTGTGTTAAGAAGTAGTATTTTGTTAGGAATAATTATTATATCATTAATGCTACGTGGTACGACTTGGTGACTGACGAAATTTGGACGACAGTAAGAAAGTGTAACCATACATGGGCAGTGGTGTAATATAGAGGATGAATAATGGGTAAAATGGTAATAACAAATCATGTAGCTTGCCACATCATGTGGTCATCTTTGCACGATAGAATCAGTCGTGCATCCTAGCATTTTCCTTATTATATAAACAATTATTTTGGTCACTAAATGTGAAAAACATTGTCATTATAGTCTTTGAGTACATCAAAATTGTAAAGACATTTACAAGTGTCTCTATTATTAGTTATTTTAGTCTTCATTTTGTTTTTAGATAGTAAATTTAGTTCTCAAATATATTTTTTGTTAGTCAATTCTAACTCATAAAATTACTAGCAAAAGAGACACTAAAGATGTGCTTACAATTTTGATACATTTAACAACTACAATCACACATTTATTAACCAACATGACTGTCTATTCAATAGTATTGCCAAAGTAAGTGAAAAATGTATTAGGTATTCATCTATCACCTAGAAAAGGCCTCAATGTTTTCCTTATCCAAATCAAGAGGGGAATTGATGAGTTGTGGAATCAAAAAAGACACAATCTTGTGATGTTTTGTTAGCAAACCAACAACAACATTATGTTTTAAATATAAGAAACAAACCACATTCAAATAGAGTGTTCCCATGTTACAAATACTAATAATGCTCAAGCACAAAGGGTCCCTAAACCCTCTGTTAGTACATGTCATTATTAAACATACCAGCTTCATTCAAATGTCAACATCACTCAAACAATTGAGAATAAGCAAAAAGACAATATCTACAAACAAAGCAAAAGCCTAAGAATGTTTCTTCTTCTTCTTCTTGGAACTCCGCATAAAGGAAAACCAATTTGATTTTCGTTAGGATATGGTCCAATATAAGTTTTGCAGTGAACTTGCTATTTTAGCCGATCACGTCAAATCAGACAAGGGTGGAGGAACCGATGGAGCGAAGAAAATGAAAATGTCGAATTCAATTAAGCTTTCAAATTTGGAAGCTCTACAATCATCACTTCGAAGGAGGAGCTTATCATAATCAAGAAAGTTGATACTGCTTCATGTTCCAACAACTGCAGCAAACCGGCAAAAGAATAAGCTCTTGATGAGAAAGTCAGGCAATTACATGAAGCCCACCGGCAGTTCAGATGCAAAACAGAAGCTTTTGCTAGTGAGTCTTCAGAATAACCAATGTGACTCGGATAGTAATAATCTGCTACAAAAATGTTTGAGTAGTTCAAAATTTAGTTCTGTTCCTAAGCCAAGTACAACTTGTCAGAGAAAGTCTACCGCAGCAGCACTGAGCGCAGATATTAATTCAACATACAGAGCTACCTGCTCTTCAACTTTGAAAGATTCCAAGTTCCCTGCACACCTCATGCTTGATACTGGAGGTAGAGAGTCGGAGGGAGCTTCGGTCATGAAGGTTTGCCCATATACATATTGCTCTCTCAATGGAAATCACCATGCTCCTCCAGGAAAGAGGCGCTTTTGGAAGACTAAGAAAAGTATAAAGCTGAAAGCTCCTGAAAGATTGAAGGTGCCTTGTGAGAAGAGGAAGGACTTTGATATTGAGCAGAATGTCTATGATGGAAAACCTGCATGTGATGAAGCTGATAAAGGTAATCCAATAATTCCCTTAATACGAGAAATTGGTTTGGATTTTTTTGATAAATTATATGATGAGGGAAAGGAAAAAGCATACAAACCGGGAAGAGTTGACATTGTCAGGCCCCTTGAGGATCTAGAAGGTATCAAGTTTGCAATTGCGGTGAATGACAACATAGCAGAAGAGGAAAGTGTCTGTCAAATAACTCCATGTTTGCCTTGTGATGATCTTAACAAGTCTAAGACTGAGATCATTCCCAAGGTGGAATTCAAAACCTACTTTGACACTTCTGAAATTGAAGCAGATACCAAGGAACGGTTTCGCCTTGAACCAAACTCTGAAGATGCAGACAAAAACCACCCACCTAGGAGGTTTCATGAAGAAGTATGCAACAGAAGCTACTGCCATGAGGTTAGCTATGAGGAGGAACACATGGAGAATATTGAATCGAATGATTCTGATTCCCAAGGTGCTGATATGGAGTGGGAGGAAGGACAATTTTGTCCAATCAACCATACAGAAGATATTGGCTCTGCCGTCATCACACATGAGACTGACTCAAAATTTAAGTCCTTATCAGAGGGTTCTCATGATATATTTGATACGTGGCTAGGTGACATCCCTAGCAACCATTATGCAAATATTATGGTTGAAAAAGCATTGCAAGGCAAAGAAGAGAAAATCACATTTTTCGATGCACAACATCATGATACAAACTCTATCCAGGAAAGCACAAGTGAAACCATACAAACTAACTATCCATCCAAGGGCATAGATCACAAGTATGACCAATCTTATTTGGAAGAGGAGGAATTTAACTATCTGACAAACATAGAAGACGATGAAAGAGAAATTGAAAAGCACGTGGATAATGAGGCCATTTGTGCCTTGATGGATCTTGATGAAGATACAGTTGACAATAGTGAAGTTCACAATATCTGTGAAACTCGTAAGATTGAAGTGTGTCGTGAAGACAGCAACCCGAACCTAGAGAATAATGACAAAGAAATTAGCCAAAGAAACCAAACTTCCTCGTCTAATGCGACTGAAAAGAGCACCATTATTGTTCAGGACCAGGAATTACTGGAGGAAGCTCGAGTTACACCTACTGAGTTCCAGACCATAAGCTGCATAGGTGGTCAAGGGCAGAACACAAGAAATAGTCGGCAATGGCCAGCTAAGAACAAGAGACCTACGAAAGATATTGAGAAAATGATAAAGATCAACCCAAGAAAGCCAAATTTCCTGCCCTTTGTTCCTGACCCAGAACCAGAGAAGATTGAACTAAAGCATCAAATGATGGATGATAGAAAAAATGCAGAGGAATGGATGCTTGATTTTTCACTCAGACAAGCTGTCAGAAAACTTGCTCCAGCCAGGAAAAAGAAGGTTGCATTGCTTGTTGAAGCCTTTGAAACAGTAATGACAACACCGGAATGTGAAACTCATACGAGAAACAATTCACCCTTTGCACATGCAAGACCTATTCAAGCTTGTAGCTAATGCATGCTGCTGAGGTATTGAAAGTGTTGCCTTGCTAAGGAAGCAAAGAGTGTAGAACATTCAGCTGCAGGATTAAGGGTGGAATGTGTGACATTTTTTACATGGAAACAGAAACATAAGAATGGGAGTGTGGTTTCCACTAAACTTCATGGACTTTCTCCACCAATTTGTTTGCTGTATTCTGGTGTTTTAATTTAGTCTTTGTTTGTAACATGTTGAAGCATAGTTATTAGATGCTTTATATACTTTTGTTTTTACTTTTCTTCTATGGTTCATCATAAAAAACTAATAGGATACTGAAATATGACTAGTGATGCCTTCAATGATAAACGCCGGTGAACAGTTTCGAGGTTCCATAACCAATGGAAAAATCTATAGCAGGTAAGAATGTAAAATATAGCAAAAGTTGAATATAACAATATTCAGCTTTTTGTTTAAAAAAAACAAGATTCAGCTTTTGTTACTCAAATTCTGATGGGTACTTCACATATACGTGCAACTAGAAATTATAAACCATAGCGACTTAATATTTGTAGAGATCAATAAAAAACAAACCTTTTCTATCCCCAAGTAAATATTTATTCATGATAGAGAGCTTGATGTCATCACATGAAGTAAAGAGAACATAACCATATCATATTAAGCTCCTACTAATGAACAAACAGCGATAAAATATACAGATAGTTCAATAGGGGCAACCTAAGCTATACGCAGGGCCGGCCCCAGCACATGTGTAGGGTGGGCGACGATACAAGACCTTTAGACTCAACCATTATATCATTTAAATCTTTACAATAAATTTAATCCTTATTAGTATATACTATATTTCTTTTTGACGTTACAATGATGATTATTTTTTATGTGTTTTATAATTTAAATAAAGGATTTTTTTGTAAAAAAAAAATCACTCTTTAATAAGGGTCTATTTTTAAAATTCGAACAATCTTGAATAGTTGAATGGGTCTATTTTTTATAAGGGCCGGGGCCGATTGTGGCTATACGCTTTTCTATATAGAATTATAAAATTAAACATATTTATAAAAAATATGATTAAACAAATGAAAAACGAACATAATAATAAACTACATTGGGAATATAGTTTTGTTAACTGTGGATGAGAAAGCAAATTACAACTGAATTTCAACTTGTTTCATTGAGTTCAACTGTGTTTAAATTAAGCAGAGAGTGCAGGTGGAACATGATTTGTTTATTTGATAATAATGGTAGACTTGATGAATAGTAGTAACTAGTAATAGCTAAACAATACATCTTTTGTTTCTAGTACCATGTAAGATCAATTACCTAGTATACTTATGATTACAACTAAGGTCATTAAAAAGATAAGAGAAACACTTGTTTGTGAAAAAAAAACTGACTTTCATTCCCAAAAAAGAGTTTATGAATGGAGCTCAATTACAACAACTAAGTTTTTACAATTATGCAAATAGAAGGTATTTTCCACAAGAAGCCCTTACCATTCTAGGCTAAAGTGTTTTTACATATCACCATTTATTTCGGTTCAGGCAAATGATTATCAATGGTAGGAGAATCACAAATCATAGATTCAAGTTGTCCACGATACTTTACCAGAGGAGAGTTGTGTGACGACTCCTCCTGCAAACTTACTGTGCTGCAGCCAACATCTGCGTGTTTACTTTGTTCCAATGCTTCTTGTGCTTTGATGTCTTCATGGAACAACTTAAGGGCATCTGTTGTCGACAAAGATTGGACTGATTCATACAGCCCTTGGAATTCATTTCTTTTTTCTAGTGTTTCAACCAACTTCTCTTTTAACTGATTTGGAAGATGAGCAAAAGCACTTCACAGGACGCAAAACGTGAAAAGGAAAATAATCAAAAAAATAAATTAGTGAGTCATTAACAATATCAAATTTAATCAAACTGCAAAATAAACTCTATGTATTCCCTCTCAGGATACCTGGCTACACCTCTTACAACACCCCAGTTATAACCAGCGTGGACTGATTGTTTAAAACCGATATTGAATCCCTCCTGTGCAGAAGCTTCCTTTGCTTCTATAAGACCTTCTCGATACCCACTCTAAAGCATATAAAGAATGAAAATTAGCAGCTAATCATTCTATAGAAGTAAGAAATGAAAAACTAAAAAAAGGAAAATGAATTCAAAATTGTTGAAATACCGTATGGAATTGGTCACGCCTCTTCTGCGACTCCCTGTTCACAATGTCATCATCAGAATCATACCACGGAGAATCATCCAGGTTCGAATTATCACCATCACAAGCTGAAAGCATAACATATAATTAGATGTCTTAAAGCAACATACTGAAAAACAATAACTTGAATGCATTTTAGGAAACCTATTTCAATACTTTACATAACACTGGAAATTCTATAATTCATCGTTTGTATAAAACAATAGAAAAAGAAAGAGAGAAAAAAAAGATATGTCTGTTTAATGCATTTTAGATTAAACCAAAAGCCAATTTTAATATATTACATATATAATACTGAAACACCCTTTGTATAGGACAGAACAAAATAAACCATTTAATGCATTTAGTATATTTTCCAAATCAATTCACCAATACAAAATATTTTTACCATTTGATGTATCTCCGTGATCATGAGCGTGATTTGAACTTAATTCTAAGTTTGAGAATTGTAAACTTTCAGCATAAAGTTCTTCAGCAAGCCTACCTTGACTATCCTCCATCTGCAATGTGATGTACACAAACTATCATGAATAAGCTACCAAGAGGACTATAGTTAAATTCATATTACAATAAATTCTCTCTTCAACTGTAAACATTAATTTGTTCTGTAATCATAAACTCACAATCACAACATTGATAAGTTATGCTCCTCACATTGTCATGGTCACAAGAAATATTATTATTATTATTATATCATTATCTATCACAGCGTTTCTAGTAGTTTATTGTATTTCTACATCTATCATTATGATGATCATCTATGACCACAAAAGAAAAGCTGTTAAAAAGTTTAAAATTTAAATAGAAGCACAGTATGTAAATTAGACAGCAAAAAATGCACAATTACTAAGATAACAAAATTTAACTTTGTATGATGAGCAAAGACGGATCCAGACATAAATTATCAGTGGGGCTAACATTTTTGGCCCAAAAACTAAATTATATTAAATTTACTATAAAGTCATACTAAAAATAGATAGCAGCACAGTTCATGCCCTATGGGCACATATAGTAGATAGCAAGAAGGCATCAAATGTCCATGTAGTGGATACATATATAAACTAGCATGATAAAGTTTCTTCAATCTTATAAAGAATTTCAGATATGTGTATATGCAATACACAAATATTCTTTCAAATAGAGGCGTTAAGCCATGACATTGGAATTTTGAGGACTCTGAAGTTATCCACTTTTTTGAAGCAATTACTCATTTCAATCTTAGTGATTCACTATTTCAATTTGGTGATAAAGATTTTGTTACATTAATAGGACAAAATACTAAATAGGATGGATTCAAAGCCTAGTATTAACATAGTCGGAGGCATAGTATTTCTTAATCATTGACAATGCTAAGTTAAGGTTAAAACTATGAATTAAACTAACTACTTAAATTCTGCCGTCGAAGGTCAAAAACAGAATACTCATGGTCATGGCAGCATGCATAAACAATAACAATAACAATGTTTTACATCTAAATAACAACACCAATATTTAAAACCAATTAAATAATTTCTTACACCAAATTTACTCAAACTTTCTAACTCAACACCAAATACCTTCAAATTATGTAAGTTAAGGTTAACAACACCAAAATTAGAGCACCTGAAAACAAGAATTTAGGAAATTAGAAAGGAGGTTGTCAATAGAATTTCAGTACCTGTGGCGTCGAGAAGAGAGAGGGAGAGAAAGGGGAGAACGGCGGGCAAGGGCGAGTGGTGGCGGTGTGGCAGTGGAGCGGTGGTAGTTGGAGTTGCGGTGGCGGGGAGGTTCCGAGAGATGAGAGGCACAATGAGACTGATGGATGAGAGATAGAACCTCCTCAATGAAATTAGGGGTAAAATAGGCCACAACGGCTTTTTCAAGATGAGTTTGGTCTGTTAAAAATATTACCCCTTTTGTGATTAAATAACTATATCACTGAATATATTTAATGTATATTTTAGATGATTAATATTATTTTTTAATCATGTATTATGAAAAAATATAAAAATATTATTAATGTAAATTATATGAATGGTGCACAATGCACACATATTTTAAAGGATATTTATTTAGAAAAGGAGGAATAGATTTTTAAGTCTAAGGCATGACCTTTTAAAAATATGGTTTGGTGATTCAAAAAAAAAAAAAAAGATGGTTTGGCACATGTTGTGTGTTTAAGAGTTTATTTCATATAAATATATTTAAATAAGTTATTATATTTATATTTAAATAGAATAATGAATTAATTTTTTTATTATTAGCTTCTATACCAAAAAAAAAAGAATAATGAATTAATTGACCATTAAGATTAAATTCACTTTTGATATTTAGGGTCCGTTTTGTTAAATCGAGGGGAGCAGAGGGGTGGTGAGGGGAGGAATTTTTAAGGAGGTGAAGTGAGAGAAAATATAATTTATTATGTTGACAAAATTACCCACACTTTTTAATTAAGATCCTAAATTATCCTCGTTGAACTATCAAAAATTTAGGTTTTATTTTTTTGACAACAAACAAAAATTTAGGTTTTCTACTCATTAGATTTTTTTTTGTTATATATATCCATTATAATTTAATCTTTATTTTTTTTCGGTTAAGGATAAAAAAAAGTAAATTAATCATTCCCTCCACTCCCCCCATTAAAAATTTGACCAAACATATAAATTAAAAATATTTCCTCCCCTCCCGTCCAAAACCCCCGAACCAAACAGGGTCAGGGTCTGTTTGATTCGGGGGTTTTGGAGATAGAGGAGGTGAGGTGATATTTTTAATTTTTATGTTCCATTAAAAAAATTTATGGGATTAAAATTTTGTTCAAAATTTTATCTTTTAAATTAAATAATAGTAATAAAAATATTATTCATATTTATTTAAATAAGCCGATTTAATAGACCTGAAAGACTTTTCTGATAGCCTGAAACTCGGTCTTTTTAGCTAAATAGGCTTACAAAATGCCTAAAAAAAAACAGGCTTACAAAAAAGCCTTAATCTACTCTATATAAAAAAAAAAACTGATTTTGCATGGGCCTGAATAAGCTAGATTGTAGGTCCTTCCTTGTAGGCCGGTCTAATATATTCTTACAAAAAAACTCTCTTTTTATGCACTGTGCATAAATAATGAAAATTGCTTAATACATCCCCAAATTATTTAGTATACCTCTCAGATTACTTAGTGCACCCCTTAATACATTCTCAAATTGTTTTGTATCTTATGATACAAAATGACAGTTTATTTATTTATTTTGGAATGCAGGTTCTGAACGCGCTTAACTTTGACATACAAATTTCATAATGTTTTTATATATGACAACTATCACAAAAGTATTTTTATTATTAAACTTTCGATTGATATGAAATCAGTCATTGTTGAACTTAACATGTTTGCAACTGGGGAGCGTGAAGGGTGTAGACGGTGAAAATTTATTTGATTTGCATCATTAGTAGCGAACATTGGTTGGATGTCTAAATAGCGAGGGGAGTATTTTGAGTAATGCTACTTATAGCGAAAACATTATAGTGAAATTGTCCCGAACGTGCTATCAGGATGGTCCCCACTTACAATATTTAATTTAATTAACTTAATTTACTTTAGCAAACAAAAAAATCATTGTCTCTCTTCTCTCCCATCTCTTCATCTTCAATCTTCAACCCTAAAACAACAAACCCCTTCTTCTCTGTTCAATTTCAAAATGTTCTTCTTTTAAGCTTCTCTCAAATTCTTGGTTGGTTCTGTCCTCTCTCTTCCAATTATTTGTCTCTCAAAATGATCTATAAATGAACTCTATATTATATGTTCATGGTTGTGGGGACATGAATTTCAAATATGTGGTTTTTTGAAACTTGAAAGTGAAGCTTTTGATAAATATTTGGGGTTGTCTTTGTTCTGGTATCGATGCAGAGGATTGGGGAATTAGTCGTTGTGGAAAAGATGAAAAATGGGTGGACCTATCACTGTGTTACAATAAAGTGTTTTTGCTATGCTATTACAACTTCAAAGACGAATAAAACTGAGCATAACCACTTCATGATAAGCGGTGGTCTTTGTTTTTCTTAGTTGTGGTGGTAAAGTTGGGTGTTTGGATCGTAAATCGGCACGACATAGTTTTTTATTTAAGAAATTAAAATGGATAGGTCCATTCCACTTCATGAATTTTTCGGGAAGTATTTTTCGCTACATATAGCACTACTCGAGTATTTTATGTCATTTTCAAATGTGGAAAGACAATATTTAAGCAAAAGTAGTTTGAGCATGTGATATTGGAAATTGCATATGAATAAGTTATTCAAAACATAGGTCCATACTTTTAATATTTACTCCATCTAGTTAAAAAAATTATCTTTTCATATTGCATTGAATAATTGATGTATTTAATCTATATTTTTTATTTATAAATGAACCAACCAAGTTATTTATTCTATATTGTAGACCAAAGATACATCAATTATTCAATATATTTAGAATGAGAGGGACTTGTAATATTTATGTCCTAGATAAATCGAACAACTAATCAAGTCAAAATAAGTTGATTAAGTTTGACTCCACTTCTTAAAAACATAAATACATAAAAAAAAATCAACTCAAATCAATTATATTTCATCAGTTTAACAATTTTTTTACTGAAAATTGATCAAAACTAATACACCCTTACTTAACTCGTTACCTAACTAAACCACTTCATGTTTAATTTGAATAGATTGATTCGCATCTAACCTGATTAAACAAATTTACATAAAACACAAACTTATCTGTTTGGGTTATCAAATTGAACAATTCATCCGTGAATAATGTAAACAAGCCCATAATAAGCTATGCTGGTTTTTTTTTACTTGTATTGGTTTTTTTTTAAATCAAATATATAAACAAAAAGGAACAACTTTTTTTGACGCATTTTATCGACAAAAAAAAACTTTTTTTGACGAATATCCTTTTATAAAAAATAAATTGTTTAAAAAAAATAATAAAAAAAAACTAACTAACTAACACATATCCTAACTACCGGTTTGTTCTAACCGTCATTCAAATTTGAAGGAAAAATCAAAAACACGTGTCATGCATCTATTAGTTATTAAACCTTACCTCTTTCCTAAGTAACCGCTAGCGGGTACTCAATTCAATCTTCTTCTTTTTTTTTGAGTAATTCAATCTAGTTATCATCATTATTATCTTTTTTATTTTATCTTTTCAAAACAATAAAATACTACTAACATTAAATTATGGGCTTTCAATATTAAAATTCCTTTCTTAACGTAACCGCAACCTTTGTTTATATATATATATATATATATATATATATATAAACTCACAAACCAATCCTTTACTCACAACACCGATCCTTTTTTTTTATATCTAAAATCACAAACCACCCGTTACTCACCACACCGTACTGCTCAAGTCATGGATCATCGTATTTTGATTCTCTTATTTGTTTTCTTCGTCTTCTCTATCTTTTCGGCGTCATCAGAAACGCCGAACAATGACGGAGAAGATCTACTAATCCGTCAGGTGGTTGGTGACGAAGGAGTGCCGTTGGGAGTAGAAGATCACTTTAACCTATTCAAGCATAAGTTTGGGAAAGTATATTCTTCCAAAGATGAACATGATTATAGGTTTAATATTTTTAAGGCTAACATGCACCGTGCTAAGAGGAATCAAATGATGGATCCTTCGGCGGTTCACGGTGTTACACAATTCTCTGATCTAACTCCGATGGAGTTTCGGCATAGCGTTTTGGGATTAAGAGGATTGAGGTTGCCTTCTGATGCGAATGCGGCGCCGATTCTTCCTACTGATAATCTTCCTGCTGATTTTGATTGGAGAGAATATGGAGCTGTTACACCGGTTAAGAATCAGGTATTGTTTCTAATTATGATTATTATTATTTATTTGTTTGTCTCAAAAAAATAATTTGCTTTTTATATTAATTCGTTTAAATTTTGATTTTGTGTTGGATGTTTGTGATTATGAATTAGGGTTCTTGCGGATCGTGTTGGAGTTTTAGCACAACTGGTGCACTTGAAGGTGCTCACTTCCTTTCTACAGGAGAACTTGTCAGTCTTAGCGAGCAGCAGCTTGTTGATTGTGATCACGAGGTTTTTCTTTCTTTCTTTTTCTATTTTCTAAATTAATAACTTAACAAGTACTGATAAGTTACTATTCATTCATGAAAATTATATGATGTTACATGTTTGAATTAAGGACTTCATTTGATGGATGTTTTATGTGTGCTTTTAAGTTAATTAATTGTTCTAGAAACCCACTTAGGTTTTAAATGGGCCCTGCGAGTGTTCAATTTAATTAGTCTTAGCAATTCAATTAGTCTATGGAGTTGTATACGAATTTTATTTTGTCCTTTTAATGTAACATGAAGGGGAAAAGTGTTATTCCTATTTGTGACTTGAGCAATTTATCCATATTGTATTATGACGTCCCTAATTGGTTTGGACTTACGCTCTTGTGCAGTGTGATCCAGAGGAGAAAGGTTCTTGCGACGCAGGCTGCAACGGCGGATTGATGAATAGTGCTTTTGAGTACATTTTGAAATCTGGTGGGGTTATGCGAGAGGAAGACTATCCTTATTCCGGTACTGATCGCGGGGCATGCAAATTTGATAAGACAAAGATTGCAGCATCAGTTGCAAATTTCAGTGTTGTTTCACTCAATGAAGACCAGATTGCTGCCAATCTTGTCAAAAATGGACCTCTTGCTGGTGAGTACTACTCTAAATTCTGAAACATTTGCGTTTTGTATGTTTAGTTGTTATTTGGATATATATATTGATTCATGTAATTTTCAATTTGTACAAATGCAGTGGCCATAAATGCAGTATATATGCAGACATATGTTGGTGGAGTATCGTGTCCGTACATATGTTCGAAGAGATTGGATCATGGAGTATTACTGGTGGGATATGGTTCTGGAGCATATGCACCTATTAGGATGAAGGAGAAGCCATATTGGATCATAAAAAACTCATGGGGAGAGAACTGGGGAGAAAATGGATACTACAAGATTTGCCGGGGACGAAATATCTGTGGAGTAGACTCTATGGTTTCTACTGTGGCTTCTGTTCATACTACTGCTCAGTAGTATGCTTTTACCCAGTATTTGTATAAAACATTGTCTTTTGTTTATTTTGCAATTAAATTTTATAAATTAAGTTATTTAAATCAAGATTGCGGCGTTAATATGGTACGAAAGATTGATTATGTTATTTTACCTAATTCTTTTACAATATATATATATATGAGATTTGAATCGAACCCCCAATTATTTTTTATTATTCATTTTCAATACACTATTTTTCATAGCATAAATCAGACTATTTTCTCTCATTTTATGTTAGTTTTGATAGTAAATAAGAATGTGCGAATATAAAATTAAAACTATGAGTTTGTACTCACCGATCTATTTGCCCAAATTAACACTATGTTATTCTCATCATTACCTTTACGCATCACCATTTACTACTTTATCACTATAAGATAATTAAAATCAGACCTCTGATTGAACGAACATGTTTACTGGTTTTCTGGTATGAATATTCAAGTGTTTCGGTACAAATTTTAACACACCGGAACAAAAAATTTCAATTGTTCTGGTATGAATGTTTGAAAAAATTGATAAAATTATCATACCGGAACACATTGAAAAATTGTTTCGGTAAGCACTTTAAACCAGAAAAAATTTAAAATTATCGGAACAATATATTATAGGGGTGAACTTAATAATAAAATATAATTTTATAAAAAATTTAATAATTGAAAGGGCAAAATAGAATTTTCAAATAATTCGTAGGGGTGAAAAGTTAACTGTTGGGATGAAAAGGCAATTTTTCAGCCGTGAGTCACTTTTGTTTTCTCCTATCTTCATATTTTCTGCATATGTGTGGTTCTAAATCTATTTTCTTTTTTCTTTTGTTTTTCAATAAGTTGCAGCAGCATACCTTCAATTTCTTCTTCTACTCTTTTCTAACACAATGTCAATGCACTTTATGGGTTTCAAAGAGGAAGGGTTTGGTTTGATAGAGTGAGAAGCATATATTTGGCTTGTTTTGCAAATAAAAAATAAAAAAAACCGCTCAACCCGCCACAACCGTATGAACTGCCGGTTTCCCAGTTTTTACCGGTTCAGCGCCGGTTTTCCAGTTCTCTATCCGGTTCCCTTGCAGAACGGTTTTAGGGGCTAATTGGTCCGGTCCGGTTTTCACAACCTTGGAAAAAACCATTTGATTCCAGCTGATGGAATCGCGGCCTTGTGAGCTTCCCGCTTGAGCTATTAGAAGGCTCCGGAAGGCACCATAACGATAGATGTTCCAATGATCAGAGTAATTGGCTCCGGGGGCATTACCCACGGGTGTGGGGCTGTATTTCTATATAGTATATATACGCGGTCACATTCTCTATTCAATTTCTCAAAATCTCACCGCACACAAAACAAACACTTCTCATTCTTCTTAATAAATTTCTCAAAATCTCACCACAAAACAAAACACTCTCAAACTACAAACTCCCATTTCTCCTTCAATTGATAACTCGCAACAAATTTGGATTAGTTATCCTCTTGTGTCTCTGTTTGCAACCACGGAATGTTGAGCTGTGACCGCCAAACTACTTTCTTTCTGGATCTACAACAATGTTGGAGATGCGATGGGATGACGACAAAGATGAACACAAATTTAGATCTATGATTCTCTTCGTCTTTCTTTTTTTTGGAGGGCAAAGGCCGACCCTAGCTTCTTTTCTCTCAGTACTACAACAACTGGTGATGAAAAGTAGTGGTGGACGGTGGTTAATAGTGGGTTGAAGATGTTGTTGTGGTGGTTGTTTGTAGTTGTTAGTGAATGAAGATTGAAGAAGGAAGGGATTTGTGAATGACTTGCTGAAATTTTGGTTTTCAGAGATAAAAAGAATAAATAGAAGGCTTTGCTTTTTCAAAAAATATAAAAAAATATCAGGCCTAATGGTATATTGTGGGACACCCCTAGTAAAATTATTGAGGATACATGGAAGCCTCAATGAATTGTAAGTGCCACGTATAAATAAGGCATTAGAGCAATCAACAGTGTCATTTTAGTGCAAATACAATAAGATGCTTTATATGGTTTTTGATATATTTTGAACAAACATGAATAGTTGCTAGGATTCTTGTGTTAAAGTGGTGTTGGAGCATATTAGCAACACAATTTGTAAACGATGGGATAATGAGAGTGGGCCTTCTTACGAACTTATACTCAAACCTTGTGTTGAATGTCAAATGCAAGACTTGATGAATCATATTAAACTACAATCTTGTGATGAAAATTGTGTTTCAACTTGCTCTGTTTATCCATTTGATTCACATGTTTGAAACAGTGATATTGACAACGGGACTATAACATGATGGACTTTTTGTTTTAACTTACTTTTGCAAATTGATGTTCAAAAGAAAAAAATCGAATACATTGAAGGGAGTCCTATTTTAAAGTATGTTAAATGAAGAAATGTATTAATAATATTTTCTAATATTCTCAAATATCTTTTAATGTAAAAGTGAGGTCAATATGCTAATGGGGGATTAAAAATATTTTTTCTCAACCCATTTTTAGCATTTAATTTACTAGAACTCTTTTATACGGGAAATACAAATTATGTAACCTTGTAGGTGAGTATCTAAGATGACTTGAAACAAAGTAACAAACAGCATATCCTAAGTAAACTTAATGATATATCTACAAAATAAAAGAAAGTAGTACGAACTAAGAATGTATAAAAATCGTGATATTATTATTGTATTACAGTCGCACTCTTTAATTTTTCATTAGTTAACATTCATATGAATTCCATTAAATTTATGGCACCTACATGATATGTCATACATACATGAATTGTAACCAATAAAAGAGTGTGTTTAAAAGTGTGTTAAAAAATGTGTTGCTAGCACTCTTCAAAAAATTAATTCGTGTTCAATATAGGACTCCATTCTAACGCCTCAAAGGGAAAAAGTACTCCATTCGTTCTTTTTTATTTGTCATTTTTAAAAAAAAATTATTTCAAATTATTTAAGATTATATTTTTTCTATTATACCCTCCTTTCTACTTTTTTTTTATTGCCTAAATTTTACATAATCTTTTTATTATAACTTTTTTGGAAAGAGAAAGTGTGCGCAAAAAAATAAAAATTTATTGGTGGATTAAAATTAAGGTATAATAGAAAGATAAGGTGCAAATATACACTTTGTTACTATTCTAAAACGACAAATTAAAAATGAACCGAGGCAGTAAATGTTAAGGCATCGTTATAAGGTGGTGGTGTTAATACCCAGCAAATCCTTGAAGAGTATGAAGTCATTTTCAATTTCATGCAAATTAAGACACCATATTCATATAACACTATTAATATAAAATAAATAAATAAACATTTTATTTTGAGTAATAATTATTACACTTGACCACAAGGGCCTATCTTTTTGTTTTAAACACACCTGCCTAGTAGCTGGTAGAAAGTTACTCCCCTAACTAGGATATATTTATTCCCTCAACGGATAAATAGACAAGATACGGCATGATGTTTGGAAGAAAAAGCTCCCAGGATTGCACCATATACAATACCGCAGATACCAATCGGGTAGTCACTGACTAGATACAGCAAATCAAAGAATCAATACATGTTCGAAGCTATATAACTCCTCATTCTTATTTATGTGATTTTAAAGCAGTTCGTCCTCTTCGTCTACCAATGAGAATGAGAAAGGTTGGAACAAGTAGCCATCACCCTCATAAAACTTGTTTTGGTACTCCACCCAGTGAAGACGCAGTGCATGCAAGAAGGCACTCAGGGTTTCCATGACAAGTAATACTCCAACGGTAGCAAAAATGAAAACAATTAAACCAACAATCAGGATAATCACATTATTGTACCTGCAATATCAGACAGAGCGATTTACCAGTCAATCCCCCACATTAATTATCGGTCAGATGTTCTGAACAATTTCCATTGATTCATCATGTGTTGAATACTACCACTGACCTTCCTTAATCTTATCATGAAATAAAAGAAAATGCTAACAGAAATTTCTAATCTCAACATACCCATATGCCATAAGCAGAACCTTCTCGTAGAACACACTTGATAACTCTGAATGAGCAAGACTGATACGAAAAGGAAAACATTAGTAAATGCATAGTTGTAATATAATGCATGCATAAAACAAATATAGGTAGCAGATAAACAGAAATTATGAAGGTTCAATCTTGTATCTCTTGCAGAATTGTGCCACTTAAAGACATACCTAAGAGCCCACAGACGAAGGTAAGAAGCTGTATTAGATACTGCTCCAAGAACAAATTCTATGGTGTGTATAAGTTGATGTACAAAAATTTCACTGAACTCAAACTCCTCGTGACCATGGGAATCATGATTTGATTCAACTTGCAAGCTCTCCTCCGTGTTTGGAAGTGGTGCATAGGATTCATCCCCATGCCTCTGAAGTAACATAACTATTAGATCCAGAACAAAATGAAAGTTTCAGGAGTAGAAACTGAAAATTTAGATAGTAAAGCAAGCATACAGCTTCATGTTGCTTCTTCAAAATAAAGGGTTTTGGCAACAGCATCCAGGGCACAGCGACACCAGCCAGAAGCAAAAGCACGAGCTGGTACAAACAGAACAGAACATTTAAGTATTATTCATGTAGAAAAAGACTAATAAAAAGTTTTTTCGTGGGGTTGGGGGTTTGGGAGCTAACCAACCTGAAGATTTTTCTGACCCACAAAGAGTTGGTTCTCACCCAAATCATCTGTTGGGCTCAAGAACATGTAGATCATTACATGGTACAAATCGGCTTGAGAACCCGTGCACCACTTCACAATAATAAGAAGGGATAGGTAGCCGAATAGACTGTTAAGAAATATCACCTGGGGGACAACTTGGAACCTGAAAGGGTGATATATTGAAATAAAAATAAAAATTACATACATCAATCTAAAATATGAAAGCAAGTTCATAGTAATAGTTTGACTCGGTGATGATTGCAGATGAGAATAACTGTGCAAATCTGCATGGGAAATTTTTTCAAACCATTTCCAATAATAAATGTCACTGTTCAAACACATATTAACTTACCATACATTTACGCTGTTCTTGAAGAACTTGGCATTGCAATAGCTCATTATAATTCCAAGGTTCATTTGAGCAACTCCAAGCAGAATAGACATTTTCATTTTCAATGAGTTCAGGAATGGTAATTCACTACGTGTACCATGCCATACAGGATCCACTCCAAAAGGGTAAGTAGGACGTGTTTTTATCAGTCCTATTGTTGTAGACTCACTGCACAAAAAAGAGTGTGAATAAAAGAACAGGAACTAAATTTCTAATCGCATAGATGATAATATTTAATTTATAAATTAAGGGATTTGATTCACCTGCAAGAAACATCACGACACTGATATGCAGAGGGGCCGAAGAGTTCAAATGGCATAGAAAAGAACTCATTATAGATCAGGCCAGTGTAGATTGAAAAGAGTGACATCATGAAAATAACATAGCGACCTCCAAAAGTCATCGCCGTGATGTCATCAAGTTTCTGTTTTCACCCAAAGATTCCATGTTAGAAGACTGTCGTAAAAACTCACACATACATTCATGAAATATTTATGCAAGAGGAACAAGAGTAACACATATCACCCAGCGGGTAGTAGAGATTGATGGAGAAGTATAAATTGTAATATTCCGGTTGATCAACAAAATTTAAAATTTTATAGAAAAACAGCAAAAAAGAAATTGTTTATGCCTTTGTTGGTGAAGTCATTTGCAACTATTAAAATGACCAGCAGTTGAGCACTGATCAACAAGCCTGTTTGTTTTCACAATTAGGGTGTCTTTTATCTGCTAAAAAATTCAGTTGTACAGTGTTTGATTTAAAAACTGTTCACGGGACAGGACAAATTGGGTGCACGGAACAAGACAAAAACTTAAATTCTTGTCTATCACTAAACCACAACACAAATGTTTGTCCCACGTACAAATTGTCTAAAATACCAAAAAGACATTTTGTCCATCATACATCGTACAAAACAACAACTTGTGCAACACCTTACGGTTTGTCATGTGCTGTATTGTCTAGTTCTGTCCAATTTTTATATTTTGCAGACAAAACATACCCTTAGTTACAAAATTACCCAAGCCATCTAATAGGTCAATTCTGTTTTATAATTAGGATTTAAGAGATTTTCGCAAATATTTGGGGTTGCATGAGATGTTAAATTACTAGTCATTTAAAAATACATAGTTAATTTTAGCATATTAAAGGGAAAAAAATTATCTATTTAACAGATCAAGGTACATAGGTATCCATTGAATAGGATTGTGGGCACTAATTTATATGAAAACAAGTACTCTAGTATCTAGAGTACCCTATCAAAATCCTGCTCATTGTGCTCCCTAAATGTTTCAACATATACACTCACCATGCAAAACACAAGATAGATACCCATACATATTCTAGAAAGGTAGAGATAATCTACTTAATTTTCTCCATTGAAGTACAAGATCTTACCTTCTGAATTTTTTAAAAGGATTAATTTACAATGCAAACTAAAAGAGTACCTGGCTAGAAAGTTTCTTCTCCCTGATTATGAAATATAGAGCTGCCAGAAGTAAACATATTCCATGCCCCCAATCACCAAACATTACGGCAAAAAGAAATGGAAAGGTAACTACAGTAAACACAGTAGGATTTGCTTCTTGATACTTAGCAACCCTGAAATGTTCAAATAAAATATTCAAAATACAAGATCCATGCCTTTCAAAATCAGAATTGAAAACGAATAATAAACCAAATGCATTATTTGTTGTGATAATTACAACATTCGCAAGCTCAATACTAAAATAGAGGTAATACCTTGGGATGATGTGCAGCAATATCTCTTTTGATTAATATGCTTAAAAAATGAAGCACTTTAATATGGAAAGATACTATTGAAATTAAGTTTTGCATCTGAAATTTTATAAGATATGAACTTAACAGGTTTCAAATCCTGTACAGGTAAATACTATAATTATCTCCCTGTCTATTTTAATTATTACCTTGTGGCTGTTAATCTAATTATTTCAGTTTACTTCTGACATATTCAACTCAACCTAGTAATTTATTGCTAATTTGCTAAGCAGTGCGACCAAGGTGGAGTCAACAATATGGCTTCAACTTCGTCTAAATGTGGTGTAAAATTGATAATTCTATTCGAGAGATGAAGTATTCATCAACGTTTCAATATAAATGACTTCATTTATAAATGTAAATTCTTATGAAAGTGGAATCAAAATCAAATCTAACGAAACATGAACCGGAGATGTTATATAAGTAAATAACTGCAAAAAATAAGTAAAGCAAGCTAGATAACCAAATGCAAGTGTAAGGATCTCATCCCCACGATATCACTTTTAGTAGGTGAACAATAAAAATGGAGGACTGCAAAACTAACCTAACCATATGGTGATCATGAACAATGGTTATAATAAGATAATAGAGTTGGTGGAGATCATAGGATACAAATGGATAAGATAATAGAGTTGGATAATAGCATAGTAAGTAATAAGCCTTATAAGATTTAGTGGTGAAGCCTAAAGGTGCATGGAAAGTGGTGGTGGGGGTGTCAGGCAGGGGAAGGTATCAGCGGCAACGACGCAAGTGTTGGGAAGTTATAGTGAGAAGTGGTGTTGAGCAGAAAAAGGAGGTGGAGGCAGGGGAAGGTGTAAATTTACACTATTAATTAGGATAAGATAAGCCAATGGGATAATCTAACCATATCCTATCAGCTCAACAAACACTTGATATAATAGGATAAGGTATTATATTCTATCCTATCATACTTATCTTGGCGACCAAATAAGCCTTATACTAGCACAATAAATTTACAAGGCAAGCATATAACAAAAATGTGATCATGCAAATGTATGTTGCACTGCACATATTATATATAAATAAAGTATGCCACCTCTTTCAACATGCACAATACAGATAAAGGGAAAAAAGTACACTGCTCACCCATATGAGTCTATAATTCCTTGATACGAAGACGTAAATTTGTTCATGCGAAAGTAGGTGGGTGGTGACTCCCTGGTATGCAAAACTTGCAATATGGCACTGACTTGAGAATTAGAGTCCTTTGCAGCTCGCTTTAACGCATCATGAACCTGAAATATCAAGGTAACATGTTCCCTAAAACCATTTAACAGTAACCATAAAGGCAGTATTACCACTGGCTAGATAGAATGAAAATCAATTATAGAACAATGGAACACAGGAACAAAAAATACCTGCTTTGTTGCAAAAACAGGACTCCACCCCTCAGCCACAAGACATTTTTTCGTCACATCAAGACTTAGCATGTTCAGGGTATGGTGAATGGATTTCTCCTTCCTCACCTTAATGAGTTTGAAAAATATTGTCAAGACTCAAGCAAAATCACTCATTAAAGCCAACAGAAGAAAAATATTAATCTACAAATAATGTTTTCTACCTCCGTCCACAAACGAGTGTAATTTGTAAAGAAAAAATGGTCCCAAAATGAATGTCAATCACACTTTTCAATGTAATATTAATTCTTTTTTCCAATTGTACCCTCTAATTAATAGTATATTATTATGTGCATCCCTCCCAAAACTATTAAATTCCGCTTTGTATTTATGATAATGGTGAATAAATCATAGCTTAATAAGGATAATTTCATAAAATTACTATTATTTTTTCTTTAAAACATGTTTTTAATGTGTAAAATAAGCAATTGTAACACTCATTGTGAGATGGAGATACTACATTGGAGAATAAAAATTAACAATTAAAGATTCATAAAAAAATGTGATGCAAAAAGTAGGCGCATAACACAGAATATTGTTAGTTTATTTTTTTGATATACCAAAAGATTCCAATTCTCAAATTGAGTCCCAATATTTTCCAGCAAGTTAACTCGGTGCAAAAGTCCAGCATCTATGGTGGTCTTCAATTCTGCAAGTTTTCCTGAAACCTGCAGGTTCATTTGTTAAAATTGTTTAGTCATATAGCCAAAGTTGTAAAGTTGCAGAAACAAATAAAGGATAAGACTCCTTGTAAATGAAACATACGAAAAAGCAAACTAGCTAGATAGTAGATAAATGTCATTGTTACACATAACAAACTGAAAAGATAATGCTATCTGCATGAAATTGTATTGATGAATATTATTTCTTGACAATCTCTTTTACTGGTACAAATCATTTAAAGAACACAAAATCGGAGCAATGCAACTGTCAAGGACGGTTATGGAAGACATATTTAAGGAAATAATTCTTAACTACATTTTGGCTATTCTCTCTTGGCCATACTCTAGGGCCACAGATAAGGTTAATGTTCAGTGTTACCAGGGACTTTTTCGTGAAGGGTGGTCCCTTTAATTTCATGTAGTTTAAGCAAGGGAAGGCCGCCTATCTCTAATGTCAAAGTCAATACTCTATTATTAAACCATATCCCCCACTCCCACAATTAAAATGTAAAGACAGCCTTGTCCATACTTAACCTAGGAATTTATATCCACTTGGTTCCAAGCAATTCGTATGTACTGTTGTAAAGCAGTAGTGCAGCAGAAGCTTGAGATAAAAAGTCAGTGACATGGGGGCAAACAAAGAAACTTTTCTTCAAGAGAAATAATAACCAATATGCATACCTCAGAAATCATTTGAGCTTGTTTTCCAAGTTCCTCAGCAAACGGGTATCGATTAGCACCAAAGGCATCACAGATTTTCAGAATCTTGGCTTTCACTTTTTCACCAGCGTAAAAAACGACAAAAACATTTTTCTCGGTCTGCAGATCAACATCCATAAGTGAGAAAAGAATAAAAAACAAAACAGGAGAATCTGTATCACCGGGCAAAAATTTATTCAAAAGAAAATGCAGAACCTCATTATTATGTTTTAGAAATACAAAACAAATTTATAGGCACAGTGCTGACAAATATTAGATGATACAGAGAATCACATAGCCAGTTTCGTATTAAAATTTGTCACCCAATGATCATCTCCATCTCAAAATTTTCAATTCCAAGTTCTAACAGGCCCAACATACAGGTATATCAACTGATTGTTGGATACAATTGGAATATCCCAGACCCAGATACAGTACAGTTGAAGAACTTGATCTTTGATTCATTTTTCAACTGAAAGTTCAATATTAAGAGAGTGTACAGTTGATAAAAGCGCAGGGCGAGTTGTGATATATGTTTGTACGATAAGTAGTTAGACCAACAAGAACCCTGATCTTGGTCTGTTTTATAAAATTATGCATCATAGCATACATCAAAGATACAAACTAACAAATCACCATTGAATGCATCCAAATAAACTTGCCTCTTGACAAGATTTCAATATAGGTAAAAACCTATCCACCATTAATGAAAGCAACAATACATGAACGTTAAAAATGGTCTGCAGCAGCACAACTCAGTGTTTCATATATTTTATCTAGACGGGGGACATAGGTAACAACCTTTTCTCCAGAAACAGGGTCTGTGACCGGATCCTCAACAGCAGTCTGCCTCAAAAACACATTGCCTCTAGTAGCACGAAATAAAATTCTCTCAAATGCCACCGACTTTCCCCTGGGAACAAGACCTGCTAAAAAGCCCAACTTAACTGGCTTTGATGAATCACCTGATGATTCCTTTATGAAAAAAAAATTGCAGGATTAGATTCATTAAATAAAGGTTGTCCAACTTAGTATGAGAAAAATGTTAAATGTGAGCAGGTAAGATATCTACTTGGTCCTGTAATAAAGGTGTTTCCATAGATTCCCCACTCGGTTGGCGTGTTTCATATTCTCTTTGCTGCTCTACGGCACGGCTTTGAGCTGAGTGAAAAAAGTCACCAGCCTGAAAAGGGGGAAAACTATTCATTGATTAACCTACCATAATTAAGATCTGTATATCCAAAAGAATAAGATTTCAATTCTATGAAATAACAAGTTTATCATATTAAATGAACCATATGACCTTCTTAAATTTGTAGTCAATATATTAAACTTAAAAAATTCAGAGAAGTATTGAGAATATTTACTTATCTAAAAGAGATTTTACAACACCCAAATCAATATACAGAAACAATCAGGTATATATGATAAGCATTATTCAATATTTAGATGTCTCTTTTTAGTTTGCATAAATACATGCCTTAATTTCAACAAAAGAAAGTATTGAGAATGTTTGAAAGTGTCTCATTTGAGCATATTTGATTTTGCTTAATTTCAACAAAAGAAAGGGAGCCTTGGTACAACTAATGAAATTACTATTATGTGATTGGGAAGACATAGGTTTGAGATCGTGAGAATGGCCTTTAGTAAAGACCCACGTTGAAATCAATCCTTCCTTGGATCCCACAATGGCACCAGCTTTATAGCACCAGGTTGCCTTTTCTTTCTTACAAAATAGTTTTTCAGCGAATATCTCTTTCTTTCTGAAGCATTTTGGTTATAAGATTTTCTGAATAGCAAACAATCTAAACACACAATGGGTGAAACTGAAACTTATATATTCTAGTTTAGCGTTTATAAGAGATACTTATAAACATTCTCAATTTTGAATTTTCCAATGTAATGTAATTAAGGAAATGTCATCAACTTCCTCTTTTATCTGTTAATTTCCATAAACATGCATCTCGAAAGGTCACAGTGACAATTTGGGCCACTTAAAAGAACAATCAGGCTAAATGCATGACGCAGCAGACAATTGGCATTGTGCTCTCGTTACTGTGCACAATATCTGAATAAAAGACACAATAATTTGTGGCATAAGTAGAGAACAGACTGTACCTTCTGCAGAACAAGCTTGTACTCAACAAGTTCATTGTACGTGCGTTGCAACTTTTCACCATTTGCATTCATCTCAGTTAACTCTGACTCAATTTCTGTAAGTTTTATCTATTACAAGCACACAATATGTCAAATTACAAAATAAATTAAATGGGGAAAACAACCTTGTCAATAAACGTATTAACATACCTCAATGTAATCGATGTTCGCATCAAACTCTGTTGTGGAACCTTTTGGTGAAACACCTGCCTTAATCATTTGTTCTTTGAAAAAACGCAATTTACGAGCCATCTCTCCACATCTTTTAATCTTCACAAAGATCAACATTTATCCGCCAAACATGTTCAAAAGCAATAAATCAGTATTTTTCGTAAAAACTAAAATCATTGAAATATAGAGAAGAAAATACAATGAGTTTGGAGGACAACAAATATAAATCACTCTAAAGAAACATCTCTACAAGCTGTCCATAATCCATTAATCAGGACCTCTCCACCCTCTCTTCTCTGCTACCTTGGTCATTATTACTATGGAGAAGCCTTGGCACCATAATAAAAATGATATGATAATACAGTGTGCAACGTAAAGGAAAAATGGAATGCCATTTTCAAAATATCAAAGCTCTATCAAAAAACCAGAGCTGACAAAGAAAATTTCAGAACATTTCCGCATAAAGAGTCAGCATGGGTACTAATTCATTTCCGAAACATTTTGTGACTCCTGAGTCAGTAAGACGACATGTAATGAAGACAAGGCTAGCAATACTTCATAGGCATTGTTTATCAACAAACATCACTTAAAACTTCCCCACAAGAAAAGCATTATATTCAAATTCCAAAAGCAAGCAAAAGAAGAAATGATTTATGACATTACGAAGAAGAAAAAAACGCACTTGAGCTGCATAAGTCCGTTGAAATGGGCTCTTCTCTGAATTGAGCTGAAAACATCATTAAAAAGAACATGTTACACTTAGAAAGAAAAAAAACCTCTCAAATCAGCACATCAGCGTGCTTCAATCTAAATAAACCAATAAAAGAATCACATAATTGATCGCTGAAAAAATCACGGTTGCATAATATATTCTACTCAAACGTATTCAACTCAGATAAAATATAAATATACACCTAACAAAAAAAGTGCAATAGCAATAATAGTATGATGCAAAATTAAGATCTTCTAACGCGAAAATTCCATTATCAACCAACAACATGAACAATTTCAGAATCGAAGTCGAATGAACTAATCAATTGTAATGAAAAACATGACAATTAAGTTTTCACATAAACCAAAATTAAGTACAACAGAGCATTTAAAAAACTCCTTAACGTGAAAAACAAGGTGCAGAAGCTTATTTAGATCAAAATAAGCGGATTATTAACAATCTAAATCGAAAAACAACAATAAACAGAATCAAAAACCCTAATCATAATCATAATCACAAGCAAGTAAAAATTATTTAGAAATCAAAAAATCAAAAAACGAAGTGATGAAGGGTTTATCGATGAGGAAGGAATGAAAAGAGGACAAACATCTTTAAACTGAAGGAGGCCAAGGTCACCGAGATAAGAAACAGTGAGATGAGCGGATTCGATGGGAATGATGAGCTGAATGAGTTGCATCGGTTCCGAACGGAATAGATCCATCGGAGGTAAACAACCACCACCACCACGCGGCGTTATCTCTCCCATTTCGATTGATGATAAGACGGAGGATCGAGATTAACACGATCTCAGTCGAAGAGACACTTTCTCTCCTTCGTCTTCTTCTTATTGTTCTTCTTTCGTCCCTTCTCTCTCTCTCTCTCTCTCTTTCGTTGTTGATCAATGATCAGATTGATGATTTTTTATTTTTATTTTTATTAATTTGTTTTTATTTGTCACCAAAATTAACAATATTGTTGAGGTTTTTTTGGTAGCCTCAAATTGTCTTTTTTCACTCACGGTGAATCTGAATCCCAGTACATATGGATAAGATAAGTGTCGTGGGTTTTTTTGTTTTTTATTTTGATTGAACAGAAAAATAAAAATAACAAAAAGAAAAAGAAAAATGTTAACATGTTTTTTGTTTTTGTTTTTGTTTTTTTATATAGACAAAATGATAAAGTAGACTGATCGGTCGTCGAACGTAACAATTTTGATATTTTTTCGTCAGTTGAGTTAAGATTTCTAAACTATTAACTTGTGCTTTCAAGGTATGCATTAAGAAAGCAAATGTGAAAATAATTTTATTCAAATTTTTACATATTAAATATTTGATTGATACATAACTAACTGCACACGAGTATAAGCAAATTTGATTTTTTTTTGTACATTTAACAATTGATTTATCTGGTCCATATTATAAGTCAGATATATCAATAGTCAGATATATTAAAAAAATTAAATTTACTTATAATAGTGTCCAGAGAAAATATTTCATTAAAAATATAAATTAAATATATTAATTTTGTTTGACCAATTTTTTTTTATATTTTAAAATAGATGGATTGAATGATTAATTTAAGAGCATCAGCCCATCTATTTGCTGCACAATAAGTATGATGAATCTCAATCTCCCAATCCAATTGCATATGTCTTCTAATCTTTTTATGTAAGCTCCAACACGAAGGACACACTCTTCACTGTGACAGCAACATATTGCTAACAATTTGTGAATGCACACGCACTTCCACACGTCCCAGGTTATTTATTTTTGAATAAACGTGTTTCTAGGTTTACCACAAAAAGTGTTTATGTTGTCTTACCAAAACAAATGTGTATATGTTGTTTCTTACAAAATTACGTTAGTGACACAAACGGATTTCACATTCTTAAATGACAGTTTATCACACTACCATGACAGTTTCTCACATTCTTAGAATTCCAGTTTCTTTGCGGACAAACAGAATTCATCCAATGGCGATTATTGTCAATCCCCTGTCATCATACTTTTTGTATCAGCAGACTTTCATATTCAACTCCTTTGACATAGTTCCATACTCTACTTGAACTTAAAAGTTTAAACGCGTTTAAATGTGATAAACATAAAGAGTGAGAAGCTACACTAGCAAACAAAAACAAGGGATGCAACAATGTTAAATTCTCTTGAGATAGAGTTTTACCGTCATTTGTGGTTTTACCCGACTCAAGATTAATCTCTATAGTTGCATATAGAAGATATACAATTCATACAAGAAAAAAAAGACAAAGACCTTTAAGAAAACCATGAAAAATAAACTGGTTACACAATACTAATTTACTGTATGCCTATATATATGTATCATCGCTGGGGACAGTAAAGAATTGATAGCTAAAAAGGTTGCAGTTACTTAATACATGAAACCAGCTAGTTTCAAATAGCCCACTGAAACCAACTATGGCCCTGCCTTGTAGTATCATGTTCTTTTTACACTGTCACCATCCATGGAAAGAAATCCTTCGCTGGCGAGAGTAGCAACAGCGCTCCTTAGCTGCATTAAGCATGAATCAGCTCATTAGCTTGATAATCCTTAAGAATGGAGCATGCATGAACACTGGTGAAATAAAGTATTTAACAAGGGAAAAGACTTACATCATTAAGATGAATTTCACTGCCAGGACTCTGATTCTTCATTTCTTCAAATATCTACGAGATCATTTAAATTACATTAGATCATTTGTCTCAAACTGAACATGATCTATACTCAATGGTTTTAGAAAGCATGGTAATACCTCCAATAACCGCATGGAACGTCCCCCAATTTGCATCTTCTCCATGATTAAGTTGCGAGTATCTTTAATCAAACTTTCTCGTCTCATCCTTTCGCTTGACGAAACTCCAGTAGTAATAAGATCCATGTCAATAGTTCCTGTGAGGAGAAAGGGATATGTTCTGATATATAGTTTGTTTGCTTGAATACAATATAGAGTATCAGGGCTTGTTTGGATAATTACCAGTTCTGATATCCATTGCAGACTGCTGCATCGCAACTTCCAGAAGCCGAAATGCTTCCACAACATCATGCTTTTCAACCTGTTTGCAACAAGTTAATTAATAATTCTGCATGCCATTTCATACCTACAAATCAGGAATAAACTAAGCAAGCTTAACTAACCATTTCTGAGAAGCGAATCCGAGCCAATGCTTCACTAAGTCGTAATAGACTCTCAATTTGCCTTGGAGTTGCTGTTATTACCTGTTTAATTGATTTATAGGCAAGATCAACATATACAACAGAGAAACATGAAGAAAAAAAATATGAAAATCAGCATAATTCCAATATCAAGAAGTAATTCAATTTGTATGAGACTTTTCTATTACCTTTTTGCTACTTCCAGTAAATTTTCCCCTACCCCTTATTTTTACATAGCCACTAATCAATTCATCAGCAGCTTCCTCTGATAGTTCTGGGTGTATGTGCTTTCGAGCGTAGCTCACATAATCAGTTAGTGTAGAAATGTCCAACACATCCTGCTCTATGTTCTGAAATTACGGCCAAATCATTCCAAGTGAGTATTCAGAAACACTTAAGTTTGAAATTGAAGCTTAACCTTGAATAAGATGATTACAAGATTATAACCACACCTCATAATCCTTAAAGTGTAGGGAAACAATATGTTTGGCAAGTCGTCTGTCAGTCTGTTCATCAGCCTTGTCAAGCATCAAGTAAATCAAATCAAACCTGCCAGAGAAAATATCAACTCAAATCATAGGAACACTTGCAAAACTGTCCAGTACAATTTTATCTTGAATGACAAAGAAAACCCTAAAAAAATAGAAGTAAAGCACAAGGTATAAAATGGATAATATCTGGTTGCCTGTGTATGAGGAATTGCATAAAGATGTAGCCAGAGCAAAAACCTAGTTATCATGGCTTATGTTCAAAAACTAACCTAGATAAAAGAGTGGGAGGAAGGTGTATGTTGTCAATAACAGACAAGCGGGGATTATATCGTGACCCACTAGGGTTTGCACAAGCCAACACCGACGTCCTAGCATTGAGGGAAGCAATGATGCCTGCCTTTGCTATTGAAACGGTTTGTTGTTCCATCACCTGGAGAAAAGAGACAGGCGTATTAGTTACTCAAAACTACAAAGCTAACATGGTAACATGTGAAACGTCATAGTGTATATATATATTTTTTTTGACAGACATAGTGTATATATTTTAAAACATGCAAAGTTTTGAAGAAAGAACAAACAGATATAACTGCAGAAGAAAATTAAATCAACCTCATGCAACATGCTCCTTGCATTGTCAGACATTTTGTCAAATTCATCTATGCAGCAGATACCTCGGTCACTCAAAACAAGGGCACCACTCTCAAGAACCTGAAGATTTAGCAGAGATAATTAGGTTCCATCATGTTTCTTGTACAGTAGAAACTAAAAGATCATGGACTTAGTCTATACAGTTTCGCCTGTTTCCGGATCTTTGGCCACATAAGCAGTCAATCCAACGGCTGAGCTCCCCCTTCCACTGGTGTAAATGCCACGTGGAGATAGTTTGTGTATGTACTGAAGTAGCTGTGACTTGCTTGTACCAGGATCCCCAACAAGGAGAATATTTATATCACCACGAAAGCTAGCACCAGATGCCAACTTCAACGCATTACCACCAAAAAGCTGCAAGAAAATAAAAACTAGCATCCTGAGAATATATGTCAAACAAAGAATGAAAGAATCACCGGAAAGATGTGTTACCTGGCAAAGAAGGCCTTTCTTTACATCATCTAGCTCCCAGATGTTTGGTGCCAATGACTTCGTAAGTCTTTCATATATATCTGGTTGTTTGGAGAGCTCCTTCAGTTGTGCCACCTAAAACTCAGACAAGCATGCAATTAGTGGGAGAATTAAAGCAGATATTTCATAAAAGAGATATACAAACTGTACCTTTGCTTCATCAAATATAACTTCTTCTGTATTTCTGCCCTGGCCATTGTCAACCTCCATAGCATCCTCAACTAGCATCCGGGACTTTGATGTCTTTTTTATATGAAGACAATCAATATATGTCTACAGCGTGAAGGAGACAGGACAAATACGTCAATTAGACAAGATGAAAAATGCAAAGGTGAATTACTAAATGAAAATGAGTTTCAGAAGGTAGCCCATACTTTGAATAATGACTTTACAGTTCTCTGAGTTGGTCCCACCCTAACACTCATAGCTCTGTATATACCAGTCACCTGGTGTACAAGAAAACATTTGACGAGATGAATGGACAAGCATATGAACATCTATTTATCAGAAAAGTATGGCATGGAACAGTCTCACCTCAACTCTGTCACCTGGCTTACCAGTATCCACTAGTTTGTCATGCAACAGCAAGCTAACAGTGTGAGGTGTTCCTCCTTCAGGTATCTCGTCAGGGGTCTCCTGGAGCCTCACAATTTGTTTATCAGTAAACCTGATTTCAGTGCAAATATATTAATCGTAGTTTCAAGGATTCTGGATCTGAAATCCAAGTGAAAAAACTTCTACACAATATAGTCACATAATCAAAAATAATAATATTAAAAATAAAAGCTAATAAGTAATAACCATGGCCATCATCCCATTATCACGTGTCACTAAAAACTACCCTGTACAGTTAAAATAATTAAGGGAAAATAGGCTAATACCCCCTTGTAAAGTATGCAAATTTTGCAATACCCCCCTGTAATTTTTTTTTTTGAGAATTCCCCCCTGTAAAGTTTGATTTTTTGCAATACCCCCCTGGATTCAATTAACCACAATAAAACCCCCGCAAAATAAAACCGCCGCAAAAAAAACTGCCGCGAAATATAATTTTAGCGGGGGTTTTAAACCGCTGCAAAATAAAAACCGCCGCAAAAAATTATTTTTGCGAGGGTTTTAAACCGCCGCAAAACAAAACCGCCACAAAAAACAATTTTAGTGGGGGTTTTATTATAGTTGATAGAGTCCAAGGGGGTATTGCAAAAATTCAAACTTTACAAGGGGGAATTCTCAAAAAAATAAATTACAGGGGGGTATTGCAAAATTTGCATACTTTACAGGGGGGTATTAACCTATTTTCCCAATAATTAATTATCAAACTGTCCTCATCTTCTAGATTGGATCAATCTTTGTAAATAATTGCCTGGTTTTAGGCAGACATTATTGAGTCACCATACTAGACTTAACCCAAGGTCAACCTAAATGTAAATTGACAACGTGTTAATATTATTTGTTACATAGAAAGAGTTTGGTTGTAAAGCGGTTGAAAAGGTTAATTTCCATGTCCAATTTCTTGCCTATTTTTGCAGGAAAATTTTAAGTTCTGCCACCGATTGCTCACAATTAAAAGTCAGAAAGAAAAAGGAACTGACTAACCATTATACATAGTAAATAGGTAAAATGAAAAGAAGTTAAAAGAAGCAAGCTTCAAAATTTAGCCCCTTCAATATCAAGTAGTAAGTATGCATGCAAGTTGCAAAACTATATTCAACAGTCAAAATATAGTACTACAATTCCATATTGTCAGCAAAAATCACTTCAATAAACAAATAAGCTTTGGCTTACTTGCATCGGTTGTGAACAAGTGTCATAGAATTCCTGGATTGACACTCTTCCCTCAAGCATACAGTAGGTTCAGCAATCCGTCCTAAAAATCAAAATAGCCAGCAAAACATTTCTCAGCTATAAACTCCGACAACCAACTACACAAATAACAAAAAAATGACTCGTATAATTACCTCTCTCCACAGGAACCGGGTCAGAGCAGAATCCACACACGAGACACCTAAATATAGCTTCCCTAATTTCTGGTATAATTGAGCTACTTCGAATAATCATTCCCTTCATGGATACCATCCTCTCAATATCTTCATAAAAAGCCATTAAATACAATCAGTATATCAACCTAACTGGTAACAATGACACGCACCTATGAAGCACAGACATTGCTCAGATTAGCCGTGTGTGTCTCAGTGTCGGACACACTTATAATTCCATTGAATTATAATATTTGTCGGTGTCGACGTGTCAGTGCTTGATAGACATGCAAACATTTCAATAACAATAATGCAAGATAACAAAAACTCACCAGAAGGGTTCAAATTTCGCATAGAAGTTGAACTTTTAAGATTAAAAATCCTGGTTTGAACATGCTTCTCAAACATAGGTTTCATTCTAGTAACCATACTCATCAAAACCATATCAAAAATTGCAAGAACCTCAAGAGGATACCTAACCATCTTATTATACAAATCAGGATCATGATCAAACACATCACGGGCATCAACATCAACAGATTCACCTTCTAATTCAATAACCTGTTTAATCAATTTCTCATACTTCCCATCATTATCCAAATCCAAATCATCAACATCACTAGATCGCTCTCTGAAATGCTTCAAAAATCTCTCAATCGCATCGTTCACATCTTCAACACTTATGTTAGTTCCCCAAACATAAGTAGGACCAGCATCATCATCCATGTCGTAACCATCACCGCCTTCCGACGACATATGTACGTCGTCGGAAGTTGAAGTCGGCGTGGCAGGAACACGACGACCAAAGGGAACACCGCCGCCGCCGCCTCTTGCACGGTGGCGCGCCGGTGTTCGTGTTGGTGTAGCATCAGATGAAGCGAATCGAGATCTGTTCGGTTGAGGAGTTCCGGACGGAGTGGAAGATTGACGGCGGCGTCTCCGGCCGGGAGAGGAGTAGGTGTTGGCGATTGGACTGGAGAGTGAATTGTCCGGTGATGAAGGACCTGAAAATGAAAATTAGGGTTTTAGAAAAATGAAAATTGGAAATGATTGTAACAATGTGAAAGTGAAACGAACCGTTGTTGGTATCCATTGGAGTAGAATCGGAAGCCATGGATTTGGTTTGTGGAGAAAATCAGAAGAGGCGATTGAGAGTGAAAAGTGAGTGTAGCAAATGAATAGATGCAACTGCAAAGATATGGCGCGGAAAGAGTACTTGTTTTCCCGCCAGAAATGTGTGGGCTTTTTGGGCTTAGATTTCCCGCCAGAATCATAATCTCATTGTTTTTTTTACTATTTTCATTCTCTCTCTATTGTTTTTGTCCTACTAAAAAGAAAATGGTTGTTTTAAAAATTGTCATAATTTTATGGTATGATGTCATAAAAAGTGATTATACAAATGTAATTAAACAAAACTAAAATGGTATCAAGAAAATAGTATTTGCTAAAATATTTTTCCTTAAATAATATTTGATTTTAATCTTAATTTTTTGAGACTTATATTTTCAACGATTGGTTGGTTGAACAATTAACAACTAAATAGTAAATAGATAATATAGATACGGTTGATCAATTTCTAATTATGATTTTTGTCCACTTCAATATATCGTTGTACATGTAAGGGTGGACAAGACCCGTAAAACCGGTCCAGCCCATCATAACTGAATGAAACAAAACCGGATCGGGGTTGAATTTTGGCGGGTTAACAGATTCAAAATACGGTTCCAATTGACTTATATTGGACTGGTTCGGTTCAGTAATATAGAATTATGGTACCAAAACCGACCCATGAATACATACATGGAATGGAATGCATATTAACTGGCTACATTCCTTTCAAAAAAATAAAGTTGATAATTTAATGACTTTGATTTTTTTTGTCGAAACCAGAATATCCACCATCAAATACAATGACTAATCACTCGTTAGATTAAAGACATCTCAAAGACTAATAACTTTGATTTAACTCTACACATAGAATATGAACATAATTATAATTAGTAATTAATACCAAACATATTTCCAAAGATGCACAATATCTAAGTAATTATTATTCCTATTTTCCTTTTTTTTTTGCTAAACTATTCCTTTTTTTAATTGCTAATAATGAAAAAATGTGTGCCAAAAGAAGAGGGAAAAATAGATCTTACATTGCCATGCTTCATCTTATAGTAAACACTAAACTTTGACCCGTGCGTTGCACGGATATTTCAGAAGATCGTATATATAATTGAAGAAATTGCAAAAACCATTTAGTACCTTCTCTTTAATCCAAAATGTTTATAGATTCTTATTTCAAATTACATACATTTTTACGACTAAGTAAACAAATAACTATTGAACATTATGAAAGATTTCTTTGTATAGACATTTCAATTTTAGTTGTATCTTCACGTTCGTCCATCGATTGTTAATATCTTTACTCGGTTCTTTGAAGTAACCCTTGATAGTGCCACATATTTGTTCATGAAAATGTCATTGAATGATCTACCTGATAAATTCATATGTCAAACGGTTTTTTTTCTCTCAAATAAACAGAAGAAAAAAAAACATTTATAACTAAGTCATAACAATAAGGATCTGGTAAAAAAATTAAAAAGGATAAGGGGATTACAAAATTTAACAGAGTGAGGAAAGTCATTATATCAACAAATTGAGATAGGATAATAGTCTATAATTCAATTCTATTGAGATATGATCAAACAATTCTTTAAATTACCTAAAGCTTTTAACTAACCAATTCCACAAAGGGGTAAACACAAACTTTTATGGTTAATCCTTTTTAGCTATTGAAACTCTGCTAAGTTATAGTTGTTCTAGTGATGCTTTTATAAAACAGTTAGAATGCTTTTGAAAAGAGTACATCCAAAATTTCAACTGATATGATTTCTTAAAATTTCCATATCATAAAATAAGGAAGCATAAAACACATGGAAATGAACATATAAGAAGAGCTGAATACTTTGATCAGCTGTCTCACCACTTATCAAAAAAACATTAGAAGCCTACTCAAATTATTGTCATCCTACACAAAATCTTCTCACATTGAAAAATCATATTCCATTGTATGAAAAAAGTCTCATATTGTGCTTTCAATACAGACATGCTTTCAACAAACAAAAATTGTTAGTTGCTATAGATTTTCAATTTATTTTGAATAACAACAAAGACTTCTTTCACACTTGTAGGTTCCTTTCCATCTTATCAAAACCTTAACATATAAATCTATGATACCCTAATTCTCTTAGTTCTTGCTTCTTCGACCTGATTCAAAGAATGGAGAAGAAAGACATTGCTCAATCTCTAATAAAATAAAATGAATTAAGGAAACATGGTTGCACATTTAACTGTTATTACAAACAAAACAAAATTCATTGGACCTTCATTTTCTATCGATGGAAAACCCATACTTTATATGAATTTCAAAGTATTATACTGTCTTTTTAACGGAAAATACATGCTAAGAAAAAAATACATGTTGCTTCAAAAAAAAAATACATGTTAGTACTATTTTATAAAAGCCTTCAATCAAACCATGTGCCAATTAAGTTAAAATCACATTACAAAAGAAAAACAAAAATAAAACATGATTCAAAAGGTTAACACCACTCACAACAATATTGTTTTAAATTTCTTTAGTCTTTACCATTTATTAGAATGAGAATCATAAACAATTGAAGAAAATAAAGTACTAACAATTTTGTACACAACAAACATATCATAAAGGAGTAGATTTGGTACCTTTTTCCACATAGCAAGCATATCCGAAAGAATTATCTTACTATCGAAGTGACATCAAAATGTGCATTTTCATTTGTCTATGAGCATCGATAGCTTCTTGATATTTCCGTGTCTATGACACTCCTCCATAATCATTTCCCAATGGACTGCACCCGTCGTTGATGCTTTATTCCTTTTAGGTGTCGGCTGCCATTATCTAAAATACACAATTGTAACCCAAAGAGAACATGAGTTGTGAGAGTAAAATTCAATGAGGCATTCGATCAAACATGTAAAAGGAGAAATAATTAAAGCTGCAAAACTTAAACAAAAGGTAATGAGAAATGATACAAATCAAAACCACCTCAATTGAAATTAAAGTCAAAGAATTACATTGACATGTTCCAAGCAACCTCAATCTCTTGATACTCATCAAATGCTTTATGTCTACACAACCATAATCAGAAACATAATTAGGCTCTATTGTTAATCAGAAACTACAATAATCAGAAACATAATTAACCTCAATCTCTTGATAATCAGAAACATCATTTGCATACAAATTAGGCTCTATTTGTTATGCAGCATATAGGCCCTTGAAAATTAAATCTATATTATAGTGTTTTTCAATATCAACTTTCAAGAACACAAACAGAAGTCTAAAACATCTAAAATCTAAAGTTTCAGTTTCAATTTCCAAACCCAAACATAAAACCAAGAAATTTTAGAAACAAAAATATGTTTTTGTTAAAACTCAAACACCTAAAAAAGAAACAAAAGAAACAAAAGATCTATTTATGTTAATCTAAATGAAAAAAACAAAATAAAACAGCCAAAGAAATATTAACTTACCATTAAACAATACCTCTTGATCTATATATGTTCATCTAAATGAAAAAACAAACAAATTTAAAATAAAATGAAAATAAAAGTAAACGTTGGATAAAATTTGAAACTTACTTACTATCAACTTCTTGGCCACTCTTAAATTTTATTCTTCTCGATGATGCAATAGAAGTAACAGACAAACAGTCATGGAATCATGGTGGTGCTGCCTCATTCCTGTTACAATCAATCTCTCTCTGTTGAAAGAAGAATATAAGATGAAAATGGAGAGAAAGGGAAAAAAGAAGAATAGGTGTAAGAGAAAAATAGAGGCAGAAAAAGATGAGGTCACTTGAAGGGGTAAGACAAACTTTATTGTCAGACATGACCTTTACCTTGGCGGCAGGGACGGTGGCCGGAAGCTATGGTGTAGTCGCTGGAAACGACATCTGAAGGGGAGGATAGGATGAAATGTGTGCTCGTTCATGTTTCTGTTTGAGAAGAGGCAGAAAAAGATGAGGTCGCTGGAAAGGTTGAAATTTAAATTGGTATTGGGTTAGTTTGTAAAATTGGGCACGTTATTAGAAAAGTTTTTTTATTTATTTAATTAATTTAATTATATATTTCAATATTCAGCCAATTAATAAAGCAATTAGGCAACAATTAATGAAGTAATTAGGGGAGTGTTTAGGAGGAAAATTTTTAGGGTTAATTGTAGCTAACCTAACAACATTTAGAAATAAGAGATTTTTGGTAACTTAACTTATTTTTTAGTTTTGTTTTGGTGTCTTAACTATCAAATCCATCAATTATAGTTTTTTAATTATTAGAAGTTCCACATTGCCTAGAGATATGACATAAATATTCTTTATAAATTTGTGCAAACCTCAACTCTCAAGTTAACTTTTGCGATTGAGTATAGGTCTACCAAATTTTAATACTAGCACAAAAAAAACATTTGATAATTTTCATTAATTAATTAAATAAGAACCTTAAGTTTATGTAGGTCTATTATATCTTATCATATACTATCAACACCTAATTTTACTTTCTTTATCTTCTTCTTCTTCTTCTTCTTTACTTTACAATAGCAGAGATCCCTACAACAAAACGAATCCCTAGTATTTGTTTGTGCGCGTCTGTTTGCGAGCAAGGTAATTTCTATTATTTATTTCTTTCATTTTTTCCTTTGTCTTTCTTCATGCATTAATCGGAATTCTTCGATTTTCTTTTTTCCGATTAGTGTTTAATTTCTTTTTCTCTTTCTCTTTTCATGGACCATAGAGACCTTCTCCACTGTCCCGGTCATTTGGTCAGTCATTATTCTATTCATTCATTCTATTCATTCTTTTTCTGCATTCTTCTATGCTTTGCCTATATCGTTTTTTGTTTCATTTCATTACTTATTGCAGCTCTAATTAATCAATTAATTGTTGAAATGGGAGATTCAAGTTCAATTTTTGTTATCTACAAATCTAAAGCTTCAATTTTTGTATTCTGATTCCAAGTTTTCTTTTCTTTCAGAAGGTGGAAGGAAACAAGCTGGATTGGTTTTGTCGCAGAATTTACAAGACGACTGTACAAATTGCAACCATGTTTTCTCCCAAACGCATATTTCCCGCCGAACAACACAACCACCCATTCTCCACCGCCATCTCCGCCGCCATTGCCGCCAACACAACCGCAACACCTTCCCTCCCAGAATCATCCTACAAAATACAACCTCCAATCAAACCCTGGCCCCACCGCCTAAACCCTAAACTATTATCATCCCTCATTTCCTCCCAACATGATCCAAATATCTCCCTTCAAATCTTCCACCATGCTCAACACCACCATAAACCTCCCTTCTCCCACAATCCCCAAACCTACCAAGCAATATTCCTTAAACTCTCTCGATTCCGCCACTTTGTCGAAATCGAATCTATTCTAACTGACCTCCGTGGTTTTTCGCCGCAGCAGTTTAATATTTACTGCGGTGAGGAACCTCTTGTAACTGTGATTCGCGGTTACGGACTTGCTGGAAAGCCTTTACGGGCTCTCAAAACTTTTCTGAGGGTCGAATCGTTTGGGATTCGACCTTCAGTTAGGTCGCTTAATGCGTTGTTGAATTCTCTGGTTCAGAGTAAGCGGTACCGTTTGGCATTTTTGGTGTTTAAGAACTCTAGTGATAGGTTTAAGGTTTTGCCGAATGTTGTTAGTTGTAATATTTTGCTTAAGGCACTTTGTAAAGGGAATGAGGTTGAAGTTGCTGTTAGGGTTTTGGATGAGATGTCTGGGATGGGTTTGGTTCCTAATGTTGTTAGTTATACTACTGTTTTGGGTGGGTATGCTTGGAGGGGTGATATGGATGGTGCTATGAGGGTTTTTCGTGAGGTTTTGGATAGAGGGTGGAATCCTGATGTGACTAGTTATACTGTTTTGGTGGATGGATTTTGTAAGTTGGGAAAATTGGTGGATGCAATTAGGGTAATGGATATTATGGAGGAGAATGGGGTTGAACCCAATGAGGTTACGTATGGTGTTATGATTCAGGCCTATTGCAAGGAGAAGAAATCTGGGGAAGCTGTTAATTTGCTTGAGGATATGCTTGAGAAGGATTGTGATCCGGGTTTGACGCTGTGTTGTATGGTTGTTGATCTGTTGTGTGAGGACGGGAATGTTGAGAAGGCGTGTGAGGTCTGGAGGATGGTTTCAAGGAAGAATTCAACCCTCGACGGCGCTGTTGTTGTTAGTACGCTTATACATTGGCTTTGCAAGAAGGGGAATGTATTGGAGGCGAGGAACTTGTTTGATGAGTTTGGGAAGGGATTGGTTGCCAGTCTCTTGACGTATAACACATTGATTGCTGGATTGTGTGAGGGAGGAGAGCTTTGCGAGGCGGCAAGGCTGTGGGATGAAATGGTGGAAAAGGGTGTTGCTCCTAATGCCTTTACCTATAACATGTTGATTAAAGGGTTTTGTATGGTTGGAAATGCCAAAGAGGGTATCAGAATTCTGGAGGAGATGTTGGAAAACGGATGTTCGCCCAACAAATCAACCTACTTAATGTTGATTGATGGACTTTTGCATTCAGGTGGAATGAAAGAAGAAATCAACAAGTTAGTTTCATTGGCCATGTCCACTGGAGTTGATGCTGACTTATGGAATCATTGTGTAAAACCTGTTGTGGGGAATGTCGATGGAGGTGCAGCTGAATTGGATAGGATATTATTAGATAATGCAGTGTGATAATACTCTGAGTTATGCTGCTGAGTATGATCTTTGGAAGGTGATGGCAAAAAGTGATCGAATGTCTATTCATTGTTGAGGCATTCTTTTATGCTATATCAGTCTTTTACTTCTACAGGTCTGAACAGGGTCTGGAACTTGATCTATTTCTTCTTCAATGTTGTGCTGCACTTGCGCCAGAAGTTATTTTTGTCGGTAGAGTTTTGGAGCGCTTTGGATTATCAAACTACTTATCCCTGAATCTTGAACAGTCTAACGAGTATGTCTTCTCCCGCAACATGGAAAACTTTTCAATTTTCATAAATCTACTGTGTTTTGGAAATGCTTAAACATGCTGTATTATGTCAAAGTTAATGTCATATAAGTTCTTAAGAAATGATTTAATTGTTTTCTCAATTGGACCATTTTTGTTGTGTTAATTTAGCAGCCCCTGTGGGCTTCTCTACATACAGGCTCAATAGTACAAACTTTATTCTACTGCAACTCAAACTAATGCCGCACATAATGCGCACTTAAATTCAAACCATATACTGTGTATCAGGTGACAGTGTACAAATCATATAAACAATAAGCTAGAAGCCTAGAACAGTAGCGTGATGTAATGAAGAGTGCATGGATTATAAGAGTTCATTTTTATTTTAGTGTCACAATGCAGCAACCTTACTGTTTTGCCTAGAAAAATTAAGAAGAAACACAACATTCTCTCCAACCATTACTTATTTACTTATCAGCAATATCTGAAATGGAAGAAGATAAATTGCTCTCCGAACCTTACTTTTACCCAAAAATGCTATTGTCTTGACTATATGTCAATGGGTGGGACCGCGAAAAGTATTTCAGCCAGCTTTTTATAGAGGAGAGTATTTACAAAATGATGCCACTTTTGATGAGTTCAAGTATGCAACAAGATAAATGTGAAGGTAGTAGCAGCATGCTTGAAACTCATTGAAGGAAGCATTTGTATATTCAACCCTATATAACTTAATCTATAATCTATATTCTGTTACAGATTTAGTTATTACTCTATTACTTAGCATCAATATAAATACTAAAAGCTACACAGTCTAATGATTCAGTTTACATCTTCCATGAGATTTTCTTAGTTTCTATCATATTGAAACTTTTGGGGCATTCAATTTTTTATTTTTATCTTGGTCTTATTATTCTCCTTGAGATGTAGACATTTAAATCATTACCTCATCACTCATAACTACTCCATGTCCTTGCCACTCTGAATTTATAGTCATCTGGCACATGCATTTGGTTCAGTGACAAAAACTAAGTGTCTCCTTTTCTTATAACAACTTGTTCAATTGTTTGTCATTGTCTTCCAATGGACTGTTTAAGTTAGTATACAACGGGACCCACTCTCTTATAAAATCAAGTTTTTATGTAAATGCTTGTTATATCTTTGACATTTGCCTTAAACAACGTAAAAGTTTTTAGGGCTTGAAGTATGGACAATGCAAAAACTTTCTTTACCGTGAGTTGAAATTTTTTTTAATTATGAAGAATTGGATGTTTTGACTGTTTCCATTTATCATAGTCTGTTCTGATCAGGATCTCATTTTCATCATCTTATGAACCGGGTTAATAATAATTACATATTTTGTTGTGTTTTATGTTGCACTCATGTAAACTCAATCCAATTTATGTCATTTAATTGTTTCCGCATCTATTTTACGTAATTTCACACTAATAATTTTCTTTCATTGTTATTTTCAGATATGAACCTGTTTTAGTCCAAGAAATGCTTATTCTTATTATTCAGAGAGTAAAAAAATGGTGCTTTTGTGGGCTAGCTACTGCAGAAAGTTTCAAAAGAGAACTAATATATAAGCTATCCATTGGAGATGTTACTCATAGTCAATTGGTGAAGTCTCTTCCTCGTGATCTCTCCCAGTTTGATAAGCTTCAAGATATTTTGGATACTGTTGATGCATATTCCATTCCGTCTGGCTTTAATCAGGTTTTGTGGACTCCTGGAGTCTTGGTGAAATTTACGTCTTTCTTTTGTTCCCCTGTATATATTGTGATTTTCTTTTGATATATCAGGGTATGTATTATCTGCGATGGCCATTCTGGAAAGAATTGGATTTGTACCATCCACGTTGGAATCCGGAGGATTTACAAGTTGCTGAAGAAAGATACTAGCGTTTCTGCAGTGTCTCTGCACTGACTACTCAGCTTCCCAAGTGGTCCAACATTTATCCTCCCCTGAAGGGGCTAGCCAGAATAGGCACCTACAAAGTTGTCCGGAAGATTATATTTGTGCTGTGCTATTTTATGATGTTGTTACTTTTAAATTTTCTGAATCTCGTGCTCCTGATAGTGTTCTTCTACCAGTGCTACATTTGCTATCATTATCATTAAATATTTGTGATAGGGGTAATATAAAGTGACAAATATTTTAAGAAAGAAAAAATACAAATGAGACACATGATACAGAGGGAGTATATTATTTTCTTCACCAGCTAGCATCCATTATTATCCTTTGCCTTCTCCTGAATTTAATGATCTAGAAAGAAAAAAACACTAATATGGCATACTAGGCCTTAAGAAAGGTAATGGATGAGGTGGAGGGAATAAAAGGTGATGATGAGAAGCAGTTGCACCACTTGCACCATCATATAAAAGATTCAGATTTTGTTGCTGGTGGTCAATGGAGTAGTCACCCCTAGCATTACTATTGAAGCTTTGTTGATGAAGGCCTTGATCATAGAAAATGCCACTAAATATATGTCCTTCAATTTCTACACTTGTTTGATAGGCCATTTCATTAACCTTATCATCCATAGAATGCATCTGAACACAGGTCAATGTCACCATGGAACTCACAACAGCTGGAAATTTAAACTCCTCAAAGCCTGCAATTACATTGGAGCACTTATACTATCTTTTATTATATATTTTATTTTGGCTCTTTAGAAAAATGGGAGGAGTCCATAAATTCCAGCTTAATTGATAATGTCAAAATTATTAAGTCGGACAACTTTATATCTGGATTCGTTATACATTTGCTCTATCATATTAAAGTGAAATCAAGGTAAATGATCATGTATAATGTATTCATAGAGCAAATGGTAAACATACACGAGATTTAGTAGTTCAACAGATTTGAACGAAAATTTGAAATGTTAAAAGCTAAGTTCAAACTCAGGTGATGTGAAGTATATAAAATAGTATTAAATACTAATCTAACGAATATTTTGGTGTAATTAACTGAATATCCTCTAAGTCAAATAGAACTATAGTGGGTGACAAGGTTCTCTTTTGAGAATTTTATAAGACTGATGCATTCCTAGAGAAACAGGTCATCTGATTAAGCTCGAAGAAAACATAATAATGAATATACTAACAATTGATTAAAAACAAATTAAGCATGCAAATTAAATTGCTAAGTTTGGAGTGATTTTGATAAATTAGATAATTTAATTTCTTTTGTTTGAAAAATTAGATAATTTAACTGATAGTTGTAGTTCAACTGTTTAGGTTTAGACGTCTCAACAACTCATCATCAATATTATAATTTATAAACAGTTTTGGTCCAGAGAACAAATAGTCATCACTGAAGGAAACAATGGTTTGATTCGAAGAAAAAAAATATCGCATTGAGTTTATTTTTAACTTACTATGAAAATTGCATAATGTTCATGATTGTTCAGCAAAAATCTCATAATCAAGTATAGTATGAAAATTGACATAATCATTGTATTACCATAAACAAGCTTAGCCAATAATCACTTGTGCTCTTCTCTCTACAGGATACCATAATCTAAGTCACAGTACTCCTTATATGTCAAGTCCAGTTAATTAAGAATCACCATTATGTTGATTAATGTTGTAATGTTGATAACTTGGTTCTTTATGAGAATTACTTGCATGAATTTGTCACATCCTTTTTAAATTTCAGATGCACAATTAAGGTTCTTATACACAAAATTATGACAGACACCAGCATACCTGTTAAGGTGCGTGAGGATTACCTTGGGCGTGATCGACAAACCTAATATGGTAGAGTCGATTCAAGACTTGTGGACCACGGGTCTTGAATAAACTCTAGTACTCTACCATATTAAGTTTTTCCGTTTAAAGACTGGCTAATTCGAAGAACATCCTGCTGTCCACTAGTGTAAGAAGACAATTTAAAGACAGAGTTTCACTCTATATGAACTATCCCAATTCGACACCAAAAGGATTTGAATCAAATACAAGAGTACATTTCAAAGGTTATGTGGGTTTAATTGCCCCTCGCTTATAAACATAAGTATTTTAAGGGTTTTTTTTATTTAGAAAACTTGATATCTAGATGAAAGACCGATTAAACATTTAATCTAAGAAATTCAACCTCATCGTCCACAATTGGAGACCTTATTTAAAACCAAAGCTTTTTTGGACTAACCCACTGAAATTGCCACCACCAGAAAAATCGAATTTGAAACCTTGCGGGTAGCACACTCGAAGATCTCAAGTTAACACCACTATACCAACTCAAGTGGATTGATATAAGGTGACATAATATCTATCTTCTAAAAAACAAAACTCAATCAGATTGGTTTCAATTCCTTAAATTAATCTCTAATTAGGAAAACAGTTCCTTCCTACAATCAAAACTGAACCATTTGGTTTCATCAGCACCAATAAAAATAACATAAGTATTAAATTAGCAAAACCTAATTAAAACCGAACAACTAAAATGGTTCTCCCCAAAGGAAAGAAATTTTCATTAACATGATCATATACAAGATTTAATTTTCAATTACAAGAAGAAAGTGACTAATACATACATAATAAAATGCACATTTGATTACTAAACTGAAACAAAACCTAACAGTTAAACACTAACCACCCCTCTAATAAGCAATTAGAAACAGTGTTTAAGTCCCATCCCATGCTTTCCACGAACACAACCAGGACTCACAAAAAGATAAGGAGACCTTTTCGAATTGTTCATTTTTGAAGAAACCCTTTTTCCTAATTTCCTCATTCTTTGTCTCCCTAACTTATTTCCTATATCCCATGGAACAAGCTCATCATCCAAATCATCACCATCATCATCATCCTCTTCATCAACACCATAGTTTATAACTTGTTCTTCTTCTTCTTCTCTGTACACACCCACATCATGGTGATGATGGTTGTTGTGTTCTTCTAAATATGAATTGAGATGATGAAACTTTACTCTTTGAATTGGATCACCGATTGGAGAAGAAACAGACCAAGAAATCAAAGAATCAACATCATCAACAACCGTTTCTTCTTCTTCTGCGTCAACTACATCAACAAGTTCCCATTGAAGAAGAGAATCATCATCATTGTTATTCACCTTCATGAATTGAACTTGTTCAAGGATCAGAAACTGCATCGATGAAGTTGTTGAAGATTGGTTTTCCATTTTGACGCTTTTTTCAGTTTTCTTTGTGTGTGGTGTTGTAAGGTTTGATTTGTGAATTGTGTGAGATTGTGTTGTTGAGTTAATAAAAAAATATTAAATTAAATGTTTATATAAAATAATACTTTGCTTGTGATGCACGATAAGGAACAATGTGACGACATTTTTTGCTACGTGTTTAAGCCAATAGTAAGGAGCCACGTGTAACTCATTTATGTTATATACGGTATGGTTGGTGCAGTTCTTGCTGGTTACGCATTCAGTTTTTTCTTTCTTTTCAACAAATATACGCTACTACTTTTTTGTTTCCCTGCGATGAAAATTCTCATTTTTTTGTTTGGGATACAAGTAAATACAAAGCAAATGTAGGCACATTGTTGAAAATGTTAATAAATTAAAAATAGAAATATTGTTTCAAAGTCGTACATGTAATTTTTTAAAGTTAAAATATTATATTTTTTAATGTAAATTATTATTTTTGATTTTCTTAATAAAATGGTATTTGAGTTTAAACTCTAACTTTAATATAAAATAAAATATTTCTATTAATTAACTAATTAAGTTTATTGGACAAAGAGTTTGAATTTTTTTGGTTATTGAGTCAAAGAATTTGTAAATACACAAGATAGTTAAGGAATTATACTTTTAACACAAAGAGCTTAAAACTCTTACCACTTAAACTATGTAGAGACGCGAAGAGTCCAAATTATAGTTAGAGTTGTGGTAGTTGTATTTTGAGAAAAACTAATAATATATTTTAAGTGTCATTTTCACTTTGTGTTATTTTCTTAATATATATATGGGTTAAATATGTTTTTGAGCCTATAAACATTTAAATCTTCTACTTTTAGTCCCTCTAAATTTTTTTTCCACTTTTTAGTCCCTACAAACTTCTCTAACATGAATTTTGGTCCCTACTTTTAAGTCAACTCATGTATATTAATTAAAATTTAGAATTATGTATTCCGCTAATGTTTAGTATATTAAAAATTAAATTGATTTGTAAAATTTGAATTTTTTAAATTAGTGATGAATTAAATATGAATTTTTGAAGTGTTTGCGCTTAAAAATTCATAGTTAATTCATCTTTTGTTAAAAAATTATGAATTTTGGTTTGAGTGATTTTTATAATATTATAAACACAATCACAAAACCTCGTTAAAAAATTTGAATCGTACACATAGTTGAGTGAAAAGTAGAGACCAAAAATTATGATCAGAAATATTTGAATGACCAAATAGTGAGAAATTTTTTTAGATGGACTAAAAGTAGATGAGTCAGATGTTTATAGAGACTAAAAACATATTTAACCCTATATATATATATATGAAATTTCTTATCAAAAAAATATATAAGAAACTTAAAAGTTAAAATTAATTCTACTAAATACAGTAATAATATAAAATTATTTTAGACATGGAATGTCTATTAAACTAGTATTAAACTCTTTCATTTTAATAATGTTTGTTTGTCATTCTTGTTTTTCGTTTTGAATAAATATATTGTTTAATTTAAAAATAAATTTCATCTATTAATTTAACACTATTTATTTTATAAACTCGTTTTTCAGAAAACGAATTTCAAGTTTTTATTTATTTTAAACACATTTTTTAAAAATATTTATTTAAATTTATGATATTGCGTTACTAAAATTTAAAATAATAAATAATTAAAATGGTGAGGGAGACAATGACCATAAAGTGATAGCAGTTGATCTTCATCCCTCTTAAATTGATCAGAATTCTCTCATATCTTCCATCTACAGGAAGATAACTTCATATAGTGCAAGTTTTACTACTACCTTATTGGGGGATAAATTCTAATAGTACAAATCTTACCGCAACCGCATAAAGATATTATAGTTTTACACATACATGCAATGTTTTCAAACGAGAAAGAAAATATAATTAAAAAATGAAAACAAATTTTGCAAGATTAAAGAGAATTAAAAGATAAAGATATATCCATGAATGAACATGAAAAGAGAATGCACAGACACCATGTTTATCTTGCCATGGTTAAACATAGGTTGATGAATGTGCAAAGTGCAATTAATGAATTGATCATGATATAAACATCAAACATGGTCTATAATGCACAGGATACCTACACATTTACTGAAAAAATATTAAGTATCCATATATAAATGCTTTATTAATGATTCAAAATGTAGCAATTAAAAACTCAAAGTATAAAAATGAATTCAACATAATATAAGGTGAAAACTTTACTTGCACAAAATATTCATATGCTTCTTTTCCCCCCTTCCTCTTATACTTAGCAAAAGGGGCAAAATGTATTAGAAAGTAGACCATGGCAAAAAAATATAAAGAAAAACCGAAATGCACTCAAGAACAGTAACTCTCGACTATTTCTAGATTCTACAGAAAACATATGAATTGATCAATACGACTTTAATCTTGTGTTGAAAGGTGACCTGAAACAAAAATTATCATTAACCGCTTCTGATCCAAAAGTTCAATCAACGAATCTGGGAAGGAGAACAGAGCAATCCAGAAGCATCGGAACCCACCACTGAAAGTTCACACACAGTGCATAGCTGCCCCTCCTGGGTTGGTACAAAACGGGAAGTACAGTATGGGCAAGAGACATCCTTCTGTCCACGATAAATGGGCACATAGGTTGCCCCACAAACTACAAATGGGTTTCGGAAATCGTAGTTCAACTCTGTGGCATCGGTCATATTCCTTTCTGCAGCTGCTAGAACTTGTCTTGCTGTCTTAGCTTGGTTTTCAATGCTAGGATTGGTCTCAAGTAGTCTCCTGGCAAAGTTAGCAGCTGTGGCAAGGTTCTTTGCTTTGTAGCAGACAGTCATTGCATTCAACAAAGCTAGCCTCAAGTGAGGTGTCTGAAGATTGCAGTGGGTAAAATATGCTGCAAGCTCCTGCTGGCGTACCGGATTGTCCTTCATTTCCCTTCTTTTCAACTCCATCTGCAGAGCCAGAACATACTCTTTCACTATGATTATCAATTCTTTTACATCATCCACTTCCCTCCTTGACTCAACCACAATCAAAGGAATTGTATGGAGAATATTGACAAATGTCCGAAGAGCGTCAGTGAATTTCCCAGCAGTTGTTGACCTATAACCAGCTTTGAGTTTTTCATCTAATTGAGACAATTTGAAAGGAAGAGCTGGTGGGCCTCTCACATTTGGACTAGACGACTCAGTCCACCCCCTTTCAACAGCAAGTGGTACAACTGGAGCGGATGAAAAGGCACGCAGATAAGAGTGACTGGCAGAATGAAGATCTAGAAACATGGATCTCAAGGGGGCAAAATTTTTTATCCCAAGCTGCCTGTTCAGTAATCTCATTGCAGTATCAAAATTGCCAGCAGCTGCATGATCAGCAGCAAGAGATGATCTCTGAGTCCATATTTGGCTAACTGCCATCCCAGGTGTTGGGGCCACAAAAACTGAAGACCGCGCACTGACAGAAGCTTTTGGAGTGTCAGAATCAGGGGGGAGATCTAAATCATCTAGCAACCACCCACCCTCTTCATCGCCATCTTCGGCCACCTCTCCATCATCCAAAATTGCAGCAACATCATCTCCATTTGGTAATCCATCAACATCAACCATGTCGAGCCCCTCAATCCAATTACCTCCTTCAGCAGCGTCATCAAATTCATCATCTTCAGCATCTTGATCGGCGTTTCTAAACCCACCATCAAATATACCTCGCATGACCCTAAGAAGGGGCCAATCACCACAGCACAGTACAGGTGATGGAGGTATCAAGAGAGATGGTACTTTTCCCTCAGGCAAAGATGGAACATTATCCCCCAATTCAGCTGCAAGCCTTTCAGCAACGTCATGTAGCCCATGGGTAGATGCAGTTACATAAGCAAGAGGCAAATGGCCCACATTCTCTAAGATCTTAACACGCTCCCGAATATCGCCCATGTATAAGGCATTGTGAAACTGGCCCATGACATCATTCTTGACTTCAGCAATTTTCAACATCTTTGAAAGTTTCTCCACATTACCAGTGATGAGATAAAGGAAAGATAATCTCTCAAAATTCTTGGTCCTCTGATATGCATACTCTACTATACCAGCATTGCCTTGTCGAAGAGCTTCAACTCCCAATCGGTACCAGTGATCTTTCTCATCAATTGCTGTAGCTGATGCAACTGCAATTTGAATGTTCCCACTCTCTAAAGCCAAATTGAACCGAATTCTCTCATCTTTCACAAAATGGAGGGCAACCTCAGGAAATCCTTTCTGTTGTAGATAAGCAATCATAGCTTGCCCACAAAGTTGTGAATTCCTTATCATGTTCATAACATGGTCATATCTTTTCTTCAACAAGGAAAGCTTAAAGATATACTCTGTAGCATCAATGGTTATAGCTTTGTTTTTCCCATCCCGACCCAAGCAGAAGATGGTATTGCCAACAACCTTTGTGATATAGATTGGGACGTCCAGTGTTTTTATTATCCCACTGTCTCCATTTGGGAGGCAGTATTTGATATGATTTAATGTTGTGTAAATAAAAATGCCATTGTCATCCCACGCTCCACTTTTTACACGGATTGTCTCATGCAGGGTGCATTGATGCACCAGCAGCTTGCTGGCAATGACAATTGCATGTTTGCTGAGTAAAGCAACATTTTCCATGTCATTAGACCAGATTACATACTTAATGAAAGGGGTCTGAAGATCACCTTGAACGACCCTCGTCGAAAGATTAAATATAAAAACCCTATCCTCAGACCTACAAAGCAGGTTGCCTGCTGGAGCATAGAATATAGCATCGGTGGCAATTGGGAGCACACTCTTTTTAACAAGCTCATTCTTTAGGTTTTTTAAAATGACTTGGTTGCTGCTTTTTTCAAGCACAGCAAACCTATTCCGACCCAAAAAGACTGCTGATCCTCCAGGACCTTTCTTTGGTTCTTGCATATCACCCCTACCAAAACTGTCCTTAATTGTGCTATCCTTGGATATGCAGTACAACTCATAAGATCCACCATCCACATCTGAACAGAGAAGAATTGCATTGTCAGTAGGACTGTAGGAAAGAGTCTTAGGACTTTGATTCAGGCTTAAAGAACCAGGTCTCCGAATAGTAAGCACTTGTGTTTCTCTCTGTGTTGAAAATTCATAAAACCGCAAAAAGCGGTCTTTTGTGTAGAACAAAGAATCACCACTAACTGCAAAGGCAGGCCTTTCTCTCTCCAGCTTGAAGACGATCATGCCACTATCATGACCAGCTGCCAACAGATTCATTTCAGGATGCGTTGAAAGAATCCAAAACCGATCATGTTCCCGGCGGAAGGTTTGAATTCCAGTCCTCTTTGTTGCATCCCATACTCGAATACTTTTATCCTCAGAATTGGACACAATGATGTCCTGTTTGGCATGGAACATAACACATGAAACATTATTCATGTGCCCTCTCAAAGTATCCACTTCCCAGGCCTTAGTGTCTGAAAACAGGAAATAAATTTTATTAGGGAATAGAGAAGGTTGCTCCAAATACTAATTTTGTTTTTTCTTTTACGTTAACTGCATAGTAATAAAGTTAATATGAAGCTCCTCTAAACACCGTTTTACTAATACTCCATTCTTTTTTAGTTGTCGTTTTTAAGGTTATTTACACATACCAATAAAACTAACAATTTTTGTTACTTTTGATGGAATTATGTTTCTTTCCCATAATATTCCTAACAATCTCATTTCACTTATTTCTCTCTCTGAAATAAATACTTAAGAGTATAAGTGACAAAACAACAATCAATGTTGTGACAAGTAAATCGACACAATTATTTCCTAACAAAATACAAGTAAAATTAAAAGGAGGAAGAATTTGTAATAACCGGTATAGCATCAACTATGAAGCACAAACACTCCTCGGATTCGGCATGTCCCGGCGTCGGACACGCGTTGTGTACAACTGAAACTTACAATTACATTGAATTATATCATTTTTCAAAAAAAAAATTGTGTCGACGTGTCCGGTGTCTGTGCTTCATAGGCATCAAATACAATATAAGAAAGCCTAGTAAGCTGAACTTCAATAGACAAAAATGAAAGCCATGTATATTTCCAGATAGTTATGATTCAGGCAGCATAAAGCTAATAACAAGGTTTAATATTACCATTCATCCTCCAAAGTTTCACTTGACGATCATCAGCTCCTGAGACAATAAGAGGCAGTGTAGGATGAAAAGCAGCCCAGTTGACACCCCGGTCATGACCTTCCAACACGTACTTGACAACGGCATCAACGCCACCAAAAAGATCTGTGTTCATCTGACTCAATCGCAAAATATCATCAGAAGGAGGTCCAGCCTTTCTTTTGAGAGAACCAATATCCCAAACACGAACAGTCTGATCCAGGGAGGCTGACACAACAATATCCTCTTTTGGATGGAATGAAGCACACATAACATAATGGTTGTGCCCAGTTAAAACAGATATACAGGTACGTGACTGCCAGTTCCAGATGCGAATGGTTTGATCGTCACTAGCACTCACAATCCATGGGTTCTCATGATGAAATTGCACGGTACGAATATAATCAAGGTGTCCTAGAAGAGTGAACAAACACCTATGCATCTTATAGTTCCAGACCTTAATCTTGTAATCATCCCCTGTCCCAATAAAAAATATAAAAATCAATAAGCATGAAATAATGTATTTTATTGACATGTGACACACAAATATCTCCTCTACGCCAAGTGACAATTTAAACTTACAGAAAACCATACTAAAACACAACCATTAGAGCAAGAATTAATGCACAAGAACCACTGATATTTCACAAGATCAAATTGGTTTAGTTATTATTTTCCTAGATCCAAAGCATTTAAATCACCCCAAACAGATCTTATTCCCTATTCAAATAAATAAATCACAAACAAGTCTTAGAAACATATAAAACCTAACCAAATTCCTAGTTTCTTACACTTCACGGTATAGTCTCCTTTCTCACAACCCATAAAGAACAAATGTGAAAAGATGAAAGAATTAGCAGATATAAGACAAGCATTAAATATTTAAATCCTTGCATTAAAAAAAAGCAGCAAATCATTGTATGATAGGACAAGCCAATATGAGACATCACACACACAATTCCTCTAAACCAATAATATTAACATTTCATCAATTTAGATTGCCAGATAGAAAATTAAATTACCTAAAAAGGTAGAGATCACATCACAACTCCTCTAAACCTATAACATTCAAATTTCGTGCATGTTTGGCATCACAGTTGGTTTGCCAAAATCAGGTTTGCAAAAATCTCAGTGAGCCACAGTGATCGCGCAAAAGCTATTAGTGTGTGTGTGTGTTTGGTTTGGCGGTGGACAAAATTGATTCTAATAGAATTGAGTTGGGTAGAAGTAGAATTGATTTTAACAAAATTGATTTTATGTTTGGATACATTTATGTAAAAGTAGTTTGAACAATAAATTTCAGTGTAAAAATCATATTTAAACTCAAACGCTACAAATCCTAGCTTCTAGTAGAATCAATTACAGAGGCATAATCAATTATATTTTAGAATAACCAAACACCGTAAAATCACTCCATAATCATCAATTCTACATCTCTAGAATTACTGTCGGCTCTTTCAGAAGCCAAACCAAACATACCAGTACCACAGTGTAGCTTAGACACAATGACGGTGTCTCACTGTGAGTGATTCTAGCAAACCCAATGCAAGATCTAATCAGAAAGGCAATTTAAAACTAGAAATCTACACAGATCAGTTTAGATGGATCCCAAATTCCCAATATAGTTTAGATGGAACCATACATCGAATGTATTAGTAATAACATTTGATCAGTTTAGTATGCAAGATCTGATCCAAACAGAGACACAATTTCTTAACACAAATCTACACATAATCATACATCCAATGTAGTAACTAAAATGCAAACAGATCAAATAAATAAAAACAAGAAAGAAAAAAAGCAGAAGTAATAGATCAGAGAGTAAAAGGTACCTCCAGAGACAAAGAGAGGTTGAGAATTATGAAAATGAACGCCTCGAACAGGTCCATCGTGTTCATCAAATCTATCAATTAAGGTACCCATTCGATAATCCCATAGCTGGATGACACCACTGTGAAGACTCGCAAGTATCCATGGTCTCTTGCTGTGGAAACTCAATCCCTTCACTCTGTTACTTTTCGTCTCAAACTTCGTTAACATTTTCTCGCTCGCTCGCTGCATCGATCACAATTTGAATCACGGAAAAGAATTAAGGTATAAGAATGAATCAACATCAACATTGTTGAAGATTTAGAGAGAAAATTGAATCGAAATTAAGAATAGAGAGAAATTGAGATTACCTCACTCAGATCTGATTAGGATGATGATTGAATCGAGAAGAGATGGTTACGACCGACAGAGGTGTGCATATATTGTGTAGAGAGAAAATGAGAGCGAGAATATTCGGTTATAATCAGATTAGATCTGGTTATGGTGTTTGTATTTGTATGAATGTTTAGTTTTTTCTTTTGAAAGAAAAAGGAATAGAAAGAGAGAGAGAGAATATAATGGAAATTCTGTAAGTGAGTAACAGCGTAGTGATGATCCAAAGTATGCAATGTTTTTTTTTTTTGAGATCGGGGTATCACTCCTGAACACATTGACTAATCCCTCGCTAGATTGGAGGCACCTAGAAAGGTTAGATAGCTGGTTTAAGGATTAAAAACTGCTCCATACCCGAAATGTTTATAAAGTAGTAACTTAATTTTGGTTAATAAAAATCAATTAATTCAGAGCTGATCGATAGACTTGATAGAAAAGATTCCAATTAGAATTATTAAAATTTTAATTAAAATTTAATTATATAAATTTTATAATGAATTATTTATTATAAATTAGAATTGAAATATGATGTATATAGAGCTGTCAAAATGGGTTGAGTCGCATGAGTCAGATCGCCAAGCCCGGAAAAGCGACGGTCTTGGGCTTTAAAATTTATATTTAAATTATCATTTGGGTTTTTAGTCCGACATGTATTTACCGTTAAAATTATGGACTTACCTGCAGAACCGTCAAAATGGGTCGGACCGCCAAGCCCGAAAAACACCGGACTTGACTTTAAAATTTACACCTAAATTTTATCCGGACTTTTAGCCCGACCTAAAGATACCCATTTAAAATATGGGCTTACCCGAATGGGCCGTGGGCCGTCCCCTAACCCATATATATTTTTTTGTGTTTTTTTAAGTGCAACCCAATTCTGACAAAACAAGAAACTGTACAATGAAAACGACGACAAAGGCAAACGTGAAAACTGAAAATGTGAAACAACACGGTGAAATTAGATGAAGTTTTTAATAATGAAAAAGATGATGGAACTTATGGAAGTGAACAAGCATCCAACACGATGGAATATGTGAACGTTGATAGAGATGATTTCTTTTGGAGAATTCAAACTTATTTTGTTTTTGAGAATTTATTTGAACTTAGTTTATGTAATTTTGGTTGAACTTAGCTTATTGTTTGTTTTGAAGAGTTATTTTAACTTACTTTATGTTATTTTTGGTGATTGATAACTCATGGAAAGGAATTGTACAAGTACAAACATCTAAAACGGCGTTGTTATAATTGATAAACATATTTGTTATGATTTTTAGTTGCTTGAAATGTTTAATTTTTTCTCCATAAAATTGGATTTTGGTAGTGCAAAAAAGAAAACAAAAAAATAATATACTGGGTCGGGCTTACCCAAAAGACCGCTAGCCCGCATAGGGCCGGACTAAGGCTCTAATTTTCCAATTCATATTTTCATCTGGCTTTTTAGCTCGACTCGATGAAGCCCGCCGTCCGACCGGACTGTCCTTTTTTACAGCTCTACTTACCCGCATGGCCCATGAGCCCGCATCAGTGTGTATTTTTTTTTTTTTTAAAACACAACTCAAGTCTAAGTCTTACAAAAAATTAAAAAATTATAATTATGTTTGAATATGCTTATTTATGTTATTTTGTGTGATATTTTGATTGTAAATTATAATTGTGTTGTTTGATTATGTACGAACTTAGTTTGTTTTGAAAAATTATTTGAATTTATTTTATGTTATTTAGTTGATTGGTAACTTATTTTGAAAAATGTAAACTTATTTGTATTATATTTGAAATGTTTTTTTATGGTTGCACCGTTAGAGTAAAAAATGTGTGAATTATTTTAAGATTATGTGATTTAATGAGATCCACAAAATACTTAATATGAGTTCACAAATGGAGATGCTCTTATGTTTTTTATTTATATAACTAAAGTTTGAGGGAGAAAATACAAATAAGTATCGATAACCTCCTAAACAAATTTTCTGAAATTACGACAAACATCTGGTGACATGAATTTAAAGAGATGGAGCGGCCATGAAATTGGTAGGCAAAGCAAATGTATATTGACTTTCCCTTGCAGCTCTGGCAGGATTTTATCTTTTACCGGATTAGCGTATGTTTGGTTAGGCGGTGAGAATAATTGATTTTGAATGAATTGATTTTATCAAAATTGATTTTAGTTAAAATTGAGTTTAATGTAAAGTGATTTATGTTTGGATATGTGTATGTAAAAGTAATTTTTCTTTACATATATTATTTGGATAGTTTGGATTAAAATTGCTTTCGCATGTGTAATTACTAAAATGGGTCTCATGGTATATGTGTATACTTGACAAGGATAATAACAATAAATAATAAAGTAAAGGACAAGGATATATGTGTATACTTACACATATATACATTGGTCCTCATCTAGGACCAATGTAATTTTTTATTTATGAAAAGAGTATATCAAAAATAAACTCCTTAATAAGCATGTAAATTATTGTCAAAAAAAGAAGCAGCATGTAAATGATTAGTTTTGTTTATATTTTGTTACAGATGAACATTTGTTCGTTCCCCCCAACATCCAAACTTTGACTTCAGGACAAACTGTTTGCCTACAATCTGCGCGCAAAACTAGCTGAAAGTAGCCATATGCTATTATGAAGGCCAATTCACTGATCCGCGTCTGTACATAGCTACTTGCTCGTAGATATGATATCTAGAACTCTCCAGCTCTCCAGTATATGTATTAGATTGATCTGCTCTGAAAATTATAAATCACAACTAGCATCATGTAGAAATTACCATGGCTTATGACATTCCACCTGCTAACACGTCTTCAGTTATGATGAAATGCTATTGTGGTTTCCCCTGGCTCTGAAGCACTTGAACAATCTCATGTGCTCTAGTTTCAATGCCTTTTAGGAATTCTGTCAGAATCCGTTGTTGGTAAGAACCTCCCTCCTATCAAATGTAAAACATCAGTTCAGAAGAAGACCGAAAATAAAAAATAAAAATAACCAAATGAAGAAAGGCATAGCTTTGTCTCACAGTTCTAATTAAAGTGCGCTCTATTCGTTTGTTCAAGACAGCATAGAGCTCCTCTGGCGAAACATCCCCAGCACCAATTGTCAATCCATTGATCAAAATACTGTTCCATTCTTGTTCAGGAGCTGTACAAGGGACAAAAAAATAGTTGATCTTGATGCAAGATATGTAACATAAGTTGGAGATAAAAGGTGGCACACTATTAATCTAGATCAGACAAACATAAAAGAAGATATACCATCCACAACATTGAGACTTCTGGGTATACAGAAGTCTAAAACATTTATCCAGGGGACATAATCAGGAAAGTCAGAAACTATACTACTGGAAACAGGTTGTTTATTGGTTAGCCAAAATTTTCTTTCATATAATCTAGTTTCTTATGACTCTTAATCAGTAAGATCTATTGATTTACAGAGAGGGAGAATCAGAAATCACATGTACTATTTCAGTTATAGCCTATAGGGTTAGTCTTTAATTATATTGATATCGGTATGAATGATCTGTTCAATGCTATTAAAGAAAACAGAACACTAACCCTTAATTACATTAATACTAGAATTTAATCAAACAAGGAAATAAATCATAATATAAAACAAAACATGGAAAGCAATCCTAAGAGATTTTTTTTGGAAACGGAAAAATAAACAATCCTAAGAGATAATCTTAGTTACTCTAAATGTTATGTAAAAACGTAATTACAGAGGGAGATCATAAGCTACAAATTATAGGAATGAGAGAGGCTTGTCTTTGGGTTAAGAAAGAAATTTGCAGTAAGAGAGAACTATGTCTCTCGAATACCTGAAATGTAAGTTTTTTATATTCCTACTATATCCAAAACCAGTTCCAATCACAAAACATATATATATATATATATATATATATATATATTACAAGACATTTTCCATATATTCTGACCTCCTTCCCTTTTTAAGCTTGTTAGAATGTACTTGAAAAAATGGAAAACAACATAGCCAGAAAGACACTTAAGGATGTTGGAGACATCGTAGAGATGGACATTGGTGCAGTGACAACTGAGCAGAATGGTTGGAAATTGGAATGTCAACACAAAGAGCTGGTCGGAATGTTGTGTGACTAAGAAACGAGAATTTGTTGAAATGCAGAAATGATCATCCGCAGAAATTTCCCAACAATCAAATTATAGACAACTAAAATTGCTATGAAGAACAATATGTGGAAGCTTTAAACCACTAGAGAACTCAAATGATCAATGTGGTTCACCCCACAATCAAGGGACATGTCCTCAGACAAAAATGTAGGGGTATATCACTTTAATCTTGAGAAGCACAGATGGCGTTCAGTGAAGAACTGACACAGATTCCTATTGAGTGCTCACGAACAAAGCTTTATATCCCTCTCTTTCTAGTGTTTACACAACTTCCCACGTTAATTTTTTAACTGAATATAGACTATTGGGAATAGAGATCTCGTCCTTAACCTGGAGTCTTAATACAAGAGAGAAGATGCAAAGGTGTCACACAAACTCTCTCAAGTACTCAAGAGCAAAGCAGCTTCATGCCTCTTTCTCTATAGTGTTTATAAAAAACTTATCACGGTAACTTTATTACTGAATTCAGACTACTCGTACTAGAGACCTCCGTATACAGGAGTCTCAATACACGAGAGCAGATACAAAATGTCACATTTACAATAACTACCAATGATCTTCAAATATTTGTTTCTGTCTTATCAGTACTGGTCTATAGGACGATACATAACACATGATGTCTCAACAAGTACTTAGGAGTTAGGACCATAAAATGATGCAAATGAGAAGATCGTTAAAACAAACCCAATTGGACCAGACAGAGAGATAAGATGATGCAGACATACACATAAAATAGAGATGCTTAAAACGAAAAGAGTTCAACATATTTCTTTCTAGAGAACTAGTGATATTATATAATTCTTATATTAAATTTACAATTAGATGTTTTTTCTACAATGTAAAAGATTAGGACGATAAAGACACCTTGGATTATGGTTTCAAGGAATTTCTCGTCCTTCAAAACTTCATTCCCTGCAAAAAGAATACAACAAATTTTCATATTAAATAAATACTTTTAATAATCTTTCCAACCATATTAAGATATATTGGCTAGCAAGAAGCCAAGAAGACAATGTTATGATGAAAATGTTAATGTCTAAAACTTTTGTTTCATATACACCAGCAGTGAAAAATTATATTTTACATAAGCAACCTTGTTTCATATATTATGTTGATAAGTATGTATTCGTAATTAATGTTAAACAGTGTGATAAAAACCAACTAAGTGAAATATGTTATTGGTAATCATTTGTACCTCGACTAGTGCCATGCTTCTACAAGCAAATACTCATCTATTCAGACATAAACTGTGTGTATAAGGTACTCCGACTATAAACAAACCTTTGATTGCATAACTACGTTTTGAGAGAGAGTTGGAAGCATACAGCTGCAAAACCTTTTGCAACATAGCCTCAAGCCCAGGCTTATCACCATCTTCCTTTGCCTGCTCGTGATAGTCAACATATTGTTGAGTCGTAAGTAATATGTAAAGTAATTACAGCAGAAAAAGTGAAATATAAAAGTGGATATCATAAATAAAATACACACTAAACCAAACGTAGCAGTACTTATACAAATATCCCAAAATGACCACTAAGCATTTGGGAAAGAAAAATAGTAACTAATACACTTGGTACCTCTTCGACACATAAGAACTAAGAAACTAATACAAATTTTGAGGATAGTAAGAAGGTAATGTTGGCAGTTATTAGAGCACACATTGTCAACTGACAAATGAAATTATTACAGGTTTATAAAAAAGCAGCGGAAGTGAAAAATAGACTCACTTGTCTTAGTTGTGCGTTAACTTCGGCAAGGAACCCTTCATCTAACTTTCCTTCTTGTGCCCTTTGATTTATTTCCTAATGATTACGAATAAAATTTTAAATAGTTGGACAAGATTAGTTGAAAAATATACATTAAGAATCAAAATAATAAAAGCTAGCCATTTAGAAGAGAAGAAATACTAAATCTACAAGTTTGTGGTTCTGCGGAGTTATTCACCTTTCCCATCACAAATGACTATATGGTACTACTTTCAATTAAGCTTGCATTACAAAAATTAGAAGAATACACATGCATATCATGTTATTCTTTTTTTCTGAGTTCCTATCACTCTGTTTATTATTGTCAACGTCATTAATCATTTGGCCTCATAATAAGTCTTATCTAATAGATTTTTACAAAACCTGAATAAGAATTAAGCTTAAGGTTAACAAATTGACACAACTACTATATGATTACCCAAGTCACTGCATATGGAAGTTCAGAAATACAGTATAGTTTGCCTTCCAGTGAAACACGCAACTCTAGCTAAAATCAGTGAGAAACATAACTCACCCTTTCCATCAATGTGAGTGCTCGAGGATCTTGGGGAGGCCAAGAAATCTCTCCTTCGTCATCAACAACAGGTTTTAGAACTCCCTTCAGGACATCTGTAGCAGACTCTATCCTTTCCTGCAGAGCAAGTACACAGTAACAAGATTATGGTCCAAAGAAGCAATAAAAAAAGTAAGACAAACATTGAACAATAATCAGAGAAGTGAAAAGGGAGATATACATTAGTCTTATGAACCACAAGATCCACCACATTCATAATCGCTGAAGCCAATTCTTCATAATCTTTCTACATACCAACAACAAACAGAAAATAAATAGTGTGACAAACTGACAAGTGACAATTAATGAACGATATACACAGAAACTGTTCATAGATATATTGTCGTAAATTTAAAAGCTTACTTTATCATCCTCAGACTTGCAACTATCAGATCTTGCGGCAAGTCGTAACCAAAAGTCAGTATTGAAAGCAAGGATGTTTTCAACAACGAGTTTCTGAAGCTGTTTTGAAATGAAACCAATATCAACAAACATTATCCAAATTCTACCAATTAATAGGAATACTTTGTTAGACTTCTTATTATGGCAGTTTTGTTTTTATTATGTGTCCGTTACAGAGAATAGAAAAGGGAAAATGGTTATGGGAGGGAGAGACAAAACTCTCGAATTTGTTGGATAGAAATTTTCTTTAGTTATAGTATACTATATCTTTCTTTTGTTTATGTGTAAATTCTGTATTCTCTATAGCATGTGTAATTTTGTTTCTGTTGTAAACATATTGTGCGATGAATAAAAGTCGGTTTCTATTTTCTACAATTAAGTTGCATTTTCGAAGTAGTTTTTAACATACTTATCTCACACTAACTACTTTTATTTGTCTTCTGAAGTATTAATTTCATAGTTGATTGTTACAATTACATATTTTTTCATGCAAATTTGTCAACACATTTTCTTAAAAAGGTTTAGACATAGTTTTTAGAAACAAATATATTCCTAGTGCATTAGTACCTATACTACTAGTATATAACACTTTACTCCTGAATCATGAATCATGTTTACTATAATATATAGTGCATGTTTGGTATCACGGTGGATATGCAAGAATCACGGCGATTCATTGTGATTTCACAGAAACTACAATTTGTAGCTTCTGTAAAATCATAATCCTGGCATTCCCACCATGATACCAAACATGTTTACTATAATATATAGAGCATGTTTGGTATCATGGTGGATATGCAAGAATCACGGCGATTCTTTGTGATTTCACAGAAACTATAATTTGTAGCTTCTGTAAAATCATAATTCTGGCATTCCCACCATGATACCAAACATATGCATAATGTACGTACTTAAATGAAATTTTCCAGTATTAAAAAGGTTAGAAATTCATACTTCACGAGGATTAGCTACCCTAAGCAAATCAATGAGCTTATCAACTTCAACAGTCTTCTTAAAAGATTCCTCAGCTTCTTGATTGGCTACACATATGAAAGTTTTCCTGTTTTTAGATCGAAACACGCGATTTCAAATATACTATTTCAGATAGCTACATCAAATAATAACAATAATAATAGTAATAATCAGTAATATTGAGGATGAATTGAAACGGTGTATTACACTACCTTCTTCTTCTTCTTCTCGAATTCAAAGTAAACAGTGTAAGGTTGTTGAAGCTATGTTGGCGGTTGCAGAGAATCTGAATTTTGCGATTATGCAGAAGTGTACGCTAAATAAAAGCATGGAAATGATGTGATTAAACGAAATAGGAAATGCATAATAAATAATGTAAGAATTGAAATAACGTACTTGTTGTTGTTGAGGATGAGATGATGAATGTGGATTTGTGAAAGAAGAGTAAGTGTAAGCGGAAGCGGAGATAGAGAAGGCGTTCATTGTCATTGGAGTGAGTGAAAGCTAGTTAGTTCAGTGGCGGTGGCGGGAGAGAAAAAAGGTCTCCAGGGAGCGTATCCAAATCCCAACCATACAATACCAACTCTCACTCACTACTTTTCTCAACAAAAAAAAAAAACAAAGGCTAAATTGCAATTTTGACCCTCTAAATTTACTAATTGTGTGATTTTGACCTTTTAAATTTTAAGCGAGTGAATTTAACCTTTTATATTTCATAATTGTGTAATTTTGATCATTTAAATTACAAATGAGCAAATTTAACCCTTTACATTAGCCCCATTTAACAAATTTCATGACCCTTGACTATTTTAACTAAAAGTTTCCTTACATAGAATATTTTCTTACACATTTTTGCAATATAAAAGTTTAGAACTAATAAGCAATTATAAAAGTTTGGACAATTGTATCATAATAAGACAAGAAATATGACCATTCATTCATAATTCAAAATATTTATACATAATATAAAAAGATATATATCTAATAGTAAATTGTTGACATACGCCTAATGGTATATACGTTCTTGCCGAATAAAAATAAACTCCAAACCAAACATTACAAAATAGAAAATTTGTTTGTGGATGGTTTTTACAAATATTAAAACTTTTTAAATATTTAGTCAAAATATTTGTCAAAAAAACAAATAGTCAAGGGTTATGAAATTGCACAATTAAGAAATATGGAACGTTAAAATCGCATATTTAAAACTTGGGGGTTAAAATCGTACATTTATGAAACTTAGGGTGTCAAAACTGCAATTTAACCAAGAACAAAATCCAATTTTCTTTTTCTATTTTTTAATTTTATTGTTTGTGAATGACGGTGATAGTTTAAAGTTGATAGTCGATGATTTATGTGTGATAATTGATAAATTAATTGAAGTGTTTGATAAAATTAACAGTTACACCTAAATGTAAGCAGACATAAAAAATCTATATTTAATTAATATTTAATTTAATGATATAGTAAAATTAAAAGAAAAAATGTTAAGATATAAAAGTGATAAATCTGACGAGAGCACATTAAATTGAAAATAATAAATTCAAGAAAATATTAGTGTGTACATTTTGGAAATAATATCAAATCCCACATTAATTAAATTAAATTAAAGACTTAAATATGTAAAAAATCTTTGTATTTTGGAGTCGCTTGAGTTTTAGTTCTTTGTACTTTAAAAAACTTTTAAATTGACTATGTACTTTCAATTTTACTTTCAAAAAGGTCCCTCGACCCATTTTTTGATGACATGTTATTTTTTGATGACTTGACACTGATGAGTCCAAAGACCTTTTTGAAAGTAAAATGAAAGTACGAGGTCAATTTAAAAGTTTTTTTAAAGTACAAGGACTAAAACTAAAGTGACATGTCATCCAAAAATGGGTCCAGGGACCTTTTTGACAATAAAATGAAAGTACAGGTCAATTTAATTTTTTTTTAAAGTACATGAACTAATACTCAAATGACTCCAAAATACAGAGACATTTTACATATTTAAGCCTAAATTAAATTATAGAGTTAATAAGCCTTTACCTCTAAAGCAAGCAAGTTTTGTTTTTCTTCCATGTAAAATTATTTTTTAGATTACTCTTGTAAAATATATTTTTTGGATTTATCCTCTACATTGACTTTTTGCTTATGTGGCAGACAAAAGTCAACTGTCACGTCTGCAAAAAGTCAATGTCACATCAGCAAAAGTTAATTTTTTGTTTGTCATGTAAGCAAAAATATCAACAAAGATGGCAAATAAAAATAAATTACAACGGTTAATCCAAAAAAATAACTTTGCAAGGGGTAAAAGCCTATTAACCTTAGATTATATACATTTATTTAACGGAAAATACTTCATTCGTCCCAAAATATTTGTCACATAATCTACTTTGACTATATTTTTTACAAATATGTAAATTTAAATACTAGCATAGAAGATGTTGTTTGATTTGTCTCGATGAATATTTTTAGAATATGCAATTTTATAATTTTAAAAAATAAATAATTAAAGATATTAATGATTTAAATTATGAATCGACAATCATGATCTAGTTAATTGTGACAATAAGGTAAAGGTGATCATATCTGAACTAATCCAAAAGTAAAACTGCAAACCGAACCAATTCAAACCGAAAATCGCAAAAAACCACATTTAGTTAAAATCGCACGGATTATTTTTCTACTAAACCGCGCGGTTTGGTTAGGGTCGCGGTTTTCATCTCATAAAACCGAACCGAACCGCAATACTTAACTTAACTCTATCATCTCGAAACAATCAACTTATTACACAATCCAACTTAACAAGCTCAATCAAAATTGATTCTATAAAATTATAGGTTGTCAAAATATATCATTTTACGCGATAAAGAACTATAATATTTCTATTAAAAATAAACTATATCAATTTTCGTTTTGGATTGACAGTTCTGATGGATTCCAAGGCCCAGTTTCAATCACCAGGCCAATGGATTTAGCTAGCCTTCTCCTTGGGCCAAACACGTGCCATGGACTTACGCCCAATCTAAAAACAAAATCCAAATTCGCATAATTGCCTTTTACACGAGGAAAACGTTTTTTTTTTCTCATCCCTTAAGAAAATTTGTATATTTCTTTAAATATGTCATATATAAATAAATAATTACACTTGAATAACATGTAAAGGAATTAAAATATGTCACCAATTTTAAATTATTAACAGCAAACTCTGATAAACAGTTCGTTAGATCTTGTGTTGGAGAATTTTACAATAACTTGAATAAAAATATAAGAAAATGATGATGATTACACAAACTTTTAAAACATGTAAAAACACGCATTAAATTCGTCCTCACCAATTTATGCAAATAAGATACAATATGGATAATTGTGGATTCTACTCATGATACTTTGAAATTTTTGAAGTTAATTTTACACTCATTACATTACAAGGATAAAATTTTCTCAATTACTTGTGTCATAAAAGAAAAGAAGAAATTATTTAGAAATAATTTTAACAAAATTCTCAATTGCAATAACCCCAATTCTTACTTGATAACTTATGGTTGTGATGTGCAGTCAGAATTGTGGCACCCAAACTTGAATCCATTTTTAGTAAGCACCCACTTAGGTTCATTAAATATTTAATGCGAATATTTAGTTCAATTTTTATCCCTTTGTTGAAAACTATTAAATGTGAGTTAAGTCTTGTATGAAAGAGTTGAAGTTGAAAACATTAAGTGAGAGAACTTATTAACTCAATGTCCTAAGATTTTGTATGAAAAAGTGGTGTCAAAGTAGTCACTTGTGTGATTGTTCAAGGTCTAGAAAAATTCTCTCAAAATTTCTCTCCCCACCTTCATGATTCTCTCCCCCCTTAACTACCATTTTTGCCCTTAGATATAAATTGGAGGATGTTCGGGACAAATTCAGCTTATAAAATCCGAACTTAGTGAATAGAACCCAAACTCGCTGTTAACTACAAAATATATCGTAGCAAAAAACAACAAGTTTTTATTCTATTTTCTTGTTAGGAACTTGCTTAAACAACTTTAGCTTCTTCTCTCCCTTTTTAGTAACTTGCTTCCAAACAAAACATGTTTATTATGTATTGTATTGATCAAATAAGAAACCAACAAATGATTTGATCAAATAAATGCTTACATAAAACAACAACAACAAGAGGGTAGCTGTTTGGGGCTGACTAGCTGTTTGGGGTAGTTGTCCATGCTTACTATCGCCATTGGTTTTTTGGATTTGATGTTCTTGTTGCCTTTTGCTGTTTTGGTGTAATTTTTATGTTCTTCCCCTCCGTTTGTATCTCTGTTGTTTGGGGCTGTGAACTTGTCTTTGCGTGTTCCTTCCATGGATCGATTTGTACACCTTGTATATTTCTATCCAATTCAATAATATTATTGTTGTTCAAAAAAAAAAATACAAGGGGGTAGTTTGGTGTTTTGGAATTAAATCTGTGTTTTGATGTGTTTTGTTATGCTGGTTTTTTATGTACCTAAGGGGGTAGTTTGGTTGTTTTTCTTGCTTAGGCTTTGGTTTCTATTTTGTTTGGGATGGAGTGGTGTACTCATTGTTTGGTTCTCTGTTTTGTAACAGTAGCTACGAATTTGCTACCAATCAGCCACAATATAGTCATAAAGTTTGGATTTTTTAATCCGAACCTGCTAAAACCCCCCCACAAAATTTGGATTTTATAATCCGAACCATATTCTACACATGAGATGAAGAATATTTTAGAATTTTATGGGGGAATTAGAGAAGTGTGGGGGGGTGGAAAGACAAATTGTCCAAGGTCTAATATGTTGATTCAACCCGGTTACTTCTCTTTCTCCCTTGTTCTTCCAACTACCCGATGTGAGACTTGGATGAGTACTCAATTTGGCACAACACCATGCCATTTCCTGGAATGGGGGAAGATATCTAGATTTCTATTTATGGGGTCATGCGACTGACTGGAATGGTGAGCATGGCACTACTTATGTTTTCATCACTTAACTGTTAGCATCAAAGCTCGTATTCAAGGAGAGTTTTTCTGAGGTGCAATCTAAGGTTCTCTTATCTTTTTTTCCTTTTCGTTATACTTTGAATCTAATGTGCAATGTTTTAGTTTCTAGTTGGATCATGATGTCATCTCTAGTTAGATTGTTTTTCCTGTGAGATCTGTCTTTAGTCTGACTTATTCTCATTTGGCCTTTTGTGTTTCAAGGGCTTTGCTTTCACACATATGTATTACATCTCTATTTGAAGAAGTAAGAAAAAAATGCAGGATAATATATACATAAACCATCTCTGTATAATATTAAAACAACACACATTGTGCATATTTACTTCAGCAGTGCTGTTTACACCCTTTCCTTTACTTTTTACATTCTTTTTCCACCCTTTTGTCTCCCCTTATTATATACAGTTATCCAGCGAAAGAAAGAATATGTTATCGATTTACCTTTTGAAAGTTTACATACAAGCAAACTAATGAAAGAATTGCACCCGTGACTGTGGATAAAACAACTCGATATAGTAGAGCACTGCAAAAATTTCAACAGCCAAAAATGAAACAAGTTATAACTTTGTATATGAATAGCACTTGAATGTGGCTCATTAAATAAATAAATTATAAAAATATTGCGAAAGACCTTAGTCAGTTAGTTGAAAGGCTCAAGATGTAAAAGCAAAAAGCCTATCTGCTATATTTGTTCGGCATATTGGACATTCAGAGCATGCAAGTGAACAAGATTTACACACTGAAAAAGCAAACAATAAGTTGTAATTCAGATCCAAAAGGAAAAAAGTGAATCCAAAGGAAATTTGAAATTTGATAAAAAAATTAAGATGTGGAAATATTCAAATAAGAAATGACTTACAACAGAAATGACGGCATGGAAGAAGAATTGCTGCAGTTGAAGATTCAAAGCACACTTTACAAACATGGGAATTGGCATCTCCATTACCAAGATGCTTGAGTTCTTTTTCCTTCATGTCTTGCATTCGTGCCTGAAATCATATATTTTTTAGATAAAAAAAACCTTACTTCTGCAGCCATTTTATTTCATTACCAGGTTGAGTAGTAAAAGCGGCACCGATTAAAACACAGGATCTAACCCAACAATGATAATAACAGAGTTCAAGTTTGAAAGAATATAGTTACATACAATTAACTGCAGAATAGGTGTTACCTTGAGATGAACAACTAAAGGTTCTTCCTTCGGAGTTTCGTTGTCCGGTTTTGACACATCCGAAATCTGCTCCTTAGAGATAATATTACTTTCAATGTCATTAGGTTTTGGATCATTTGTACGTGCGTCCCCGTCAACAGATTTTTTGTCAATGTTCGATTCTATGACACCACCCGCTTCTTTCTTTAACTTTGCAACGAGCACCCACATATTTGCTAAATCAGTCTCCAACGAGGATTCTCTTTTCTTGGCCTCTTCAGCCCTGTTCCTGTACTCCTCTTCCATATTTTCCTTTTCGGCCAACGCAGCCTCAAGAACCGCCTCTCGTTGTTTTCTAACCTGAAGTTCCATCTTCAGATCATCAACTTCAAGACTCCATGACTCCAACTCATCTCTACCAGGTCCCAAATTTTCATTTGCACGGCTCGAAATCCTACCCTTTCTTCCAGATCTTTGATCATTGAACTTGCGGTGAACACCATTAACTGTTTGTGCGACAACACTTCGAGTGTTGGCCCGGTCTTGAGCAGCCATCAATTCTTTTTCAAACTTTGCATTCTGCAATGAAAGTCTAGTCACCTCCCCGGCCAAATTTTTCAATTCCACGGCAGCAGCTGAGGCCAGTTCTTTGGCATAAGAAGCTTCTTCGGAGAGTTTCTGATTCTGCACATGCAATCCACTATTCTCTTCTGACAATTGTACTTGTTCCAGCTTTAGTTTTTCATTTTCAATCTCCTGAAGGAAGTAAAAATTCATTTAGTCAATTAGATTGAATCAAAACTGTAAAATGGAAAACACTAGTAAGAATTGCAGATTAGGAAGGGAACCATTAACTGAGGAAATAAACTAACTAAAACCAAGTGAAAGATAAATTCAAAAACACAATCCTTTGAGCCGTGCTACTTTAAAAACAATAAAGTCTCAGTTACCTGGTACTTTATTTTCCTTTTCAACCCATCAATGTGCTCTCCAGACACACACTCATCAGCAGGAAATAGTGAGATACACCTGGAATCTGTTGCTAGTTGCTGCTCTAGCAGCTTCACCTTTTCTTGCAATTCTCTGTTTTCAGAGCACTGGAAGAAAAGAAACGAGGGACTGTGTCAAAATATAGTAAGTGGTAATTGCAGCATCTTCAACTTTGAAGATAAAGAAGTAAATAGTCATATAGATAAACATGTACCTTGCTATTTAATTGTTCTTGAAGGACACGGTTGTCCGCAGATTTTATCTGTAGACGCATATCAAAAGATATAAGTGAATAACCAATATTCACAAGCACAATTCACATATTCATATTCCAAATTGAGAACTGAATCGTAAAATTCAATAATAAATTATGAGCCGGGTAAATTGTTTTGGAAATAAATTAATGATTCAAGATCAAGAAACTCCCTAATATAAATAAAATAGTATTTACCTCCAGCTCAAATGCTTTTTCATTACACTGAGTCATCAATCTCGTGACTGTCTGTTATTACAAACCCAAAGAGAAAAACAATTATATGCTTAATTGAAGAACTTACACGAAGATGGAACTTTTAATACATAAAACTTAAAAGAACTTCAAAACAAAGAGTGCCACCTGCTGCATTTCAACCAGGGACGGATTAGCCACTGAAGTTTCACCACTCTCAATTATTCTTTGTTCTATACCTCTCATTTGCTTCCTTTTTTCTTGGATTTCTTGTTCCAAGTTCTCAATCTGTAAAGAAACCATGCAAATTTCCCTTAAAAAGGACTTCCAAAAAGAATTAAATCAGAAATATATACCATTTCAATTAGAGTTCGGAATTGTATTTAGTCAGTTTTAACCACTTGCACTCAGAATATATATCGTAAACTACAAAGGCCACACAACAGGAAAGGACTATTGTTTTCAGAAGACAAAGTATAAAGAAATAATACATCTAAATTTTATTTTGAAAAGTAAATGGGTATATATAATTCATAATCACTCCTATTTTTGTTGTCCAAAATTTGAGTGCTTGCAAATTTTGTCATATCTATGTATCATTCTAATTGCTTTTATGGAAATATTAAGTATCTTAAATCTTTCATCAGCCCTTCTCCACATCTATCAGTGGTCCAATACATTTGAGTTCATGATTTGTGTAAACAAGGGAAATAACCTGAGTTCTGAAGCTTTCAGGATCATTTACAGACTGCTCCGTCAAGCGCTTTAGAGTGCTGGTACTGAACGCAATGTCTCCAGCAAGCATTTTGACTTGCTCAACAAGGAGATCCATCTGATCAGACATTGTCACCCCTCCCTACAATTCAATAATCAGTTTAAAAGAGAATTTGAATAGGGTAATCCACTTTAGGTGTGACAATATAATGAAATACAATTATCAGCATGAAGCAATACTTCTATTTAGACATAGCTTCAACTTCAGTACAAACTGTAACTCTGCCACTCTGGACTGACAAATGTACAGTATAAGATAGGATCAACTATTTTAAGGGAAGTCAGGTGTTTGTTTGTGTTAAGAGTCCCACATCGGTTGCAAGATGGCTTGAATATATGTTTATAAGTGAGGGCAATCCTCACCTTACAAGCCAGTTTTGTAGGGTTGAGTTAGGTGCAATTTTCAATTCTAAGATGGTATCAGAGCCTCCTCCACGATTCGTGGGGCCACCTGCTATCAGGTTTCCGCCATCAGGTCATCCACCATTTATATCCGTGCACCAAACCCAATAGTATGTTGGGTGCGAGAGTGTGTGTTAAGAGTCCCACATCGGTTGCGAGATGGCTTGAATATATGTTTATAAGTGAGGGCAATCCTCACTTTGCAAGCCGGTTTTGTAGGGTTGAGTTAGGCACAATACTCAGTTCTAAGTTCCTATGATTTAAATAGGGATGGCACCTGTGCAGAGAAATTACGGGCATAATTTTCTACTCTCCGCGAGGATCGCATGATTGTAAAAAGATAAAATAAAATACAAGCACACAAATATATATAACAAAAATTTAGAGTATTATATTTATGCATTTAATTACTTAAAAAAAGACCAACATATTTGTATAAATATGTTTGTTTTATTAAAGAGTGATCGCAGTGCCTTCCCTAAAGATGTTCCAGCCTCCATCTCTGCCAGGGAAAATCCGCAAATGCGACAGTTCTCGCAGGGATCCTTGATCCCATACTAATTAATTTCAGCAGAACCATCCCACAATCCCAATGTTGGCAATTAATATGCAAATTAATATGAAATAAGATTAATAAATAGACGTTGAGAGGGAACGTGGCTCACTGCTGATATCCTTGTTCTGCCGATCATTTCACCAGCTTGTGTTGATTCAGTTATAATACTGCTAGACGGGGAGAGCTCTTCATTCCTTCTACTTGATGTTCTTCTATGTCTAACATCATGAGACGGATCAGATGCCACTGTGGAAACATCTTTTTGGCTCTCACTTTCAAACAAAAGAGATCCATCTTGTAGGGCATCATACTTCTGGATTAAAAATATAAGCCGGTTACTTACTGTATAACATGTTCTAGTAACAAAGAAAGGTTGATTTGGAGGGAAGATATATTTCTGAATACATATATTTCAGGAGTAAAAATCAAAAACTCCACACAAGCATGCCCTTTGGCATTGAATCATGAACAGTGTTAGGCTTTCTTTACTTGTCTTGGATACTAATTCGCTTATGAAGAAAACAGAAACACTGATTAAATACTTGATAACTTCATCAAAATGTCTTGATGCATAGCAAAGAACCAACTCAACCTAGAATCATAAGCTGTTTGGTAGACTGGGGATAGGACCGTGAATGTGTGCGCTCGTATATGTGACTATACACACACACACACACATACTTGTGAATGCCATCTAACCTAGAAGAGCTTAAAAAGAGCCTAACAAACAACAGGACAGAACTTGAAGCAAAAGAAATTTAAAATAAGAATGAAACTCAATCTGCAATACAGCAAATCATAATAAGTTGTTCAAAAAAGTACTTGCACTTAAAGAATGAATATTTAAAAGGATGGTAGAACACACTTCACACCAATTGAAGGAGAACTCACATCATCCTCGCCAACAGAGTGACTTTGCAGGTGACCAGGAGCATCGGTTAGATATCCAGGAATTGTATTCTTTGATGAAACCAGGATGAGCTTGGTTAGCTTCTGGATCCTACTCGCAAGAGCAACCTTCTCTTCTTCCTCTTCTTCCAATCTTGACTGCATTTTCACTTGACCTTCCTCTAACTACTCGTATATCAATATAAATTAAGAAGCAAAACTTGTTACACATCTCAAAAAACCAAGGCGAAAATGAAAATACAAAAATTATAGCTAAAAACCTTTTGCTTTAAGGTTAAAATCTCATCATGGTTGACACCAAGTTGCATCCCCTTTTTCAGTTGATCAAGTTCATTTTTGAGAACTGATATTTCTCTCTGGTATTTCTTAATAAGAGACTTTTCATCAATGATCTGTTTTAACGAATATTTCAAGAATGAATCAAGAACGGCCTCAAATACATGTTAATAATAATACAGTAATACTTAATAGACATGCAATTATGTAATTAATAATTATAAAATGAACCTTATTACGTGAAGCATATATTTCTACTCGCTTTGCCCTGCTTGCAAACTTCAAGGTATTGTGAGTTTCTTCCATATTACTGGATGCTGGAGTCACATTGCATATAAGCTGAAATTTTCATGTTAAAGCCAGAATTAATGCGGTGTAATGGTGCTGTGCATGCATTCTAACACACTTCGTCCAATATATCCATAGAGATAAAAGGAAACAAAAGTGAAAAAGCCATATCCTTATTGAAGCAGATGATGACTAGGTAAAGAATAAACGGGACGTCAAATACAGGTAAACAATTATATCAAGTGTAGTAGAGACTCACTGAAACATGACCATGACCACTAAGTGAAGATTGCAGGAGGCGGGTAAGCTTTGAATCTCGATAGGGAACATGAGATGATTTCCCCTCACTCAATTTTCCAATGACCTTTAAATAGAAACAACAAAATCAACATTGCAGGCGCTGGCTTTCTGATCTTTTAACAAAGATATAAGTTGCATATTGTGCAAATGGTGATCGCAGGTCCAAACAAATTGTTAAAACAAAACCTCTTCATAGCCAAAATATAGGAAATGTAAGACACCTACAGTTCCAAGTGTCAGAAGACTTTTGTTTATATATGATCCTTCTTTTCTTCTTAATCCAGTTGTTTCAGTTTTTGAGCTTTCGGATCCAGCCAGATCAATCAAATTCTGATAGAAAAAACAAGCAAAAATGAGCTTGTCCATGGGAATAGAAAGGGGTAGTAATGCCTGAAAAGTTAAATAAAATTCACATACAAGCTGAGAGAATATCACCCCATCATATTCTTCACCATGCACGCTGCTTTCAATCATCTACAGACACATTAGATATTTGATGTAAAAAAGTGTTGGCACTTGGCCTAGTGAGGTTCTGGTAAAAAATGCCATACATTAACTTTGTAATTATCAAACATTTAACCAGCATGTAGAAAACGCAAGTACAATCATTTCCATGAGCACAAGCATGGTTGCAAATTAGCCATTGAAAACCCGAAGGCCTCAGGCTTTGATGTAGAAATGTTCCCCTTTTACAATGAGATCAAGTATAGAAAGCAAGAACTGAAAGGGGTATTTTAGCACCAATAACAATACTGTTATTCCAAGAATGCTTACAAGTGTAAAAATTGTGTGACTTCGGCTGCTGAAGAGGTTAAAATTGTTTGATCCAACATGACGATGCTCTGCCATCAAACAACATGCTTATTTATAGATTTTCTGAATCAACATTTTACCATGAGTGCTATACAGTCTACATAACTCAAAACAATTGGAAGAAAGTAAAACTATTATTGTCGACATAAACCTTCTCCAGCAGCAATAAAGGAGAGAGCATGTCCAGGAGACAAAACAACTTCTTCTTTTATACCCTCCACATAAGTACCCTGAAATACAAACCAACATAAATCATTTGTTATATCTCAAACTGAGAAAATTAAGAAAAATTTCTGAAGAGTTCAAACTAGATAATAATTGTAAAGATACTCTTTAAACAATTGTGTTTTAATCATTTTTAATGTCAATTTTAACGCATAAGTTTTAGTATAGAAATGAATATTTTATTTGCAAACACAAAAGAAATTTAAATTTATAAAAATAACAAAATAAACTTTCAAAACTCAGCACTACCCAGAAACCGGTCACCATCAATGTTCACACACAAAAACAGGTTTTCAGTTTAAAGTTCATAGATGCATAATACGTGCTGATAGGAACCCGAATTTAAAGACGAAAATAAACTGTAGTATTGAATTGAAAATATATGTATTACAGAAGATAACCCTTGTAACCCCAAGGCAAAAGCTCATCAGAAGAGACATATCTCTTTCTTCCCATACCACAAGGTTTCAACTGAATAATGCTGAATGAATCCCCTCTTGATGCCCCTATCATTAATGTAACTGCCTTTTCCCACTAACAGATTGGCCACATAAGCAATTTTAACCAATTCTCTATTCAGAACATACCAGAAACCAGTTACCATCAATGTTCACACATATGAAATAGGTTTTCAGTTTAAAGTTCATAAATACATCATACATGTTATGCTACATTCCAAATACAATGAGAAATGTCAATGTTTGTGTATTGAAAGACATTGAGATCATAAACAAAAAATTATTTGAAATTGGAAATTTGTGGAAAGAATGAACACAAAATTATAAACAAAACTTCAATTACAATTAACAAAAGATTAAGTAAGAAACCTGTGCATCTTCTCTAACACGCAAATTTTGGCCAGTTGGGTCAAGCAAGTCATTTATCACCTGAAAACAAACATAAACTGTGAAAATATCTCTATATATAACATGGAATTGGAATGTGACTATCAGTCTATCAGTGTCCCAGAGTAGCAGATGCTGGGAAATATTAGTTCAGGTAAAGCAGAAAGAACTAAGATTGTATGAAGCACTAGAACTGTAAAACATGTTCAGAACACAGAGGGTGGAACACAAAATGTTTCGGATTTACCTCATTGTATATTTCAAGGTATGACACTCGCAGTAAGAACTCTCTTCCTGGAGTCTGCAGTAAACACAATAAGTCACTCCAAAAAAATTACAATACTATAAAGTTAATCAAGAACAGATGGGATACTTCCATTCCACAATCATGCCAAGATGAAGTAGTTTAGTAATTATAATTCCTTCCAAGCACTAAGGTTTCTTACCAATCAAAAGTCAAAATAGAGAACTCAAATATCCTTGTATGTTTTAAATAACTAACTAGTGCATCTTAAAACGGAAAATTATAATGGTATGCAAAACAAGGAGGTAGGAAATTGGTCACAAAAGTACAGCTAAAAAACGGTGAGTATTGAAAACAAAACAAATACAAAACATCATTTTCAAAGAACAATGTTATGAGGAAAAATAATGGACATGCTACACTTGTTGCAAAATAACCAACATATATAATACAACAATAACTTAATCAACATTTACTGTGTTTGCAAGAAAACTCACATCTTGGATACTGCTGAAAACATCTTTTATAGCCAGTGGTATGATACCAGGAGAGTTTTGATCTCCCTGCAGAAATTCATTATTGAAAAGCAAATCAGAAAAAACAAGTGAAGAGATTGCATCAGTTCAAAAAAGCTGCACCGCGAATGTGAAGTAGTTTGTTGTCATAAAGTGATTTGAAACAACATAAGTAGGGCATTGTAACAGTGGTAGAAACTGCAAGTTAACCAAACATTTAATTGTCCAATCATGGTACAGTGTTAAGAGTCCCACATTGGATGAAAGATGGATTAAAGATATATCTATAAGTGGGGGCAATCCCACCTTACAAGTCGGAGATGTGTAGGGTTGAGTTAGGTCCAATCATCAAAGTCTCCTTCAAACTCCATTCGGCCACCTGCTATCAGGTTTCCGTTATCAGGCCACCCACTATTTATATTCATGCGGCGTCAAGCCCAACAGTTTTGGGCATGAGATATGTTTCTATAAGTGGAGGCAATCTTCATCTCCAGTTTTGTAGGGTTGACATAAGAAGCTGCAAAACTTTTTTTTTTAACAAGAAGAAGCTGCAAGACCTATCTGGTATTTTCTAATTTCACTTGATGTATTTTACTTCCATAATATCCACAAATCCTTTCAACTTGTTAAACACGTATTTAAAATTATAGTTCTTCTAATTCTATTTCTCCCGTTATGTCTCTCAAGTCCCTAGCAAATTTTCAGTTTCTTATACGAATGATCTTAATCCAATAATTTATTACACGTGTAACTGATCATTAACACAGATGTCAATGGTAATTTATTTATTTTTGATAAGCTGTTGATGGTAATTGTAATTCACCAAATTGTAAGACCACAAACCGACTATAAACTATGTCAACCGAAAGTAGGTCCAAAGCTCAAAGATCCCCCCAGTGATTTGATATAAATCAACCTTAACAACAGAATCACAAACAATAGGTGCCAAAATCATATTACCTACATTCTTCTCAAGAATAATATAAAAAGTAAATGCTTGCAAGAAAGTTGTTCTAATGCAGCATATGTGCTGTCCTATTAGAAAGTTGAAACTAGAAAAAGATAATAACTTGACAAAATCACCTCAAATTGAGAATTGACAAATAACCTACACCACATACCTACTCCATCTATTTTAACTTTATGCGCTCATTTGGATTAAGAAAGCTCTCAAATAGTTCCTAGGAAAGATACATTTGACTAACCTATCCTTCATTAAAATACTCAAATTATATTGATCCATTAATGGTTTGTATAATTCTATTTGATTGAGATAACAAACGACAGGGATCAAGTTGAAAAAACATAATTAATATTTTTTCCTGATTTCCTAAATCAAAAGATAAAATAAAACAAAACAGAATTACTATAGCTCCAGATATCTGGGTAATTCGGTACTAAGTAGCAATACCATGAAGAGGTGAAATACTTTAAAGCCAAAAACAATTCAAACTAAAAAATATAGTAATAATCAATACATTAATTTATTATGAATTAATCAATACAATAATTTAGAGTGACACTTACATGCATCGTATGTGTTTTTCCACTACTCGTCACACCGTAGGCAAACACTGTTCCTGCAATGTTTATCACAAGTTATCTTCCAGTCTCAGCTAACTCCACCAGCCACTTTAACATCAACCATAAATTAATAGGTGGATACTATTGACCATTGCAATCCATTTATTGAACTAACTAGGTACATAATATTTAAACGTAAAGTAAACTTTCAACAAAGTAATTGAATGACTCTGATTGATACTAAATTTGACACAGCCAAGAACATCACATTCCCATTTCTACACAGTTTTAACTTTATGCGCTAGTAATAAAATATTCTACCATTAACCCCTTCCATGGCTGCCTTCACAACAGGTCTGGCTGCTACTTCATACACCTCATCAGAATTTGTATGCGGTCCAAACACTCTGTCTGCCACAAATCAAATCGAAAGTTTAACATCAATATCCACAATTTCTACACCAAAAGCAAGATTAATGTTGATTATCGTCAATTCCATAGTTGAATTGAAACCTAATTAATTTACCTCCATTATTCTCTCATAAAATCATGTAAAAATACGAATTAAAAAAAATAATAAAAAAATAAGAAATGAAAATACCGAATGCATAAGCAGTAGCTGGATTAAACTCATTCCTCACAATTTTATCACCATCTGCATACCACGCGATCTCGTCTCCTCTCTGATACTCTCTTTCACTGCAGCACAACAACACCATAACCAGAACGAAAATCAAATTCGATATCAGAAATTACAATGTGAAAACTAAACAAATTAATAACGACGATTCACTTGCTATCAATTTCACTGAGAAGCAGATCTAAACCATTACCTCAACGGTCTAAACCGAACCGTCACGGAAATACTATCCCGAGGAGTAGAAGCATCTACCGGCTCCGCAATTACCTCCTCCATCGGAGAACCATAACCGTGCGCGTCGAAATAAGTCGACTCAGTTAAACCACCGCGACTCGGAGCTATAGATCGGGCACTAAGTTCAGGACCGCCACCGGAGTTAAAAAACGAAGAAGCGGAAGAAGAGCAAGAGCGTGGCATTAACTTTGCGGCGGTGAAGGAAGAGTAAGAAGAAGAAGAAGCGGAGGAGTAAGGAGTGGAAGGTTTCCGGTGAGAAAACGGCGAGTTGCTCTTTGCTCGTGAAGACGAAGACATTGAGTCAACTCGCCGAACTCGCTGAGTTAAGTTAGTTAGGAAAAAACTAGAAAACAGTAAAATGTGAAGTTAAAGAGTTGAGAGAGAATAGAATGTGTCAGAACTTAGAATTCTCTCACATGGCTAAAGGTATAGAAACAAAAGCGAAGAACATTTTCTTTTTTTAATATTTTTTTTCTTCTTTATTTGGATGCTTTGGCGCTTTTAATTAACGAGGAGAGGGTTTCGTCTTATGGAAGATAGGTAGAGTTGCAGAGAGAAAGTAGTTGAAGAAGAAGGTGAAAATAATGTAGTGAGAGAATATTTGGGAGTGGGTGGGGTATGAGGTTTAATTTTAAACTTTAAATTTATTTTTCTTTTACAGTAAATTAGTAATTTTGGAGCTTTTAATTGGAGGGATTTGTTTATTTTTTATTAAAAAAAATAAAAAATGTGTTGCAAGTGGAAACGTGGCGGGTAAAGAGGTGGAGGAGAGGAGGGCATTTAAACTGGCGGAAGCGCCCGCGCAATAAGAATGAAGCAACAGTGGTAGCCTGTTAAGTCTCAAGAAATGAAAGCCTAAGAAAGAAAAAAGAAAAAAACCTTTATTAACATGTACATGTAGTCCCTCCAATTATATTACTAAATAAATAAAAAATTACTTTTTTTTTAGATTTATTAAATAGTTAATATATCTTCTAGGCAAGTGTTTGGTGATCGTGGAGACACCGCAACTTGATGTGTCTGAATAATAAGATTTGATTTTTAAGACGACTCTGCTTCAACATCTCAACTATGGTCGAAACATTTTAAAATTGTTTCTCTCCCGCTTCTAACATTGAGGTAGTAGATAGACATATCAGGGGAACAATGATAACTATTTTGTATCATTTTGAATGTGGATTGAAGTTGTCTCGGTTCTCCTGTTCGAGCTGGATTTGGCAGAATTATTAGAAACACTTTCGGTCATTACATTGTAGGTTTCTCAGGTTTCATTCATAGGTTCTCTTACATTTTACTCGCAGAATTGTCTGCTATCTACAAGTGTCTCTTGTTGGCCAAAGACATGAGTATTGATGAACTTGTCTGCTATCTATATCAACCTCATTAAAGGCTCACACGTTAAGTATCATATTCATGTTATGGTGATCCAGGATATAAAGGAACTCAAACCAATGTTTCACTCTATCAGACTCTTAGAGAAGAGAATCAATGTGCATACTTCTTCGCAACACTTGGAGCTTCTTCAGATGCCGATTTTTTTGACTCATATCTCTCCTCCAGCAGGGCTCCGTGATCTTCTTAGGAATGACGCAATGAGAACCTTCTTCCGTCGTGAATAGTTTCTCTTTTTTGTTTTTTTTAGCTTACGTACCAAAAAAACCAGTTTATATATCTGGAATGAATTAGATTATACATTTTTTAATAATTCTAAAATATTTTTATTTATAAATGTATTCAGAGAAAATATATTTAAACAGAGTATTAATAAATTAAAATTTTAGAAGTTTTAAATTGGGTAAAATAGTAATTTCCAAAAAGTTACAACGCACTATATTTAAAATGAATTTTTGTATTGAATTTTGTATTTAATTACATTTATTATCCTCCTATTTTATTAAATTTATTAAAATAATTCCTCCATTTTAAAATCAAATTTTTTGGCTTGTCTTCATCCTTATCTTGCTTGTTCTTAGTGCTTGTGACTTTTTTTGTCAATGTTTTCGGTGTTTCAGCTTGGTAACTGAGCCCAAACAACTTGTTCAAACTATATGACTCTTGGATTAAAGTCATATTGAATGACTATTTGACAATTGACTTCATTCTTTATATTTACTCCAAATCCGTTTGATTGTGTTCTCAGTTATAACATGCTCAATCTTAATAGAATTTTGTCTCCTCTTCAAGTTGATCCTTGCGATAATTGCTTTGAATATTTTATTTGTAAACATAGTCGGATCAATATTGTCCAATTGTACTCGTAATCTTTGACAAGTGAATCCAAAAGTTGATTTTCTTTATGAGACCAAGGAGCATGGTACACTACCAATTCTAGATCCTCAATTCCTAAATTCTCATCAGTCCACCAGTTAAAACATTACCTTCAGTTTCACGGGTCCAAATAACAACACCATCATCGGTCTAATAAAACCACATGTCCCGATCACAAGATTGCTTGAGCCACTACGTACCTTTAACATTTGAACTAATATTTACATAAAGTTGTTGATAATATTTTTTATTATATTACATCTATAGCAAAACGAGAATGCTTATTCTTAATTGAAAATATTTATCATTATATTAGGTCTTTAAACTAATAGGTAAATGAATATTTTTTAAAAGATATTTACTTTTCTATCATTTATTAAATTGTAATAACTAAATAATTTTTTTATCAAAACTATTAAAATCACAAAGTTTGAATTAGTATAATGTTTTTTTTTAAGCGAATTAGTATAACGTTTATAAACAATAAAAGTGTACTTTTTATACAATTATTTTTATTTTAAATAAAATTGTTGGAAAATATTTTCTTAATTCATAAAAATGATGTTTATTAATTTAAAGATCATGCATTAAAAAAATTTAAATGTAGTCATTTAGAGTGTGATTGGTTGTGAGAAGAAATTAAGAAGAGAGAAAGGGGTGAGGGAGGAATAATATGAGAAGAGATAAATAAGTGAAAAATATAGTAGATTTTATCTGTTGATTAGTATGAGAAAATAAGAGAAGAATTATAGAAGAAAGAAATTTTATTATTTCTCTAGATGCTTTTTGTATGGTTTTTAATATAACAGACTGTGATTTCTTTAGATTCATGATTTTAATAAAAAAAATTCATGATTTTCTCAAAGTTTGTTATAACTAAGGAAAATATATTATCAAAAAAAAATGCATCTAAATTTTGTCTAAAAAATGAGGAAAAAAATGTAAAAATTACAATTAGAAAAAGTAGAACTATGAACCTTTGTAAGATAAGATTCTTATTAATAGTATGACACTTGATGTAGATTTTGTTTTTAGTATTAAAACTAAAAGTTTGAAATAGTATAATGTTTATAAACAATAAAATTATATTATTTTTATACAATTATATTCTTTTAAATAAAATAGTTGAAATATCATAAAAAAAATTAGTTGAAAAATAAAGTAGTTTTTTTCAAAAAAAACATGTATATTTTTTTTTTGAAACAGTAAATATATTATATATTATAATACTCAACCATAAGTATAAGATATACATATGGCGAGTGATAGTACGACAGAACAATGACATACATAGATCAATAACAACACCAAAGTCATACCCCTACTAATTGAGAGACATAAAGTTCGCCTCTGAAACTAATTGATAAGAACTTTTGAAGAATCACATTGCAAAAACTAGCTAATGTAGTTGGATTTAACCCCACAATAGAACCCCACATCACAAAAAAAAACATGTATATGTTTTAGTAGTAAAAAACTTTGGCAAAACTTAAGTGCTTTTTATATGATTTTTAACATAACAAACTGATTTATTCAAATTCATAATTTTTTCAAAGTTTATTATAATTGCAATAAATGAACAAAAAATGTACAAATCGTTGATTTCATTATAATAAATATGAATTTTTAAAAATCGACCTCTATCCATGAAATTTTTTAAAAAAATTGAAAATGATTTGATATGTTATCGCCCATCAAAATTAACGGTATTCACCAAATGTTAGTTGGTCTAATAGTGATTAGCGCTGAATTTGGTAGGGAGAACCACAGTTTGATCCCCTCGCAACTGTGTTTGAGAGGGGACTAAAACCACTTGATATCAAAACTCGCCCTGAACTCTTGACTACTGGGTCTAGGGATGGCAACGGGTAGGGTCTTGTGCGGGTTTGACACTACCCAAACCCGAAATATTAGGTAAACCCGAACCCAAAGGGGCTTTCGGGTGGCAAAATAGCACCCAAACCCAAACCCGTTGTGTTCACTTTTTTTCCACCCGAACCCAAACCCGAATTTACATTAACAAAAGTAAAAAAAATACGGAAAAACTCAACGAAATTAAGGTCTGCAATATGTTAACATTATTTTCAACAATAAAATAAGGATGAAAAATAGTCTACAACGTTAAAATAGTCGATAATATGTTAAGGTAAGAGAGATAATTATATAATTTAATATATAACAGGTGTGGTTTCGGGTTTCGTGTGTGGGTTTGACATTATCCAAATCCGAACCCGAAATATTGGGTGCCACCCGAACCCGAACTCAAACCCAATCAACTAGAGTTTTATCCGTTGACTCATGCTCGGGTTCGGGCGGGCCCCACCGGTTTGAGTGCTTTTGTCATCTCTAACTAGGTCCCTTTTTCTAAGAACTATATGGTGAAAATAAAAAAATTAACGATATTCAATAAAAATCTAGAAACTGTTAATCTAGATAACTCTCAATAACATATTAAATGATTTTCAATTTTTTAAAACTCTTGTATGAAGGATCTATATGGTATAAACTTTTAATCCAACATTAAATTTTGCATAATTCGTATTCGTTATAAAAAATCAACAATTTATATATCATGTACAATATGATTCACTTGTACATATAAAAATAGTCTAAAGTTGGCTAATTCTAATGTGAGAGAGTTTTATAGGTTTTTCACTGTGCATAAGTTAATGATAATATTGTTTCAACAAAAAGAGTTAATGATAACATTGCAACGAATATAAATATTATAAAATTCACTCTTGTATTAAAAATTTGGCTTAATTGGATATTTGTTCAGTCATCTTATTTATTAGTTTTTATTTTGGTCTATCAACTAATTGTTGTTATAAATTGGTCCCTGGACTAATTTATTGATTTCATTTTGGTCAATTAACTAACTGTTATTATAAATTGATCCTTTAACTAATTTATTGGTTTCATCTGGCCCCTTAACTAATTATTGTTACAATTGGTCCCTTAATTTAACTTTAGTTAGTCATTTTGTTTTTTTCCATTAACTTGTTTAAAAAAATCGTTAAATATGTACATGTGGCTGTTGATGTGGCAAATTATGGTATGTGATTTGTCTCAAAAAGAGTTAAAACTAAAAATAAATATTTAACAGTTTTTGAAAAAGATAATAGAAATTCACCAAAATGACGGACAAAAGTTAAGTTAACGGTATTTAAAAAAAACTCATAAACCCTTAATTGAGTTCAATAACATAACAAATAATTTATAATTTCGTTAAAATTTAACATAAATTATCCATATAATATTAATTTTCAATCCACCAATAAATCATTTTTGTAAAATCGCATTTATTATAAGTTGGGGACACACATGTTTCTAACAAATCTGGCGACATTCAGAGACCAATGAAGGAGAATTAATTAATACACATTGATAGTTATTAGTTACAGTAGTACTAATTAAAATCAAAATCAACTAGCACTGCCTAACCCATCCTTGAATTAAGAACATGCTCATGCATGTGATTTGTTGAGGTACTGTACACCTTTCCCTATGTTATACTACTATGTCTCATCATTTAGTACATTGTTTGAATCTGGTGGATACAGTTCCTTCCTTTGAATGCAGTAAGATGCAAGCATAGTACACCAACTTGCAAGTTTCATTTGGCTAGTTTTTTCGGATCATGTATTAATGATTCCATTGTGATCAATTCCCATAGTGAGAACTGAGAAGAAGAACTTGTTGATTGAAAAACAGAGGAAAAACATTGTAAGGGAGACATTTGCTAAAGGGCAAAACATAGAATAGTGCATATTATAAAATAGATTAAATTAAACCACTGATTTTGTTCATTTTATGAATATTTTATTCATATTAGTCTTTGTTATAGCTCAATATGAGAAAAAAATATGAATAAATAAACTTCTTTATGCAGTGTTAAACAACAAAGAACATTTTTAGTGGGAGTAAATTAAATGTAGGTAAACTAAGTTATTTTGTGGATTTCAAGTAATTTATATGGTTTAAAAAATTCACGGTTATTGTCAAAAAAACAAAAAAATTACGGTTGATTTAAGTAATTTTTACTTTAATGCTAGTTATTTATAGAGTCTTTGTAACAATTTAAGAATGATTAGATTAGATAAAATAATGATCTTTTGTCTTTGAAATGTGTTAGTTGCCCTTGTTTATATAGTTGATGGGCACAAAAGTTAGTTAACCCACCTTGCCACGTCATAGATCATATTATGCATGTTTCTTATTGCTTACGTTTAATATAAAGAATTTGAAACTTAGTGTACCTGCGTTATTATTGCTCTAAATGAGCTTATAAGTGGCGGAATGAACATAATTTTCGCAATGATCTAATACAAATAAAAAATATTTTAAAATTAATATAATAAATTTAATTAATATTAAAAACAAATTCACAATAACTTTTTATTTACATAATAAAACATAGTATTAATTAGCCGATTTTTAAGAACCAAACCACAAATTCAATTTAGTGCACGTTTGTTATAGTTTTTTTAGAAAAGAAAAACACTTAATTTTAAGAAAATAACATTGTTTTTTTGGTCGAGACCGGGGTATCCACCGCCGAACGCAGTGACTAATCCCTCGCTAGATTAGAGGCACCTCGAATGGTGGGATAGCTGGCACAAACATTAGAAAATAACATCTATTTGTTATAACTTTTATGAAAATAATTTAAAAACTGCCAAAATCTAAAACGGATATTAGTTTTTTTTTTCTATAGATTTTTTAGAGGAAAGAGAAAATAAGTGTTAATTTTTTTCAAACAATCATATACTTAAATGTATTCTAATATTTCAATAATATCCTCTTTATAATTTATATGATTAATTTATCATTTTTAGAAGAGAAGATTTAGAAATTTGTTTTATTTGTAACTATATATATAAAGTAATATTTGGATAATTGTAATTTATGGTAATTTTATAATACAAAATTACTATTATATGGTTGAATTCAAACAAGTTAAAAGATTATTTTTTATAAATGTAATTTCAAATACAAAATAACTTCTACTTTTTTTAAAATCTTTATAAACCATTTATTTAATATCAAAATCACTTGTAACAAACAGGACATGAATTGAATTCGGTTTATAAACCATAAACAATCCTACCCCCATTTCATTTGCAATGAATTTTTTTTCCTACCCCATTTGCAATGAAAGCCACCCTTGCATAAGACCAAACATCTGCTACATTATTTATCTATTCTTACAATTACGCTTTCGTCTCATATCAATATCATGTGTCGTTTAAGATTTTGCGCTTTTAAGTATGTGTCTAACTTATTTTTCACAAAATCAGTGTGTAAATTGATGATTACTATTTACTAATAAAGACTTATTCAAACTATCCCATCACTAATACAGAAATGACATTTTACATCGGGTGAAATAGACTTTTTACATCGGTTGGCCAACCGATGTGTACAAAGGCGTAATGGTAAGTCAGGTACCTTTCACATCGGGTGATCATCCGATGTGAAAAGTCATATTTCACATCGGGCTTGAGAATGGGCCGAAGGGAGAAGGTTGGTCTCGAATATATCGCGCTAGTTTTCACATCGGTTATATTTGTATCCCCGATGTGAAAAGTATAGTTTTCATTGCTTTTCACATCAGTGGTGTTATGCACCGATGTGAAATGTTATTTTATAATTTTTTTTAATTTTCATCCTTTTTTTCCTGCTAATTCATGTCCAAATTAAACACAATTCTATGTTCATGATTCTAGCAATATTAATGAAGTTACAAATCATTGTCATATTACAAATCCAACATACAAGCAAATAGGCTAAAGTAGATAATAAGCATGAACATAGAACAAAATAGGCCAAAGTATCAAATAGCCATAGTTGCAAAATATCAATAAAGATCGAGTTACAAAATAAATACCCAACAACAAAAGAACCTAAAATAAGCTAAAGTAACATATAGCAAAAGTAGCAATATCTAAAACCATCACTACAAGACTTACACTTTTTCTCGCCATCATGAAACCTCTATTACACTATAGAGCTTTCCAAACATGACATATTCTTAGTTATGAGCTATATCAGGTATACATCCTTCACATTCTGAAAGCACAAAAAGAAAAAGAATGCGTCAGGATCCACCAAATTGAAGAGTGAATGAATGTTATGAATCCGAGGAAATGATAAATGTAAATTAAGTATCTTATGAGGAATGTATCAAATGCTTCAGTCTTGACATAACCCGTTGAAATTTTAGCTTTGATTTTTCTTCCTCCCTTGGTTTCTTACATGATTCTTCACCCGTAGAGCTAGTTAGGATACACAATACTTAGTTTCATTTTAAATTTCAGTTCATGTTTTAATTCCATATCCACACAATCATAACTTAAATAAACAGAACATAACACTATTCCCAAAATCTAATAAAAAGCTGAAAAAGTAGCAAAAAATGGTATCCAAATAACAAGACACAATATTGGTAATTAATAAGATTATAACACACATTCACGCAAATGCAAATACGAAAGAAATAACATGTAGGAATGTGTGTTATTATCTTATTAATTACCAATATTGTGTTAAACCAGAAAGCTTTGCAAGAACTTTTATATATGTCACATACCTAGGAACAAGTACTTTAACCTATTATTTTGATTAATCAAAGCTTTGCAAGAACTTGTCCTCAGGTGACATATATACAAGCAAAGTGATTTTCTATCATTATGTTAAACCAGAAACTTTGTTCTCTAACAAATACAGTAATGATTAATGAATAAAACCTAAGAGTTCACTACTATACTTTGAGGACTTTGACATGATTAAGAGTCTACTACCATTTTTTTCCACAAAATACCATTCATTAAAGAGTCACCAAACATGCCACTGATGCCGGTAACTTTCTTCGAGGTTATACTAACTAAATTAATAGGTTCAAGTAAAAATAGCTTAATAAATCCAAATGAAGTTATATATTAGTTGGACACGTCTTTAGAAGGCTCTTCTAAAGATATAGCTTAATAATTCAAATTAATAGATTTTTGCATATAATTAGAAAGAGCCAAACAGAAACCAAGACCTTTAGTAAGTTTCAAAAGATATAGTATCAGGAGGATGAACATACCATCTACAAGAGAAAATTGATACTTTTGAATGCTTTAAGGAGGCTCAAGGATAAATTTGAAACAGCTTCACTAGCACTTGAGTCCACATGTTTGGTGAGAGGAATGGTGATTAGAGGCATTCCTTTTGATTTTTGAGCAATTAATTTAACAAAACTAACACCTGAAATATAAGCAACAAAAAACACATGGGAAGACACAAAGTACGATTCCTCAAAACATGGCATTTTTATCACATGCATTTGAGAACTTCTAAATTGCAACATATCAAAGAGAGGCCCGCATAAGATATTTAAATTTTAAACAAAGATTATAAAAAGAGAGTCACAATATCATAGGCAAGTCAACAAGTACAATCATCTCCGTGCATTCAACAAAGGTTACAAATCAAATTTTAATTAATTCAAATCTCGACTGATTCTTTTCATGATTCCCTTTCAAAACTTCACATAAGAAATTTAGTTCATTCATTCTTACATACAAAGGAGATAATTTTGACTATAAAATTTACATCTAAAAGAAGCAAAAAAGTAGACGTCGTAAGCGTACAACTTACCATATATCAGAGTTTGAGTTCTCCTTTAGAACAAGCTTCAGATCTTCTGACTTGAGAGAATTTACAAAATAATCAGCAAACTCTGACCAATTCCAGTAATAATTTAAGTAAAGAAGACTCACCCAATAGAGTCTCGAAGATGTGTTTATGGATAGATATGGAAGCTGCAGCGGCACCAATAAAAAATGTATTTTTCAGAATGATTGCAAAGGCGTTCTATGAGCACAATTTTCCCAATAGCAGCCATTATAGGATCCTAAGTCCTAACACATTGAGATTCACATAGTAAGCCCAATACACAGTGTATCTAGGTCGGCACCACAACAATAGAAAGTAACAAAAAATACTTCAATTAATAATAACTGATAATGACCAAGTACTCATCAATATAATCATTACCACAACATGCATAAATTAAGCTCTAATGCTATCATGATAATTCAAGCATACAGTTCCATATTTATCCCTACACCTAATCTATCATGATCATCAATTTCAAAATCTTAACAAAAATTATATGGTTAAATAATAATAATAATATTATTTAGAAAAATGCGTATTCACAGTGGCATAACAATATAGAAAAGACAGACAAGAAGCTTTAGAAAAATGTTCTAACTATAACAAGTAAGAAAATGAGCAATAGAGTTGAGAAAGAAGCAGAAATAGATTGGCGTTAATGAAATGGATTGAAACACAAACGCAAACACGAACCAACAACTGATTCTCAAACGATTGAACACGAACAGATTTGCATTTCAAAATATTGCACAGATCTGTGTTTTGAACTATTGAACAGATCTGCGTTTTGAACTATTGAATAGATCTGCATTTTCAACGATTTGACGGATTTCGTTTTGATTCATGAACGGATTGAACACGATTGGGATTGAGGTTTTCGATTCATGGTTAGGGTATGAAATTTTGATTGGGATTGGGATTTCGTTTTGATTCATGAACAGATTTGAACACGATTGGAATTTGAGATTTGACGGAATGAGGTTTGAGATATGAGGTCTTGAATGTTAGAGCATGAATGAAGAAAATTTGCTATTGTATTGTGAAGGAATGACTTTTTCTATCGCCGGAGAATTGGACGGAAGGGAAAAGGTTTATAACAAAGTTCAACATAATTACGTTAATGCCACCGGGTGGACTTTTCTTTTCAGGTATATATTCCACTGATGTGGAATGCGTATCATATTAAGATTTCCTATCTAGTACTATTTACACTGATGTGAAAACTACTACATATTACTTTTTACATCAGGTATTGTAACACTGATGTGAAATCTCGTACTGAAATGTCATATTTGTGGTAGTGCATGTGTGATGTTAGACTTTTTAACACATCCCAACGTCCAGATTTGAACAAGCTGGAACGTGAATTCAACAATAACAGGTTGCATAAATAACGGGTAGTCCAATAGATTTTAGAGATACTTTAATATCATGTTAGGGAAATGTTAATTACTGTTCTGGTATATCCAATAAGTCTCACATTGTTTGGAACTCGAGACTAAAAGTAGTTTATATACAACACCCACACATCTCAATCCAACAAGACGCCTTTTAATAAGGATAAATCCGCGAGGGCTCAAGGCAAGCTCAAAGCGGACTCAGGGGGCAGACGATACCTAGCCTCCTACTCCCCTTAGCCTCGACTAGGGGCAACTGTTATGGTATATCCAATAAGTCACACATTGCTTGGAACTCGAGACTAAGGGTAATTTATATACAACACCCACACATCTCAATCCAACGAGACACGTTTTAATAAAGACAAATCCGTAAAAGCTCAAGACAAACTCAAAGCAGACAATACCTCGGAACACGGTGTGTCGCACTTAATTGGGTTAATCGGAACAATTACATTATGTACTAGTATTACTATTACTTTACTATGTTTTACATTCACTCAATTTATAATGTGACGGTCGAATCTAATTAAGATGACAAAAATTAAGGAAGAGGAGTGAATGGGAAGATAAAATTTTGAAAAAGTGCGTTTTGGAAAAAAAAACGATTGATTGTTGCTTCCAAATTAAAATACCATTCACATCATTCTCAGATGGTGATTCATAAACTTAAAAATGAGAAGAAGAATAATCATTAATAATAAAATAAAAGTCTAGTTAGTTGTACTAATTGTGGGGTAATCTCAAAGATAAACAAGTGAAAAAGATTGATTTGTTTCAACTAACCAACAACCCGTGTGTGCAATGTATTGGTAACAAAAATATTATGGCATAGAAATCAAAACATAAACGCCAAAAGCATAAGGCTTTTTTTTTTTTTTTTGCCAATTTCGTGATTTATTAAACGATTCTAAATTTTTTCCTATAGGTTATGAAAGTGCATCATAGGCAAGAAATACAAAAGAAAAGAAATTGATGTTAATTATGGCAGATTCCACGTTGTGTAGATGGGGTTTGCTTTATGACACGACACATGCACGAAGCAACCTTTTTAGTAATTATTTTGTAGTTGTCCTTTGTTGTGATGTGAGTGTGACTAAAAACTAGACATTAAACTAACTACCTTCTCCTTTGCTTTGAACCATACCAATTACTAGTGACTCACGTGCAATTAAGGTCATATTGCAATGCTTGGGTAGTTATGGTATGTGGATTCGAATTTCCGATTCGAAATTTTTATCTTTGGTGTTTGGACGGGAATATTTATATGACTTTCATCGTTTTCATGTTTTCTTTTTGTGTTTTTCATTCAATAAATCAATATAAATTTTTATAAAATACATTACTACCTCCGTTCTTTTTTACCTTGTCGTTTTAGAAAAAAATATTTGTTCCTTTTTACTTGTCGTTTTAGTAATTTAGGTTATATTTTGCATATTATATTCTCCTTCTTATTTTATTTTATTGACTAAATTTTGTATAATTGTTTTTGTTGAAACAATAAAATATTTTTTATTGTATACAAATTTTGTTTGTTTTTAAATAAAGTTTGTTACAATTTTTTTGAAAATAAATAATGTTTGTGAAAAAAAAGAAATTTATTGGTGGATTTAAAAAAATGATATATTTAAAATAAGGGCATATTAGAAAAATAAGGTGCAAAAATATACCCCTCCTATTTTGGTCTTTTTTTCTAAAACGACGAGTAAAAAGGAACGGAGGTAGTATTATTTAATTGAAAGTTTATATCATATAGATTATTTATATAAAATTTTAGACAAATCTAAAATCATTTAATATGTTATTGAGACACATAAAGATTAAAATTGTTTAAAAAAATCACACAAACCATTAATTTTGATATATTTCTATCAACATAATGTCGCACAAGTGGTATATATTTAAATTCCTTAATCATTTGGTCATGGGTTCGTTTTTCAATCGATGAGTATGAAAAAACATTTTTTTAAAAAAGTCAACTCCTTAAATGACTCTCAATTATTTGGAAGGAGGATTAGTATGTCCAATTACGCGCTGTGACGATAACTTTGGTTTTTATTATTAAAAAAATAAAATGATAGGCCTTTTGTAAATATTTACTAAAGTTTTAGGTAAATATAATCATTTTTATTGATTTTATATGTTAAACTATGTTTTTTTTAATAATTTTTCAATTAAATGATAATTTTTTATGTATTTATTGACTTTTTTTCCAAAAGTGTTATAAATTTTTTGATAATGGGCCGATCTGAAGTTCGATAGGCTAGCCTGGCCCAATCCTCAGAAAGGCCATATGAGTTTGGGCAAAAAAATCCGATTGTTTTTGGACCAGTTATTTTGAAGCTCAAACCTGCCCAAGTCCGTGGCTATGGATCGGCCCGGCGGCCCGATCCATTCTTGATAGCTTTAGGCACAAGTGGTAGATATTTGAGCTCCTTAATTTAATCATGAGTTCAATCCCGGTCGATACGAGAAACATTTGTTAAAAGATATCAATTTTTTAAATGAATCTCAATTAACTCGAAGAAATTAGCATCTGCAATTGCGCGGACAATAACTTTGGTTTATTAAAAAAAATAAATGATAGGCCTTTTGTCACCATTGTTTATGAAGTCTCCTTATCCGTGGGAAAGATAACAAAAGAAATACGAGTGGAAACAAAATGATAGGCGCTGTTTCAGCAACCTACCAAGCATCAAGCACCATTTTACCTTCTTGGACATATAATCGAACATCTGGTATGCAATTTAATCTAAACTTTCACCACTGTTTTTACTATTCATTTTCATCTTCCGCATTATTCCAGCAATAATTTCATACTATTATTTCTTCCATTCAGGAAACAATTTTTTATTATTAGGTAACAAACCAAGAACAGTAACAATGTCTGTCAGTAACGGAAATGATAATGCTAATAAGAAGCAGTTAGAAGTTGAAAGGCTTTATCTTGGGTTGGACTTTGGTACTTCTGGTGCCAGGTTTGCCATTATTGACATTGCTGGTACAATTCAGGCCGAGGCCAAGAGAAATTATCCGCTTTATTCGGTATCGTTTTCATTTCGTTTTTGATTTCATGATGAAGGTTTTAGTGTTAGAATAAATTATTTGAACTTATCTACTAGCGTAAACACTTGCGACACGGTTTGAAAGAGCCAAAATCAATTTTGGAGTAATTTTAAGGTGTTTGGTTAAGTAGAATTGATTCTGCCTTCATAACTGATTCTTCTAGAAATTAAGATTTGTAGCTTTTATGTTTGAATATGATTTTTATACTGAAATTTATTGTTCAACTCACTTTTACATAAATGCATCCAAACATAAATCAATTATGCTAAACTCGATTTTGTTAAAATCAATTCTACCAAATTCAATTCTATCAAAATCAATTATGTCCACTGCCAAATGGAACACACATAGATATGCTTGTACATAAGCACTTACTATTTATGTTATAGAGATAGCTTCATTAAGCCGTTTAGCATAACATAATCTAAATCGTCTATTTTGTCCCTGAAATCATTGGGCCTGTTAAAGTCGCCATATTTGTTCGTAATAATTCAAAATAGTACCTGAAATTTAAAATCTTGGATTATAATAGTTGATTTATGCCGTTGTTGTTTGTCAGAGACTGATGTGATTGGGAATTTTAATTTAGAAATTATTTTTAAAATTTTAAATTAAATATTATTATTCCTGTTAATGCTGCTGCCAAAGTATGCTGAGGTATATGTTTCTCTTGTCTAGAAAGAATGGAGAGTCACATGATTGGGCGCGTTCATGGAAGGAGACACTTTTTTTGTTGCTTGAAGATATCCCAGTTAACCTTCGCAAAGACATTGTATCCATTTCTATTGACGGCACATCTGCAACTACTATAATTGTCGACAGGTACATGATCAATTTCGTGTCTATGTGTGAATCAATGTTGTTAAATAGTGGTTATAAGCTTATAGCATAGCGAACAAATCGTTAATGTTGTGCAATACGCGATTTAGTACAAAATATTGTTAAATAGCAGCTATAACACTGTTTTTTAAGACCCGGTATCCGTCCTAATGACTTATTCATCTGAGGGACACCAATCCCACCATCTATTAGCGAGGGGCCCAATTGAAGCCAGAGCTTTCCTCTGTATGGATTAACTTAATACATAAAATGGCACCGGGAGAATTTGAATATGAGACCTTGAGAGGAGTACACTCCATGGTCCCAAGCTATACCATTGTTAAGTAGCAGAATTTGAATAAAACGTTGTTTTACGCGATCCTCGATTGACAATAATAATGTGAATTGTATTAAGATTGTATTTGAATTCTGAAGTGGGGATAGTAATCTGATATTGCAGTGACACAGGAGAACCGTTGTGGAGACCTTTACTTTACAATGAAAGTTGTCCTGATGCACTACCTGCTGTAAAATCCATTGCCCCTCCAAACCATACAGTATGCACTGCATCGTCCACTCTGTGTAAGCTCGTCTCGTGGTGGAATCGGGATGGTTCAAACCAAAAATCTGCTCTGTTGTTGCACCAAGCAGATTGGCTTTTGTGGCTTCTTCATGGAAAGCTTGGAGTTTCAGATTATAATAATGCTTTGAAGGCATCATTTAAGAAGCTCTAACATATCTATTTTTCTAGCTTGAATAATTATGTCTCTGTTGCAATATCGGAGTTGGAAAATTTATCCATTGTTTTTGTGTTTTGCAGGTTGGATATGATCCTGAAGTGGACTCATATCCATCATGGCTAGTGTGTCAGCCATATTCTCATCTTTTACCTTCAGTTGTTGCACCAGGAACTCCAATTGCTTGTTTGAAGGAGGAACTTCGAAATAAATTTGGTATGTTTTCTTTAATTATATGAATTGAAGTTGTATCAGAATCTGTACCATGCAACACTTAGGAGAAACACATTCTGTCTAAGAGAGCCTTCCAAAGAAGAACCATATTAAATTTAAATTGTTAGGTTCCAACACCAGTTTTTAGAGATAATTGTAATGTTGATGCACAAGCAAAACAACTTTCTGGTCTTATTTATTGTTGTGTTCTAATGGCATCAGATTTTCCTTTATTTCTGGTTAAAATATTTTTTGCCGTGAAATTGAAAATCATATACATAGTGCATATCCTTTCAGGTTTCCAAAAGGAGTGTGTTGTATGCACTGGAACAACTGACAGTATAGCTGCATTTCTTGCGGCTCGTGCTACTCAACCTGGAAAAGCTGTAATTTTTTAAAACTTATCCTTCTTTAGTTAATTTATTCATGATCTGTCAGGTTTCGTGATAGACAAATTAAGATTATCAGAAAGACAACACAGTGTAACTTACGTGTGTCAAAGTATCAAAATTATATCACACTACAGTGTATAAGATTATTAATAGATATAATCGCTAATTCTAATCCTTAACGAGCTTTAATCAGAGATTTACTGATTCTAACACTTGGAATATTGGATTGTTAATTAAATAAACTAGATAAAAAGAATGTATGGCTTCAACAATCAAATTATGTATTTGCTTTCATTATAATTTTTCATAGAAGTCTTTCTATTACAAGTTACAACACTATTTGTTTCATCATTACAAGATCATGTTACTTGTATACGCAACTAAGAGCATCTACAACTGAACACCTCTCATTGTAATTGATAGGCCAAATACATCCTGCGACATTTTAAGTTATATGTTTATAACAAGTTAGTCCTTCAAAAAATTTATTGCAACAAATTGGTCCTTTATTTTTTTTTGGGTAACAAATTGGTCTTTTAAGTCATAAAATGTGTTCACCGTTACCCTTTTATTATCCAATTCCATTAAAAAGAGTTTGTGGTCGTTTAATGCTGAGGTGATAGGTTCAAAAAGTGCTTATGACACCAAACATAATTACTCACGTACGTTTTGTTCTTATTCTTTTTGAATTTAAAACTAATTGCCGATTCAAAGATAATATAAACAACATCTTGAATCAATAATCGATTGATTTTGTTTCAAACCAAGTCTGAATCATACACATATTAACCCTAATTTTGGGAGTAGTGAATTTGTATCTGTCACCTTAGCATTAAACTGCAACATAACCACCTTTTTGCGGAGTTGGATGAAAATAGGAAAATGGTGCACATATTTTATGACGTAAAGGACCAATTTGTTACAATAAAACTTAAAGGACTAACTTGTTACAAACATCTAACGTAAAGGACCGTAAGATGTATTTGACCTAATTGATAAATGGGTTACAGATGTACAATCGTTCATATTTACCTTTTTCAACTTAAGCACTGCATCCCTGAATCACTCACCTTCAAAAAATTTACTGCTATATAAGTCCCATTAATAACCCCTGGCTTCTTTGCATTTCATTAGCTAAATATTGTTAAATGCATCCTTGTCTACAAAAATATTATTCAAAATGCAATATGGTCCACTCATGGGAGATAAGTTGTGGAGCTTATATAGGCTCCTTATTTCTATAGGCTAACTCCAAAGCTTATAAGCTTAGCACCTCTTCGGATCCACCATTGTGAATGCTCTAACCACATTAGCTTTTTATGACTCGGTTGTTTCTCATAATGCTTTTTAGGTCACATCATTGGGCTCAACACTTGCTATTAAATTGTTAAGCAACACAAGAATTGAAGATTCTCGGTTTGGGGTGTATAGTCATCGTCTTGATGATAAATGGCTTGTTGGCGGTGCTTCAAACACTGGTGGAGTTGTTCTTAGACAGCTATTCACCGATGATGAATTAGAGAAACTGAGTGAACAAATCAATCCCTCACAAATATCTCTTCTGGACTACTATCCTCTGCCAAAAGCTGGTGAAAGATTTCCAATTGCAGATCCAGAGTTGGCTCCAAGGTACATAATCCTTTCTACTTAAAGGTTGAGATTTCACCACTGCAGTGGATACATTCCCATTTTTGGAATTCAATCCCCTTATAAAGTTACTAGCCTTTAAGGAATCTTCGTTATAATGTAATGTAATTCTAGATTTAATTTAATATGGGTTTCCAAATAAATTTGAAATCATGTCAGTATTAGGTCTCTATTCCTTTTGTTTCTGGAATACTTCATCTATTTCAAAATGAGTGTTACTTTAACAATGAAATGGTGTCAAAATACATGACAATTTTACTAAACTAACCTTATTTATTATTGGTGTAATGCTTTAGAAGTAGTGTACACTCAATTTTAATTAGAGGGTACAATTGGAAGTAAAATAATAATTCTACCTTAAAAAATGTAAATGACATTCATTTTGAAATAAAAAAAATTTCTTCTAAAGAACACTCATTTTGAAACGGAAGAGTGGTAAATAGGTTAGTTTAGTAAAATTGTCATGTCTTTCGAGAACATCATTGCATTTCTTAATTTGTGTCCAAAATCTTAAACGAAACTCATTCATTAAATTTAGAAATCATCCGTGAAGGATCAAAAACTAGTTAATGAGGATAGTCTCAAAAGCATCTTTGGTTTGTAAGAAAAGTAGTACGTGACTATTAAAGACAAATTAATTTTTGACATTTTAAAAATATACTTCTGTTTCAAAATATTTGCCACTTTAGCCAAAAATGTACATGTTCTATAATAAGTGATGTTGTAGTTTTCCACTGTAACATTAATTAATTCCAATTTTACCCCTGAATTAAAATTGTGTACACAACTTTCAAGTCACTATATTCTAGCATGAATTATTGACAATTGTTATTACTCAATAGTACTATCTTCGTACCAAAATATATGTCGTTTTGACATATATACAGAGGGAGTAGTTAATAAGAACAATTTTGTAAAATTATTAGTACAATTCTTCATTCATTTATTACTTTTAATTTCTTTTCTTAATGTAAGTAAAAGAACCACGATATTCAGTTTAAAATGGAGAGAGTACTGCACATTGTTGAAATATTTGATGCTTAGTCATAATAATATATTTGATGCTTTGTGGTCGTTTTAATAATATATTTGCCGTTCAAAAAAAATGATGCTTAGTATTAAAATTTTGGGTTGTAAAAGTCATATGGACCGTGACTCGAGTGTCCGATAGAGGTAACTTGATAATAGATGGTCCAACAGATCTTGAATAGACTTTGATATCATTTTAAATTTGGGTTGGATCTAACTCAACCCTTACAAAATCGACTTGTGATGTGAAGACCGTCCTCACTTATAAACACATTGTTAGGCCATATATCTTCCAATGGAGTAAAGCTTTTAACACCCAACACTTATTAATTACATGTTGCATATGCAAGTTCGTTCTGTATGGCATAAGTAGTCAGAATGCATTTAATTCAGTAGAACACTTGACTTGACTTGCATTAGAATATTCACTGTTTCTTGAGGGTCCTGCTCAAGGCACTACTCCTATAAGAAAATCTTACAAATAAAAGAGTACAATATTTATTACGAGCTTTAAAGACATTATTTTTCAGTTAATACTGTCTCTTTTTCAATCCTTAACAAGTGTCCCAAAATGACTCTACTATGACATTTATGATGACTGATGAGCCAATTTTTGGAAGCAGAGGTCGTTTCAAGTTCCATATAAAGAATCAGATCCAAATTTGGTTCTACTATATGTGCCACCATATCACAATCAAAGCAAACTCATGTTCATGTATGACCACCTACCAACATCTTGAGTTTGCATAATAACTGATGGAATTTAATTTTTGTGCAGGCTACTTCCACGTCCAGAAAATGATGTTGAATACTTGCATGGGATTTTGGAATCCATTGCACGTATTGAGGTAAGGCAAAAATTAACATATTAACATATGCTCTTTTGTTAGTGTACTATAGATAGTAATTTTGTATTAAAAATTTTGCATTTTATTTTTTTAAGTAAAAAATTCTTTATTTAAGATATAATTACTATTTGAAGTATCCTTAACATGTATCCTTAGATTATGTTTCATAATTTTTGTATAGGCAAATGTAAGGGTTTGATAGGTTTGTAATATTTTTACATTCACTAGGGTTTGAACTCTGATTTTTTAACTTTTTCAAATAAATAGAGCTATCCAAATCCTGTATTTCATAATTTTTAGCTTCTACCCTTTGGGAATCCACTATATCCTAATCGGAAGTACTCTTGAAATATGGTGTTTTAGGCAAAAGGATATGGGTTGCTAAAAGAGCTAGGTGCAACTGAGGTAGATCAAGTTTTCACAGCCGGTGGAGGAGCGAAAAATGAGAAGTGGACAAAGATACGAGAGAGGGTGTTGGGTTTACCTGTGAGTCGTGCAGATCAAACAGAAGCTGCATATGGAACTGCATTGTTGGCAATAAAGGGTGATCAACAAAATATTTTGTAAAACTCTTTGCCGATATATTTGCGTCACCATCTGTTCAGTAAGGTCAAGGTGACAAGGAGATTGTAGGAGACACCGTATATCTAAACATGGCGATGGTGCATTTGAAAATCATTTTTGCCATCCAAAATGCTTTAAAAAAAACTCGTGGACAAGGGGTGGGTGGAAGATATGAAAAATGTTTCAACATGGCGTTGCATTATGAATTAGACCAAATTATATGAATGTATGGGAACATAAGAACCTATTTTATGTCTTCTATGCGCTGGTCTAATTAAAATAGAAATTGAACATTGATTTGTTGCACAAGTCAATTGAACATGCACATGAGGTATTTCTTTTGATAATATGCACATTTTTTTCCCTGATAGAGTAAGAAATACATACTCCCGTGAGTTTAGCTCAGTTTGTAGGACATTGAATTATATATGCAGGAGAAGATGGTTTGATCCCGATCATCCCACTTTTTTGTTTTTCCGTCAGTCATGGTGCGGCGTTTGTTTGTTTTTCTGTCTTGGTGCATTGTTTGTCTGTTTTCCTGTCTAGTTGTGGTGTTTGTTAGGTTCAAATTAAAAGATCAATTATTGATTCAACCTAGTTTGCCAATGATGTAGATTCGGAGACATAGATATTCCAATTATTTTAATTTTAGTACATTATTTCTAAGCATGATTAAGTTGTTTTATGCTATTAACTTAGATATAGTGAGATTTATTTGCACATTCATTCTTTTTGTTTGTAGTGATGTTGAATTTGTACATGTGTTTGGTCTACTCTACTAATTTGAATGAATAAATGTTCTTTTATTTTTATCCAAAAAGTAAAGCAAACAAACAAAAGAAAAAACATTAAGCGTGTGTTGTTTTGAGAGAAATTGTAAAGAGGGAGTTAGCAAAAAGAGAAGTTGAAGAGAGATGTTGTACTACCTCCTCTGTCTCAAAATAATTGTCACTTACGCATACCAATGTATAATTTGAATCATTAATATCTTTAGTTTTATTTCATGAAAAAATATAAAAATTTAATATTGTGAAAATACTCTTCGAGATGAATCAGACAAAATCTTATATACTAATATTTAACTTCATAGATTAGTTGAAAAATACAGTCAAAATAAATGTCAATAGTCAAACTACGATAATCATTTTGAGACGTATGTAGTATTTCTCTTGTTTGACAATGAGAGAAATAGTGTAAGAGATTAAAAAAATATGGGTCCCTCCATTTTTTGTGGTTCTCTGTAATATGAGAAGAGATAGGAAAAGGATAAATTATTATATTCATTTTTTTCATTAATATCCTTCATCTATCTATTTTTATCCCATTAAATAATAATTCTTTTGTCAATTTGCTATAGCATTCTAGCTCTCTCTTCTCTATTTCTCTTTTCTTTCTCTTGTACCAAACAATACATCAAATCTATATTTTTCACTTATCTCTCTTTTCTCATATTCTTTCTTACTTCTTTCTCTCTATTCTATTTCTTCTCATAGCCCAACACACCCTAAAAATAATGTAATTGTTAATTGTAGTAACTTTTTTGAATACTTTTACAATTTGGAGGGTTGATCTAAACACACACGCCCATATATAAAATTTCAATCTCCAACAATTTTATCCTTAATGAATCTTATGATATTATATAAGGTTAATATAGATAAAGAATCTCTCCAAAAAGAATTATATTATGAGGAACGGTTATTTCAAGAATGTAAGAAAAACAATAGGATTATGATACAAGAATTTTAAAATTTTTAAACAAAGTTGAACTTAATATGCTATTTTTGATTGATTTGAAACTGATATAATTAGAGAAAGGATGACTAATGTTATAACTATTTTTTTTTTTTTACTAAAATTTTATAACTATTGGGCAATTAAAAAATGGTGAATTGTCCAATCTTAGTTTATTTGTGTAAAATTTTAGGCAAACTTAAAATTATTTGATATATTATTGAGATATATTAAAATTAATGGTTTGTGTTTATTTAAACGTGTTAATCTATATGATATAAACTTCTAATTCAACAATAAATTTTATAAAATTTATATATATCGGTTCAAAATTATTGCAACATTTCTATTATTTCTATTTCTGTTAAGGTTCTTGATTCATATCATAAAAATATGTTAAGTACTAAATTAAAAATAAGATTTCTAACATGACAAAAGATGTGCAGTCAAATTGATACTTAAAGCACTTTCAATGGTGATACCACTTTGAGTATGATATACATCATTAAAAAGTAATCCATACAATGTCATAGTATAATATTTATGCAACTCATACATATTTTTCTTCAATACTGATATCACTTTGAGTATCATACATTAATAATAAGTTGTCAATTCTATTTAATTTGAGATACAAAAATATGTAATATTAATCGATGATACAATATCTTAAATATGGTATTGTATCATCAATTTTAATATCCTCTATGCCACGTCATGCAACTCCAATGTTAAAATAAAGGCTTAAATGATCTTTTGATCCATGTAAGTTCGCAAGTTTTGGGTTTTATTCTCTGCATGTTATTTTTTTTTGGAATTCATCCCTGAATGTTAAAATCATTTTGGTTTTAGTCCTTAAAACTAAAAACCGCAGGAAAATTCGACTGAAAATCCGCATGAAGCTTAATTTTAATACTAAAACCAAAATGATTTTAACATTCAGTGACTAATTCTAATTAAAAAATATAATATACAAGGACTAAAACTAAAAATACAAGAACTTACATGGACCAAAAGATCATTTAAATCTAATATAAAATAAGATATGTATCATTAATTAATCTATGATACTCTTTTGGAAAATGATAAACATTGCCCTTAGGACAATGGTTAAGGAAGCAAAAATAGTAAAAAAAACTCCCGAAATTTGTAAATTCTACTTTTTAAAACATTAAAACACAACTTCCAATACAAACATTACCCTTTTTGATAACCTTAACTAAGGGCACTAGTTAGCAAGACCCTTTAATCATTTTAAGAAAAAATTCACTATTGCCTAGCCTTTTTGATGGTTTCTCAATTTTCAATAGTTTTGATTTAAATTTAGTAGCCCTTGACTTAACCATATTCATTGTGTACTTTGCTTTCTTAAGATTGTGTACTTTTTCTTTTGCTTGCACTACAAGTTTTGATGGATTCTTGGTAGAGTTCTAAGGCACTTAGGTTTTTGCTTGTCCTCTATCAGCTATGTCACATCAATATTAAACTATTGTTTTTTTTTATCTAAGGTTGTGTCCTTTCCAAAAAATAATTCCTATTTATACTTTCTTTCCTCCATGTTTGTTTGTCCACTCCCATAGTTCCTAATTAAGCTAAGGTTTGTTTTTCTATTTAATATTTAGTATGTATCTTGGAGTTGAAATTTTTTCCTTGATTTGGTGACAAGAACATTGTAAGAAATCTTTGTACTGTAAAATGTGTATACTTTTACAAATCTATAGATACACGTTGCTCACTTATATTTGTAGTAGATAAATTTTGAGATAGGCTATTCACTAATTATGCTATTATACAAAAACAATGGAGGAGAAGGTAGCATTTCCAATATTCAAGTTACTTTCCAGTCATTTATCTATCCGGATAGGGTACAATCGTTCGGTGTTATTTAGTAATTTGGATTGTGTAGATTTTTATTATTTGGTTGAGTTATCTTATTTTTAATTCATTGTTTTTTATGATTTAGGATGCTATTGAGATACCGTAAATTTTTCTAAATCACTGGAAAGATGCCATTTGTGCCATTCCAGTTGCTTTCTTAAAGGATCCAGCCAATAATTTCTTCAACTTTTATACTAGGATGACCAGAACCTCGAACTCCATTCATGCGAGTATCAATGTAGTTAGGCATTGGAGGATTCATGCTCCACAAAGAGTCAATTTTCTGTATTTCCCTTAATGGAACCAATTTGACATGGTTTTTGTCACTGATGGTGGTGTTGAGGTTCAATATTTAGGATTACATCATCCAATCAACTATCATCAGATGCTTCTTGATGATCCAACCAGGGTTGTTATGCCTAAATATATATATTTATATATGTGCGATATCCTTGATGGAATTGATGATCCTTACATTCCTATTCAATATATGGAGATTAGCTTCAATCTTTTCAATGTGAGTGATGATCATGATTTTGCTGGTGCACTGGAGGACGGTGATATTGCTGCTGAATTACCATAATTACTTATCAATGTTTTTTAAGTTGTGTTATTTCAAATAAATTGACACTTGAGGCATTTAATTTAATTGATATGATTTTGATAACGTGTATGTATATTTGTAGCACTTTCCTGTATTTGTATACAATGAATGTCCATTGATTAAGGCTTTGTTTGGTTGATAAGAGAAAGCTGAAGGAAAGAAAGTAAGAGGAAAGACTGTTGAAGGAATGAAAGTGGGTAGAAAGAGAGTGGAAAGTAAGATGATTTTTTTGTTGTTTGATATGAGTGAAAGTGAAGAGAAAGTGAGAAGAAAGAAAGAGAAGTATTTAGTAAATGACATAACTACCCTTACCCTTGTATAGAAATGTGATATTACTTGTACATTTTTTTAATCATATTGTTATTACTTGATTCATTTATATAATATATTAAAATAATGTGCTATTACTAAAGATTTTTTTGTTGAGAAAACATAAAAATTGAAGAAAAAAAAAAGGAAAACTAACAGAATGTGCACTAACGCCTACCTAATGAAGCATGTGCTGCTAAGCTAACCTGCTACCTAGTGGCAAATGTTGGAAAATAAAAACAAAATGTGGTGTTTTTGGTCTTTTCACAACAATGCATGCTTTCATTCCACTTTCTTTGCAAATTGGAGCGGAAAGTTTTTTCATGGGGGCCCCACCAAAAAACAACTTTCTTTCCTTCCTGACAGGTTATCCAAACGACGGAAAGATGAAATATTAGCTATCTTTCTTTCCTCTGATTTTCTTTCCTTTCACTTTCTCCTATTCCAAACAGAGCCTAAGGGCCAGAGTTTGGTTGTTGTCAATCAAGAAACAGATGAAACCATTGAGTGCATTGTTATGAAGTCCAACTTAGAATAATTGAAATTTCACCTAGGGGAACTTGGTATCAATTTGTCAAGAACATGCAGCATGTAAAAAATGATACGTTGGAGTTTGCACTTGATAATCCTCCTCGAATGTTGTTGGTTAAGAGATTTTTTTGAACAAATCAAAAGTTGTTGGTTAAGATTGTGAGAGGTGACACTTCTCTTTGAAGATATTGAGTCACTTTCAATTTATTTTGTAGTTGTTTTGATGGCATCATGCCTTTTGGTCTGTAATATGAATTTGTTTTGACTCGGGGCCTTTTAATTTGAACAATTATCTCCTAAGTCAAAATTTTGAACAATATATTATGAAGTTATGATACTTATATTATGTGTGTATTTACATATGTATGTTCTTTGCACAATTTTTACTACAGAAGCATCCATGCCCACTAATATAATTTTTGTTTGTAAACGATAAAAATTTATGAGATCCGTCCGTCGGACGGGTTGGATACTAGTATCAAACAAAATTCAAAACAGTAGTATCTATTGAAGAGAATAGCACAAAGACTATGTTTACTATTCACAAGTCACTCGTGTGAAACCAAAAAAGATGTGCTATTATATTACTTACAACAATGTACAGAAACTCCTATTTCAATATGATACCTTATGCAGTATCAACCTATTTTAACATATTATTCCTGTATATTATGTGTTATCACATCACAACTTGTACACAAAATTGTACCAAATCATTTTTAACGCAATTACACATGATACATATAAATAACTTATACATGAAATAGTCAGACAAGCGGTGTGTACCATGTAAAAGTTCTAAAAAATATTACGACGAATATAAATTTAATTTACAAATTTTATGGTTAGATTATAAATTTATATAATGTAAATTTTTGAAAAAATTGAAATTTATTAAAATTAACGATTTATAAATTTTTATTGAATATTATTGCCAAATTGTTTCACTGTTGCCAAATTATTTCTTCCAATGCAACATTTTCTAATTCTATCATCTAATTATTATTTTATACACTATTTTTAAAAAAATAAAAAATAAAAAAAGATTAATTTAGTAGAAATATTAATATTACTTTTAATATTATGATTATATTTTTTAATATGTGTAAAAACATCTAAAACAACATTCAACTTAATAAATTGTCAAAAAAAAAACAACATTCGACTTAATAAGTACTGCACGCTGGATTTACACTTTAGCATTTCCCATACAAACAACTTAAAAAGATTTTGGATTATACTGTACTACTTCATAAACCTCACTGATCTTGTCCGACCAGGAAGGTGTCGACCAGCAGAAAGCACCACCGAGCACGATCGTTGGAGGAGAAGGGAGGGGGGGGGGGTTGTACCTGCAGGGACTCCGACGCTCAAGTCAGCAGAGTACAGGAAAAGCAAGTACAAGTTTAGAATAAGATACCTATGTCATTGTCAGAATGGCAATATATAATCCCAGCTCTGGGCCAAGACCATTAATGAGGGGGGAGGAAGATCCGCCCCTCATTAAATGGCTGTCGGAATCTGGCGTCGAGTCATGATGAGCAGTAAATGCTCATCATTCCGTGGTCTTCCGTTACAGAACCCCAAATTCTGTAACGGTCGATAATGACGTGGCCATGGGCCGTCGCCCTATTGGGCCTGCTCGACCGCGGAGTGGAGTTGGGCCTGCTCAGTGTCAAGTGAACACTCACATTAAGAGTAGTAGTAGTTAAATACTACTACTACATGATTTGTGAGTTGTGACCAAGCATATATGGAGACAAAAATTTAGAGAAATACTAGTACTACCATTGAATTATTTCCCACCAAAGAATCAGTCCTACTATACAAGGATTTATTCGTAAAAAAGAAAGAGCTGGGGTGAGAAATGAATTGAAGGCATTTGCAAAGTGGACGGACAAGATTATCAAATTTGCAAGTACTACACCTCTTTCTTGCTGCACTGCTTATAGGAGGGAGAAGGAAACATTCGGGTGGCTAGTTGTCAGAGACTGAATGAATTTACACTGTGATTGTTTGTTTCTATATCTTCATCAAATCCATGCATTAAATGCTAGGATAGGATCCATCACCAAATTTAATCATTATCATCTCTGACCATTTTTCTTTTCTTTTCTACCCTTTCTTCTTCTACCGTCGTGTGTGTGGTGTGTGTGAGTGACCATCGATAGTCGTGTCTATTCCTTCCTTTCCTCACATAGCTTTCTTTGTTTCCTAGTAAAGTTAATTTTAATACCACGAATGGTACTGTATTTTCACAAACTATATCAACGAAAAATATATTACTATATTGTGTTTGAAAAAAAAATGGAATTTAACTTTAAAAACTGTAAAGTACTAGTGTATTAATGATTATAAGTTGTATGAAAAATTGGAAAATTGAAATTAAGGAAAAATTAAAATATTATTAACAAGTAGTAATATTTATAATAATTTTTGCTTGTACTACTATTTAATACTTTCAATTTTATTTTATTACTTATATATAAGACCCAAAAAATTAAGATATTACTAACTAGTGTCTTAAAAAATATAATATTTCTATTGAAAATTTTATTTTATTATTTTAAAAAAAGTGAAATAAACAAATTTCAAGAATATTTTACTATCTTTATTTTCTTAATCATTTTTCAAAAAATTATTTATGCATACTTCAATTCAACTTCAACACACAAAAAATCAACATATTGCTAAACCAAGGATTTGCTACATAATTAGGCACTTTCACAGCCATATCTCACGTCATCAGTACATGCGTTACCTTAGAATCACTTCACCATCCATGTGAGTCAACCTCAAGTAGAGCTCACTCCTCAAGTTAAGTGTAGAAAGAAAAATTCTTAGGTTCAGTTTGGTTATAATGAAAAAAAGTACGAAGGAAAGAAAATATGGAATTTGAGAAAAATATTTAGATTATAAAAGTAATAGTCCAAATATATGTATTGATTTTCGTATTTTTTAATTCTTCCTACTTTTTTTCCTTTTAACTAAACATACCCCTAGTATTTGAAAAATATAATTTGAAAATTATAGTATTAACTCGTTGCAGGGTTATTCAAATTATTGAGGTTTTTTATTAATGCTACTAAGCTAAGGGTCTGTTTGGTTGGAAGGAAAGAAAGTAGGAAGGAAGGAAAACACGAAATTCGATGGATGTATTTGAATTATAAAATAGTCCAAATATATGCATTGATTTCCGTGTTTTTCTTCCTTCCTACTTTCTTTCCTTCCAACTAAACGGACCATAAATTCCAATGATAAAAACTGGTAGATGTACAGCACAACTGCACATCATGGGTTGAATTCAAGTGTGGGATATATTCTCACAGTCTCTAATTATAATTTCATTTTGAAAATAAATTTTTAGTCTTTAAATATAAAACTCTTAGATAAGTTATTGGTTGGGATCAGTATCTCATTATTACTACTCATTTTCAACGGAATATAAAAAGTTAAACTAAATTCAAATATAAATGATAATTTAGTCAAATTTACACACAAATTAGATACATCAGTAGTTAAATGCAATTAAAAAGTTAAATTTACTTATAATAATGTTCAAATATATAATAAGCAGATACTCTCTCTGATCATAAATATAAGCAAAATTAATTTTTTGGTTCATTTGACCATTGATGTATCCGACTCATAATATGGTTCAGATAAATCAATAGTAAAATGAACAAAAAAAGACATTTTTACTTATATTTGTGGCCAAAAGGAATATCACCCTACTTTATTTTGGTTGACAGAGTATGAGTCTAGAGTATATCGCAAACAATCAAATATTACAAAAGAGAAATTCTCAAAAAAATTTATATAAAATATTACAAAATTTATATATTTTACGGAAAATAACCTACTACTAACATTAACCCAAATCTAGTTAAAGGCAATCTCAATATTTCTAAAACACATCTAAATTTAAAATAGTAGGATTTTTCACCAATATATCCCTCTTTCAAACAAATAATACCTAATTACCACTCTTTCAAAAATAAATACGTATATGTCCTAATTTTAAAAGGCTATTCAAACTCGCTACACCATATAGCGAAGTTCTAAAACAAATGTGTGGGGTGGCAGGGCGGTGGTCCCCATAGGGTCCCACCAATTTTGCTACTTCATATAGCGAATTTCTGAAGGTTTTTTTTTCTCCGTTTTTTGCTTTCCTTTTGCAGAACAACCGTGTGTGTATAGCTTTTGTTCTGTGTGTATTACTTTGATTTTGATCAATTGCAATTTTGTTGTTCATAGTTTGCACAGGACGTGAAGGGAAGAGATGTGAAACTCAGCGCTTACAAAGGAAAAGTTCTTATTGTAGTTAACGTTGCTTCAAAATGGTTCAATCCCACTTTTTCTAATTCTTTTTTTTCATGTGCTTACAATAAAAAATTCAATCTTTCAATATCTTTCTACTTTAATTGTTAATGGGGTTTAATTTATTAAATTAATTGTTAATAGGGCGAACAAAAAACTCTGGCTTTAAATGAAGTCCCCTAAAATATAGCCACAATAAAATATAGTCACAATGATAAGTGTCTAGCACATCCAATCCGGATCCAAAATATAGCCACAATTTTCCAAAAGCAAATAGGCATAATAATAAATGATGACGCAAGGTAATAAAATGAGCTTATTGCCGGCAAGCAAGTACAGTAATGTGATTGAAGTGCCACGCTTCGTTCCTTCAACAATCACACTCACTCATTCACTCACTAACCCTCCTCTCCCATTCTACTTCTTTTCATTTCACATTTCACATTGGGAAACGCGTATAAATACATTCATTCATTCACCATTTCACACATCTCACTCACTTCATTTCCTTTCCTTCTTTTGCTAGCTAACTACTCCCACAAACAAACACAACAATGGCTACTAGTTTGAATGTTGATGCTCCTGAATTCCACCCTAACAAGACTCATCTTCATCAACACCACCACTATTTTTACTATAACAAACTATTTCCAAAACTTCAACCTCATAACCACCTTTTCTACACCACTAATTTTCATCCTCTTTTCTTTCATCCCCCCTCCACCGCCACCGCCAACAAACACCATCATTCTTTTCGTTTTCACCCTACTCACTACCAACTCACTACCACCACCACCACCACCACCACCGAAGAACCTGAACCAGAAAAGTTTCACAAACCTAGCTGCATGGAAAAACAACATCATGAGCTGAAAAAACAAAGATTAGTCTGGAGGAGAAAAGAACAGATAAAAAAAGATGAAGTTTTTCTTGCTGATAAAAAACTACACAAGAAATCATCTGAAAATGAGCGTCTGAGAAGACAGATTCATGGAAGGGCTCGCAACAAAAATGGAGGTCGTTTTCCTCTTATTCATGTTCGTCCAGATGGCGATGAAACCAGTGTCATGATCAAAAATATACCTAGCAAGTACACGTATGTTTCTTTCTTTCTTTGTTTCTTTAATTTCTTGAACTCAAAAAATGGCACTTTATTCATTTATTCTAATGGATCATGCATATCTTTGTTTCTTTAATTTCTTAACTGTTTTCTAGTGGGTGTTTCTTCTTCAAAAAAAAATTATTGTTTGAAACTGATAAATTTAAGACTTGTTGGAACAGTACAAATCTGTTGGTGGAGTTTTTGGAGAATCATTGCAGGATTGAAAATGCAAAAGAGCTGAAAAAGAATGGAGAAGAGTCTACTTTTGCTTTTGATTTTGTCTACTTACCTATTGATTTCTGGTTAGCTTACTACTAATTTTAATTAAATTATTATTTTCTTAGATCTTTTTTGGTTTTACACATTGCTAATTTTTGTGATTATGGATAATTTTCAGCACTGGTCTCAACAAGGGTTATGCCTTTGTTAATTTTACAAATCACAAAGCAGCTTGGGATTTTTTGGTGACAGTTTCGGGTCAGAAATGGGAATTATTTCTTTCCTCTAAGATACGCGAAGTGGTTGCTGCACGGCTTCAGGTATGGTTTTGCTTACTAGACCTAATCATTACTACAAAATTACTAGTATTATTTCTATTTTATTTTGGTTTAATTAAAATTTTATTTTATTAACCAAATAGTTAATTGATTAAGTGGTGATTGTGAACTTAGGAGAACCACGGTTCAATCATTGCCACTGCCGAACCAGATTAAACTGGTTGGCAAAACCCACAAAAAAATATTAATTTATTAACATATTTTTTCTTCTTTCACTCAGTTTTTCAATTTTGTTGATTATTTACTGATTGAGATTTTGTTATGAATTGAAATTTCCTCAAATTAGGATTTATTAAAGTTAATTTCGTGGGGTGATTTTTATTTATATATATATTTATATATGTGCAGGGTAAGGAGAAACTGGAGTGTCATTTTCAAAGTATGGTTTTTCCTTGTGCATCTGAGGAGGTTCTGCCGGTTTCCTTTAGTCCACCTAGAGATGGTGTGATCAAAGGAAACCAAAGGACTATTGGGAGACTTCTCTATTAGACAGCTTAATTTTAAGTGTTTTTTTAATCATTTCATGTGTATTATAATTAGTACTAGTGTCTAGTAGTTAACTATGTGGTTATGAATGAACTTGCTTAGTTAAGTAGTAGTAGTAGTATTTTGTTGAAGGTTTCCATATTCCACGATTAGTTGGGTGGAGCTTGGCCACAATATTATCACATCAATGGAGAATTGTGGTGGGGTCCACCCTTCTTGTGGATAACTAGACTCAAGGGTATAAGCATAGCTAGGGTTGAAGTTGAACTGCTCCAAGCCAAGGAAGGAGTAGGGTTTGTACTTTATGATGTTAATTTGTTTTTACTTTAGTTTGTAGTACTAGCTTTTTTGCCCTACTATGTACGAATGCTTAACTTTGGGGAATATAATATTTGTCTTATGCCATTTTTGCTTGCTCTTTTTTGGTTATGTCAATTTTTCTTGTCCCATCAAAAAAATATTTACACTAATTTGTGATACATAGAGTTGTGTGGAGGTATGGTCAGCGCCTGAAATATGGCAAAAAATGTTATACTTTTAAGTCAAAGTTGGTAGTTTATGGCTTCTGGGTTGGTAATGGGTAATGCATTGTGTTGTTTGTTTCAAAGAATGTGATTGTGTTTGGTCAAAAGATTTAATTTGCCATTTTGAAGCATTTCAGAGTAAATGGTCAGACAAAAGGGTGTTTTTGCTCTTTTGAAATAGGACTCAAATGGTGTAAAACTTGCATTTTGATTCCATTATCTGAATATTAATACTCCTATCATACGTATTTGGAAACTAGAGCTTCTTTGTTTGTTTGTTTCTATATATGATCCTCAACTCTTGGACGCTATGAGCACCTTTATATTTCATGTTTTTGCTTTTCTTTAACTTGAGTAAAAATGTACTGTAGAATGAGTTCGTACATAAATTTGTCTTTGTCATTCACTATCTTTTTAGTGGATTATCTTTTTTTTTTTGACAATATCTTTTTAGTGGATTATCTTGTCCATATAAAAGGTGAATTTGTATACTCCTCAATTTATCCATACATAACCTCTTCAAAAATACATAAACACTTAACTTTAATAATGAGTCCATACAATACATCAAAGAAGTCAATAGGGCGACTTCTTTGTAGAATTTCCCTACATTAAATGATTTTTAATTCTTTAAAAATTTTCGGGAGCAATCTTTGTGATATAAACTAACATGAGTTTTTAAAAATTTGTATTTGTAATATAGGTTTGGTTCAGCTGTGAAGGGTTGGTGCATAGGTTTGGTCTAGTAGTAAAGAGTTTCGATATGAATTCATTTAATACAAACAATTATAAAGAAAATTACTCTTTAGGCCCCTCAATATGCTCCCACACCCCTCAATAATCTCAAAATACCTTTAAAATTTGACCTCAACCTGCTTCGTATTTTAAAATACGAAAACATTTTTGGTTCGTATTATAAAATACGAACTCGCTCAATTTCGTATTTTACGATACAAATGGGTGTAAAATTTCTGCATTTTGGAATGCCACAACTGGTTATTATGCCTCAGTATATTGCAGGTTGTGTAAAATTTGAAGCATTTCCTTAATTTGAAATTGTTGATCCTGATTTGTAACATACCACTCTCATTGTTCAAATCTAAATAAATGAAGTGTTTCTTTAAGGATGAAGCTATCTAAATAAATGAAGTGTTTCTTTAAGGATGAAGCTAGAGCACATAGTTGTTTTTTCAAGTTTAGAATTTTCCAAGGTTCCATATTTGTATTGTCTTTCAAGTGGCATGCAACGCCTAACCGCCCTTGATGCTTTGACCATAAATGTGTGTCCTAAATTATATCAAATGTCAGCCACATTCTGGTGTGTACTGGCTATAGTTTTTGTTAATATTCTTGACCAGGGAAGGAATGAAGACCAGTGGTGGTGAATCTCCTCTCAATACTATCAGTGGCGGAACATCATATGGGCAGGGGAGGGCTGCTGCCCCACTCAATTTTTTTTCATTTTCTTTATAGGTATAGGTATAGGCAAAGGTATAGGTATCTATATATATTTTGTTAATTATTATTAAGTTACGTTGTACTACCTCCGTCTCTTAATATAAGACCCCTTTTGACTAAATTTTACTATTCATCTATCATGTTTTGACCGTATTTTTCTAATAATATATAGATGTAAATATTAGCTTATAGGATCTTGTTTGATTTGTTTTGATGAGTATTTTCAAAATATCAAATTTTTATAATTTTTACTACTAGATAATTAAAGATATTAGCGATCAAAATTGTACATTGGCGTACGTGATGTGGTCAAAAGGGGTCTTATAATTAGGGACGGAGGGAGTATTATTAGAGTTGTGTTTCTAGTTCAGTGATAATGTGGCACTGATAAGTATATAAATATTTTACGTATCTAAAATCATTTGATAAGTATATTATTGAGTCTGATCAAAATTTAAAATTTATACATTTTAATTAAACACTTTTTTTAGATTACATTTTAATTGTAGGATAGCTCAAATAGTAAGAGTTGAGGGACATATAGATTGGGTATAAGGAGGTTCATGGTTCGATTTCTGGAGAGAGCAATTTATATTTTCGATGAACAAAAAAAAATTACATTTTAATTAAATATTTTATGGTTGTTTTGTTACCGCCCTCCCCAATTTTTGAGTCTGGTTCCGCCACTGATTACTGTGAGCCAATTGGAATTGTACAGCAAGCTAGGCCTACTACCACAATTGAACCATAGAAAAACTCGCTATCATCAACGAAGACAGTGATTTCAAGTAGTGTCAACTCAACACTCGAACCATATCAAAATCTATTATGAATAAAGAATGATAGTATCTCCCCTACAACAAGATTCGGTGTCTTATTTCCACCTTCCTCTATAAATGTCTTCTTCACAATCTATATTTTCAGCAAAACAATAGAAACCAAAATTGTCCAAAACACAACAATATTAAAAACAACAACAACAAACAATAAAACAAAGTGAAAAAAATGAATTACTTTAGATTTGACAGAACGTTTGATGAGAGACCAAATACCAGGAACAGAGATAACAAAGAGACCAGGAGAAGTATAAGAACTGAAAATTTATAAAAAACCCCATTCGCATTGTAAAATACGAAACCATATCTCATTTCGCATTTTAAAATACGAAGCCAATCTACATAGCTTAAAAAAACCACTTCATTTTTTCAAGGTGCAAGTATGATATAATACTTTCGTTTTGTATATTACGAACCAAAATATATTTCGTATTTTAAGATGCGAAGGGTATTTTCGTCAGTTTGGGGGGCGTAGGAGCAAATTGAGGGGCCTAAAGAGCAATTTTCAATTATAAACAACACAACTTATTTTGTTTCGGAACTTATAAACAGCACAACTTGTAAAATGATTCGGTCCCTCACTGTATGGCAAACGAACTTAAACGAAAATGATTTTTAATCCTTAACCAAAAAGATTTAAGAGTCTAATGGGTAGTAAATAACATACAGGAACTAAAACAAAATACAAATGAACTTACAGAAATCAATAAATTTTAATTGAGAAATGTTAACATGTGTCATTGATGCACGTGTTAGTATAGGGGAGTATATGGGTCATGTTAATATGTGCCCTAAAAGCACATGTTAAGAATCTAAGAATAGAATTATTCTCTTAAACTTAGTGCCTTGAAAATATAAAAAAATTGAAAATTATGTGCACACACACATTGTTTGATTTGTTATGTAAGCTACAATCCTTCTTTCATTCAAACTGAAAAATGGAACAAAAAGAAAGATTCAACATTTTATTCATGTATCTATTACCACTTGCAATTGCATGTTCTCTTTCATTACCATCACCGGTATAATCCGTAATCCCTCCATTAACATCTTGGAACCTCTTGGAGCATGATCAATTACTACTTGAGAATACAATCCACCACCAACAACAACATCATGATTAACTTCAATCGAAGAATTATGATCATGATATTCAGCTTGTTTAGTAGTAGCCATGGAAGAAGAATTAC